>JACGCM010001564.1:1200000-1543045 GCA_014058105.1 Kingdonia uniflora | reverse complement strand
ATCGGAGATATTTTGGACTATACTATAGTCACAGAACCTATTAATGGAGTTCTACGCTAAATTCTAATTTTAGAGAATTTTTTTTCAATAGTATACAGCCTATAAGATGAACAAAATCGATCATTTTCATGACTAATACAAGCACATTTGGGTCGTTTAAGGATAAATTTGTAGCACATTTGAGACATTTGGGGACTATTTGAGATATTTATGGACTCATGATTGTCACAGAACTATCATTGAGTTTGATGTGGAATTATCATTTTACGGATATTTCAGCAATATTTTTTAGCCTATATATGATAAAAAATTGTACATTTCCATGTGTAAATACAAGCACATTAGGGCGTTTGTGTGGTCAATCGGGGATAATTTTGAACTCTACTATAGTCACTGAACCTATTAATGGAGTTTGTCGTGTAATTTTTATTTTAGGGATTTTTTTTTGCAATAGTTATTCAGCCTAGAAAATAAGACAAAATTGATCATTTTCATGAGCAAATATAAGCACTTTTGGGTCGTTTATGGGATAAAAAAGTAAGCACATTTGACGAAATTGGCTAATTAATTTGAGATATTTGTGGACTCTACGATAGTTACAGAACCTATTCATAGTGATTTTGAGGAATATCCATTTTACGGCATTTTTTAGCAATAGTTTTAAAGCCTATATGAGATAAAATCGTTCAATTCCATGTGTAATACAAGCACATTAGGGTCGTTTGTGTGGTCAATCAGAGATAGTTGGGACTCCACTATAGTCACTGAACCTATTAATGGATTTGACGTGGTACTTTTAATTTAGGAAATTTTTTTGCAATAGTTATGCAAGCTATAAAATAAGACAAATTTGATCATTTTCATGATAAATACAAGCACTTTTGGGTCGTTTATAGGATAAAAAAGTAAGCACATTTGACTAAATTGTTAGGTAATTTGATATTTATGGAATCTACGATAGTCACAGAACCTATCATAGTGTTTGCCGAGGAATATCTATTTTACAAAAAAATTTAGCAATAGTTTTTAAGCCTATATGAGATAAATTGTTCAATTCCATGTGTAATACAAGCACATTTGGGTCATTAGGGTGGTCAAACGGAGATATTTTTGGACTCTACGATAGCCACAGAACCTATTCATAGAGTTTTCCAAGGAATTTCCATTTTACGGAATTTTTTAGCAATAGTTTTAAAGTCTATAATATGAGATAAAATTGTTCATTTCCATGTGAAAATACAAGCACATTTGGGTCATTAGGGTGGTCAATCGGTGATATTTTTGAACTATACTATAGTCACAGACCTATTAATGGAGTTCTACGCTGAATTCTAATTTTAGAGAATTTTTTTTCAATAGTTATGCAGCCTATAAGATGAGACAAAATCGATCATTTTCATGACTAAATACAAGCACATTTGGGTCGTTTATTGGATAAATAAGTAAGCACATTTGAGACATTTGTGGGATCTATTTGAGATATTTATGAACTCTATGATAGTCACAGAACCTATCATTGAGTTTGATGTGGAATTTCCATTTTGCGGATTTTTTCAGCAATATTTTTGTAGCCTATAATATGAGAAAAAATTGCACATTTCCATATGTAAATACCAGCACATTAGGGTCGTTTGTGTGGTCAATCGGAGATAGTTTTTGACTCCATTATAGTCACTGAACCTATTAATGGAGTTTCACGTGGAATTTTTAATTTAGAGATTTTTTTGTTGCAATAGTTATGCAACCTATAAAATGAGATAAAATTGATCATTTTCATGAGTAAATACAAGCACTTTCGGGTCGTTTATGGGATAAAAAAGTGGGCACATTTGACTCAATTGTTGGATAAATTTAAGATATTTGTAGACTCTACGATAGTCACAGAACCTATTGATAGAGTTTGCCGAGGAATATCCATTTTACAAAAATATTTAGCAATAGTTTTAAAGACTATAATATGAGATAATATCGGTCAATTACATGTGTAAATACAAGCACATTTGGGTCATTAGGGTGGTCAAACGGAGATATTTTTGGACTCTACTATAGTCACAGAACCTAATAATGGAGTTTGACGTGGAATTTTAATTTTAGGAATTTTTTTTTTTTAATAGTTATGCAGCCTAGAAAATAAGCCAAAATTGATCATTTTCTTGAGTAAATACAAGCACTTCTGGGTCGTTTATGGGATAAAAAATTAAGCACAATTGACACAATTGTTGTATAAATTTGAGATATTTGAGGACTCTACGATAGTCACAGAACCTATTCATAGAGTTTTCTGAGGAATATTCATTTTACGGTATTTTTTGGCAATAGTTTTAAAGCCTATAATATGAGATAAAATTATTCATTTCCATGTGTAAATACAAGCACATTTGGGTCATTAGGATGGTCAATCGGAGATATTTTTGGACTATACTATAGTCACCGAACCAATTAATTGAGTTTGGCGCTGAATTCTCATTTTAGAGAATTTTTTTTGAAATAGTTATGCATCCTATAAAATGAGACAAAATCAATCATTTTTATGAGTAAATACAAGCACATTTGGGTCGTTTATGGGATAAAAAAGTAAGCACATTTAACTCAATTGTTGGATAAATTTGAGATATTTGTAGACTCTACGATAGTCACTGAACCTATTGATATAGTTTGCCGAGGAATATCCATTTTACAAAAAAAATTAGCAATAGTTTTAAAGCCTATAATATGAGATAATATCGGTCAATTACATGTCTAAATACAAGCACATTTGGGTCATTAGGGTGGTCAAACAGAGATATTTTTGGACTCTACTATAGTCACAGAACCTATTAATGGAGTTTGACGTGGAATTTTAATTTTAGGAATTTTTTTTTTCAATAGTTATGCCGCCTAGAAATTAAGAAAAAATTGATCATTTTCTTGAGTAAATACAAGCACTTTTGGGTCGTTTATGGGATAAAAAATTAAGCACAATTCACACAATTGTTGGATAGATTTGAGATATTTGGGGACTCTACGATAGTCACAGAACCTATTCATAGAGTTTTCCGAAGAATATTCATTTTACGGTATTTTTTGGCAATAGTTTTAAAGCCTATAATATGAGATAAAATTGTTCATTTCCATGTGTAAATACAAGCACATTTGGGTCATTAGGATGGTCAATCGGAGATATTTTTGGACTATACTATAGTCACCGAACCAATTAATTGAGTTTGGCGCTGAATTCTCATTTTAGAGAAAAAAAATTTTAATAGTTATGCATCCTATAAAATTAGACAAAATCGATCATTTTCATGAGTAAATACAAGCACATTTGGGTCGTTTATGGGATAAATAAGTAAGCACATTTGAGACATTTGTGGGATTTATTTGAGATTTTTATGGACTCTATGATAGTCACAGAACCTATTCATTGAGTTTGATGTGGAATTTTCATTTTACGGATTTTTTTAGAAATATATTTTTGTAGCCTATAATATAAGAAAAATTATTCATTTCAATGTGTAAATACAATCACATTTGGGTCGTTTGTGCGGTCAATAGGAGATAGTTTAGGGCTCCACTATAGTCACTGAACCTATTAATGGAGTTTGACGTGGAATTTTTAATTTAGGGATTTTTTTTTTGCAATAGTTATGCAACCTATAAAATGAGACAAAATTGATCATTTTCATGAGTAAATACAAGCACTTTTGGGTCGTTTATGGGATAAAAAAGTAAGCACATTTGACTCAATTGTTTGAAAAATTTGAGATATTTGTGGACTCTACGATAGTCACAGAACCTATTCATAGAGTTTGCCGAGGAATATCCATTTTACGAAAAAATTTAGCAATAGTTTTAAAGCCTATAATATGAGATAAAATCGTTCAATTCCATGTGCAAATACAAGCACATTTGGGTCATTAGGGTGGTCAAACGGAGATATTTTTGGACTCTACTATAGTCACAGAACCTATTAATGGAGTTTGACGTGGAATTTTTATTTTAGGTATTTATTTTTGCAATAGTTATGCTGCCTAGAAAATAAGACAAAATTGATCATTTTCATGTGTAAATACAAGCACTTTTGGGTCGTTTATGGGATAAAAAAGTATGCACATTTGACACAATTGTTAGATAAATTTGAGATATTTGTGGACTCTACGATTGTCACAGAACCTATTCATGGAGTTTTCCGAGGAATATCTATTTTACGGTATTTTTTAGCAATAGTTTTAAAACCTATAATATGAGAAAAAATTGCTCATTTCCATGTGTAAATACAAGCACATTTGGGTCATTAGGATGGTCATTCGGAGATATTTCTGGACTATGCTATAGTCACAGAACCTATTAATGTAGTTTGACGCCGAATTCTCATTTTAGATAAAAAAAATTTCAATAGTTATGCAGCCTATAAAATGAGACAAAATCGATTATTTTCATGAGTAAATACAAGCACATTTGGGTCGTTTATAGGATAAATAAGTAAGCACATTTATGACATTTGTGGGATCTATTTGAGATATTTATGGACTCTATGATAGTCTCAGAACCCATTCATTGAGTTTGATGTGGAATTTCCATTTTACGGATTTTTTTTACAATATTTTTGTAGCCTATAATATTAAAAAAAATTGCTCATTTCCATATGTAAATACAAGCACATTAGGGTCATTTGTGTGGTCAATCGGAGATAGTTTGGGACTCCACTATAGTCATTGAACCTATTAATGGAGTTTGACGTGGTATTTTCAATTTAGGAATTTTTTTTAGCAATAGTTATGCAAGCTATAAAATAAGACAAAATTGATCATTTTCATGAGTAAATACAAGCACTTTTGGTTCGTTTATGGGATAAAAAAGTAAGCACATTTGACTCAATTGTTAGGTAAATTTGAGATATTTATGGAATCTACGATAGTCACATAACCTATTCATAGAGTTTGCCGAGGAATATCTATTTTACAGAATTTTTTAGCAATAGTTTTAAACCTATATGAGATAAAATCGTTCAATTCCATGTGTAAATACAAGAACATTTGGGTCATTAGGGTGGTCAAACGGAGATATTTTTGGACTCTACTATAGTCACAGAACCTATTAATAGAGTTTGACGTGGAATTTTTATTTTAGGGATTTTTTTTTGCAATAGTTATGCAGCCTTGGAAATAAGACAAAATTGATCATTTTCATGAGTAAATATAAGCATTATTGGGTCGTTTATGGGATAAAAAAGTAAACACATTTGACACAATTGTTGGATAAATTTGAGATATTTGTGGATTCTACGATAGTCACAGAACCTATTCATAGAGTTTTCCAAGGAATTTCCATTTTAAGGAATTTTTTAGCAATAGTTTTAAAGTCTATAATATGAGATAAAATTGTTCATTTCCATGTGAAAATACAAGCACATTTGGGTCATTAGGGTGGTCAATCGGAGATAGTTTAGGACTCCACTATAGTCGCTGAACCTAATAATGGAGTTTGACGTGGAATTTTTATTTTAAGGATTTATTTTTGCAATAGTTATGCAGCCTAGAAAATAAGACAAAATTGATCATTTTCATGAGTAAATACTAGCACTTTTGGGTCGCTTATGGGATAAAAAAGTAAGCACATTTGACACAATTGTTGGATTAATTTGAGATATTTGTGGACTCTACGATAGTCACAGAACCTATTCATAGATTTTTTTGTGGAATATCCATTTTACGGTATTTTTTAGCAATAGTTTTAAAGCCTATAATATGAGATAAAATTGCTTATTTCCATGTTAAAATACAAGCACAATTGGGTCTTTAGGGTGGTCAATCGGAGATATTTTTGGACTATACTATAGTCACAGAACCTATTAATGGAGTTCGACGCTGAATTCACATTTTAGAGGAAAAAAAATTTAATACTTATGCAGCCTATAAGATGAGACCAAATCGATCATTTTCATGACTAAATACAAGCACATTTGGGTCGTTTATAGGATAAATAAGTTAGCACATTTGAGACATTTGTGGGATCTATTTGAGATATTTATGGACTCTATGATAGTCATAGAACCTATCATTGAGTTTGATGTGGAATTTCTATTTTACGGATTTTTTTAGCAATATTTTTGTAGCCTAGAATATGAGAAAAAATTGTACATTTCCATTTGTAAATGCAAGCACATTAGGGTCGTTTGTGTGGTCAATCGGAGATAGTTTCAGACTCCATTATTGTCACTGAACCTATTAATGGAGTTTGACGTAGAATTTTTAATTTAGGGATTTTTTTTGGCAATAGTTATGCAACCTATAAAATGAGACAAAATTGATCATTTTCATGAGTAAATACAAGCACTTTAGGGTCGTTTATGGGATAAAAAATAAGCACATTTGACTCAATTGTTGGATAAATTTGAGATATTTGTGGACTCTACGATAGTCACTGAACCTATTCATAGAGTTTGCCAAGGAATATCCATTTACCAGAATTTTTTAGCAATAGTTTTAAAGCCTATATGAGATAAAATCGTTCAATTCCATGTGTAAATACAAGCACATTTGGGTCATTAGGGTGGTCAAACGGAGATATTTTTGGACTATACTATAGTCACAGAACCTATTAATTGAGTTTGACGTGAAATTTTTATTTTAGGGATTTTTTTTTACAATAATTATGCAGCCTTGAAAATAAGACAAAATTGATCATTTTCATGAGTAAATACAAGCACTTTTGGGCCGTTTATGGGATATAAAAGTAAACACATTTGACTGAATTGTTGGATAAATTTGAGATATTTGTAGACTCTACGATAGTCACAGAACCTATTCATAGAGTTTTCCGAGGAATATCCATTTTTCGGTATTTTTTACCAATAGTTTTAAAGCTTATAATATGAGATAAAATTGCTCAATTCCATGTGTAAATACAAGAACATTTGGGTCATTAGGGTGGTCAATCGGAGATATTTTTGGACTATACTATAGTCACAGAACCTATTAATGGTGTTTGACGTTGAATTCTAATTTTAGAGAATTTATTTTTCAAATGTTAGGCAGCCATTAAAATGAGACAAAATCGATCATTTTCATGACTAAATACAAGCACATTTGGGTCGTTTATGGGATAAATAAGTAAGCACATTTCAGACATTTGTGGGATCTATTTGGGATATTTATGGACTCTATGATAGTCACAGAACCATTCATTGAGTTTGATGCAGAATTTCCATTTTACGGAATTTTTTAGCAATATTTTTGTAGCCATTAGGGTCGTTTGTGTGGTCAATCGGAGATAATTTTGGACTCTACTATAGTCACTGAACCTTTTAATGGAGTTTGACGTGTAATTTTTATTTTAGAGATTTTTTTTTGCAATAGGTATTCAGCCTAGAAAATAAGACAAAATTGATCATTTTCATGAGTAAATATAAGCACTTTTGGGTCGTTTATGGAATAAAAAAGTAAGCACATTTGACACAATTGTTGGATTAATTTGAGATATTTGTGGACTCTACGATAGTCACAGAACCTATTCATAGAGTTTTTTGTGGAATATCCATTTTACGGCATTTTTTAGCAATAGTTTTAAAGCCTATATGAGATAAAATCGTTCAATTCCATGTGTAAATACAAGCACATTTGGGTCATTAGGGTGGTCAAACGGAGATATTTTTTGACTCTACTATAGTCACAGAACCTATTAATGGAGTTTGACGTGGAATTTTTATTTTAGGGATTTTTTTTTGTAATAGTTATGTAGCCTAGAAAATAAGGCAAAATTGATCATTTTCATGAGTAAATACAAGCACTTTTGGGTCGTTTATGGGATAAAAAAGTAAGCACATTTGACACAATTGTTGGATTAATTTGAGATATTTGTGGACTCTACGATAGTCACAGAACCTATTCATAGAGTTTTTTGAGGAATATCCATTTTACGGTATTTTTTTGCAATAGTTTTAAAGCCTATAATATGAGATAAAATTGTTCATTTCAATGTGAAAATACAAGCACATTTGGGTCTTTAGGGTGGTCAATCGGAGATATTTTTGGACTATACTATAGTCACAGAACCTATTAATGGAGTTCGACGCTGAATTCACATTTTAGAGAGTTTTTTTTTAATACTTATGCAACCTATAAGATGAGACCAAATCTATCATTTTCATGACTAAATACAAGCTCATTTGGGTCGTTTATAGGATAAATAAGTAAGCACATTTGAGACATTTGTGGGATCTATTTGAGATATTTATGGACTCTATGATAGTCACAGAACCTATCATTGAGTTTGATGTGGAATTTCCATTTTACTGATTTTTTTAGCAATATTTTTGTAGCCTATAATATGAGAAAAAATTGCACATTTCCATGTGTATATACAAACACATTAGGGTCGTTTGTGTGGTCAATCGGAGATAGTTTCGGACTCCATTATTGTCACTGAACCTATTAATGGAGTTTGACGTAGAATTTTTAATTTAGGGATTTTTTTTTGCAATAGTTATGCAACCTATAAAATGAGACAAAATTGATCATTTTCATGAGTAAATACAAGCACTTTTGGGTCGTTTATGGGATAAAAAAGTAAGCACATTTGACTCAATTGTTGGATAAATTTGAGATATTTGTGGACTATACGATAGTCACATAACCTATTCATAGAGTTTGCCGAGGAATATCTATTTGACAAAAAAATTTAGCAATAGTTTTAAAGCCTATAATATGGGATAAAATCGTTCAATTCCATGTGCAAATACAAGCACATTTGGGTCATTAGGGTGGTCAAACGGAGATATTTTTGGACTATACTATAGTCACAGAACCTATTAATTGAGTTTGACGTGAAATTTTTATTTTAGGGATTTTTTTTTACAATAGGTATTCAGCCTAGAAAATAAGACAAAATTGATCATTTTTTTTCATTAGTAAATATAAGCACTTTTGGGTCATTTATGGGATAAAAAAGTAAGCACATTTGACACAATTGTTGCATTAATTTGAGATATTTGTGAACTCTACGATAGTCACAGAACCTATTCAAAGAGTTTTTTGAGGAATATCCATTTTACGGCATTTTTTAGCAATAGTTTTAGAGCCTATATGAGATAAAATCGTTCAATTCCATGTGTAAATACAAGCACTTTTGGGTCATTAGGGTGGTCAAACGGAGATATTTTTGGACTCTACTATAGTCACAGAATCTATTAATGGAGTTTGACGTGGAATTTTTATTTTAGGGATTTATTTTTGCAATAGTTATGCAGCCTAGAAAATAAGACAAAATTGATCATTTTCATGAGTAAATACAAACACTTTTGGGTCGTTTATGGGATAAAAAAGTAAGCACATTTGGCACAATTGTTGGATTAATTTGAGATATTTGTTGTCTCTACGATAGTCACAGAGCCTATTCATAGAGTTTTTTGAGGAATATCCATTTTACGGTATTTTTTAGAAATAGTTTTAAAGCCTATAATATGAGATAAAATTGTTCATTTTCATGTGAAAATACAAGAACATTTGGGTCATTAGGGTGATCAATCGGCGATATTTTTGGACTATCAAGGTGACATTGTTCGAATGCAATGAGATTCAAAAATAGAGACTTAGTCCCATCATGGATTAGAAGTCGAGGAATATGGAGAATTCCATCCTCAAATTTGATATCCCAAAATCGATCTGTTTTCCTTTTCTTAAATTTTATCCCAGACTCCTTCAGCTCAGTAACACAGTGGATCAGTTGTTGCCTCCGTTTATCCGTAACCCTTGTTGTATGTGACCAACGTTTAATCCAATTTCTTGGTGCTAGTTGAAATCCCGATCGGAGGAGGCTCCGCCTGAAGATATCAAGACAGTGGAGACCACTTTGGTCAGTTAAGGGATCGAAGGTTTTCCAATAGGCTGAGGACTCCAATTTATCCATATCACTCTTTCTTAGTGGTTCATCTGTTGGGATTAGTGGATCAAAAAATCGAAGAGCGAGCCTACCTACGCCTACCTTCTGGTCAAGCTCGCCTATCTGAAGATCTAAAAGGTGTTCCAAGACAAAGAGTGGAATTTGATTTTCCAACTTTATCATGTCACGCTGAATAGAATACATGAGACTTCGCATCGCAAACACGGGTCGTTGCGAGAATACCCAAGTTCCTTAAACCCCCCAGCTGCACCTCGAAAGAGTTCAAGTACGAAACAACCGTCAAGAACCATCATTTCCACAAATTCATTACTGCTAAGAGTAATTGTACCCTCATAGCAAGCACGAGCCTTCTCCTCGAGCTCCTTCATAGAATTGAAGTAAATTCTAACATCTTGTTTTGTACGCTTGAGAACCTGATTGAATGATCGCCACTTGTGCCTATCCATCTCCCTAAGGCGCTTTTTCCCATAATGATAAGGCCCTAGAGAAACAATTTGAGGGACGTAAGACTTATCGTCGGGTTCCTGTAGACATTTAGGGATCCTGTAGATAGATAACTTAGACCATGATCCAAAAAGTTCGTCTTGGCGAGCTTGCTCAAGTTTATCTCTGACTGAGATTACCCACTCATAATCTGAACAAATAGACTTCGCCTCATCTGTAGCGCCCCGTTTTTTTTTGTATTTCACGTTGTGGCCGTAGTTTGTAGTTTAACTTGATTTCATCTTGTAGTATGGAATCCTAACTTTTGAGTTACAAACCCATTCAAAACCCACCACCAAAATATTTTCCCCGATTCTCTCCATCTCTCATTCTCCCTATTTCTCCTCCATTTCAAATACAATTGAAAACCCAACCCTAATTCCTAAACCCCAACCCCAAATTTCTAACCTCTCTTCTCCTTGCATTCTAGAGAGAGAAACAAACCCAAATCCCTAATTCGAAAACCCAACCCTAATTCCTAAACCCCAAACCCAAATCCCTAATTCGAAAACCCTCAACCCCTCTCTCCTAACTCAACTTCACCATTGCTAGCCGTTTTGAGCCAGAAAATCATATTGTTGGAGCATTGAGAGCATAGTTCTTCTTTCGTATTAAACCACGGATTTGTCGATTTAAGGCAAGTACCATTATCATCGGGCACTTAGCGTTGATTGATTGTGATAATTTTCAATTTCAATGTTAGTATAATCGTATGCATATGCAATATTAATTTAATCAGCATTAGTGCAAATCAGTAGATGGTTATTTAATTTCATTGATGATCTGAATTGTTCATGTATTAGTAACCTATTATAGCTCATACTTAAGGTATAATGCTTTATGTTATTGGCATTAAGTGATTTGAAATGATTACAACATATTACATGAGTTCACAAGATTAAGGGTAAACCTTGTATAAGATTATCAGTAATATAGTTGATATTAGTTGGGTTAGTAGTTCTCCTGTTAAACAATTTATAGTATTTGTCAATCATAGTTAACCGCCTGCCTCTTATAGCTCACATGTTCATGCACCACCTGATGTTGTAGAAATATTTAGGGAGCATGGTTTGAAATTGTAGTCAGACTATAACTATATATGTTTTCTACTTAATTGGGTGCTCTTAGTATTGTTGGAGTATGTAAATACACATGGTCTAGATAATAGTATTATTTAAGGCGTGAGAGCATTAGAAGTGAACTTTATAGTTAGTTGCCTTGTAGTTCGTTCTTACCAGATGTACTTTTAGTATATTAGACTAAGTGTACAGATGTTTACCAATAAATAAAGATATTCAGTTAGCGGCTTAACTTAGCCACGATTATAGGACTTTACTGATATAACCTTTATTAACTTAAGGTAGAAGGATCATTGATAGTTAATGTATAATATCATCGACTGAGACCTCACTCCTATATTTGTGAGGGTAGAAAAGGTCATTGAGCATAAGATCGCCAATCATATGATATAGTCTCATTGCCTATAGAGCAAGGACAGATAGGTCATTTTGATTGAGTGTCGGTCTCTTAAATCATTCATGCATAGGATAACTTAGAGTCGTGTACACAGTAGGGTTATGATGTCAGGGTCCTTGGGTTCGATTCCCTAAACAAAAGATTAGGTGATTGTTTATCAGTGTTCCAGGGTTGCAAGCCCCTTAAACTCTTCCCCAGTTACATATCGGCTTTGTTATTCTTTGTGAATACTCCCCGTGGGAATAGATCCCTGAAAGTGAAAATAAATCAGGCTTTAGACATGTAGGTTGAAACTCCTTGAGCACCTTGATCCGGTGATTTCCCCGCTAATTCCTGGCTCACTAAAAAGGAATCCGCCAATCCCTGGCTCGACAATAAGGGATACGCTTCTGTTGAGGACAGAAGGGTGCGAGAGTGTGGTCCCACTGAATTAAAAGTGACCCTGTGTACATCGTCTGTTAGTTATCTCCCACACCTAATAATAATAATAATAATACTCTATAATTATTTATAATACTGGTTGGTGCCGACGCTTAAAAACAACATTAATAATTGGACCTCACTTCCTCAATGCATTGCATCATTTTCATATATATATAATATTATATCACACTAGTACTTTTGTATAATAGATCGGTCTGTCATGTTCAGTGACCGGTAATAATTGTGTTTGCTTGACGCCTTGTGCGCTATATTTTTCAGGAGGTCGAGCACAGTAGGTTTTTGCTTAGTGAGGCTTGGTTGATCATTTTCGGGATTCTTTGGATCGCTGAGCTGTCGTAGGGTATTTATGATATTTATTTCATATTTCATTGTCGTAGTTTTATTCTCGTTTTTAGAGTTAGTAGAGATTTTATTCACTTTAATCCATTTATTCATTTAATTTATATTGAGTTATTTTCCGCTGCGTTTCTTTGATAAGTAGATGTAGTTAATTTCTTTATAAATATATTACATCTGTGGGGTTTCATCCGTGGGATGCCCGACTTGTCAAGCCTTAGAATGTGCTTTATGATCTATTATCAAAAAGTGGATTTTGGGGCGTGACATCATCATTGTCACTACCAACTTCGACTGAATTCTTCCATGGATTGGCCTGTTGTTGTGAACTCACTAAGCTCAGGTTTCCTGTGGGAGTAGGGTATTCTTGGCACTTAGAGACTCCAGCTTCAACAGTTTCTTTCAGCTTGAGGGTGATGAGATACCAACTCAGAAGCTCTTTGTTAAAACAGCAACCATTTCTGTGTTCTGATTGCTTAGTTATGAGCCTCTCAAGCAAGAAAAGTTTTGGTAGCAATCTTTATTGACACTGGGGTAGAGCTGAATGAATCATTGACATGATCATGAAAAGAATGTGGTTCTCAAACACTAATGTATTCCCCACCCTCACCCCACTTCTCTCTCTCTTGCGTTTATCTAACAAATATATCAGAACTAAAAGAATATGCAATAGATCGTTTCCCTAGTAATTTTTCTATTGTTGGTGTGTACAACTTTGCAAGGTTAACCTGTGAATATCCCCCTACCTAGGGCTGTTTAGGATTGGATCGAAAATTAAGCTCTTCGGAATTTTTTTCGATCTTTTTTGGATTCCAATATTGCATTTCGATCCGATCAATAACTGAAATGACCAGTGATGGAGAACGTAGCTATGCACAGGAGCTATAAATCACCAAAAGATAATGCTGTACAGAAGCTGCGCCCTAAAGGGTGAAGAAGGCCAAAGGTTTTCTCAACATTTTATGATCATGTTGCTATTCTTTCATGCTATTCACGGCTGTGTTAGTTAACTGGTTTGCCGCACAAATTTCATTATTTTTTCTACAAAAAGACTTGGCCTGACTTGGATTAGCCACTTTTGACGTTCAACCATATTGAATTGATAGCTTAAGGGGGCTGATCACGGATGGAATCAGCTTAAGTTGAACTAGTCTTAAGTACGACGAGATTTGATTAGGTCAAAAACCACGTTGTTTGGCAAAGGATCAAGTAGAAGAGAGAAAATGGTCATCATTAAGAGAAATAGAGTAACTTGGTTTCTTCTTTTACTATATCAATCTCAAAGCTAGTGAGGTTACTACTTTGTAGAATAGTAGAATTTATGTCCGGTAGATTACAGATAAGTTGCAGTTTTCAGGTGCAGATGGTCCGGTAGATTACAGATATCGTGGTGGAGCATAAACTTCTGGATATGACCCTGCAAGTGATGGTAATAAGTTGGAATTCAGACACGTCCAATGTCAAATCCTTAATTACTAACTTTTAGTATAAGATTAGTTACAGAAACTATTGAAATTACCATGCACGTAACTTGACGCTGCTTGTGAGGACGACCGACCCAAATATGGACCGTATTCCTGAGGAGGATGGGTAATTGGTTGATGGTGAGGGTAAAATGGTGGAAAGCCCGGCAGAGGAGCACCATACGGAGGAACATGATGTTCAACTGGGACTGCATAATGCTGTGGAGATGGCGCAGTGATCGGATCATGTCTCTGTAATTGTAGAAAATGTACATAAAACATATATATATTCTTAATATTATCTTTGTCCGACGCTAGTCATTGTTATTTGAATATGATGTAAATTACAGGTTGCGAGATATTGCATTAAACAGTTCCGCGATATGTTAGGTATAAATTGGGAACTACTGTATTGCAATTTGCATAAGTTGTTATTTCAAAATCTTCGTCAAACTATTATGCTAAAAATCACAAGATTGAATAACCTAAATTAGCAAAGTAAGATATTATCCGGATATAACTGATGAACTTTAAGACCTACAGGGAAAAAGAAAATGGGATTGCAAAAATCATTTGTTCTGCCCTTGTCCATCCTCTCTTTTGGACATGCAAATTGAGTTTTGTTGAATCAAAATACTCAACAACCATCAGTGGTGTTTCGCCTTATAACCACTACATGTCTACATGCATATTTTCTGAACCTTTGCCTTCGTAACTTGGAAACATAACCATAGTGGAGACTTTGAACTGACCTTAGCATTTGGATAGTGCATTTTGAGTCGAATTTCCCCCGAGTTTCTGCAATAAAATATATAAAAGGATTTGTTATTTAAAAAAATAGTAAGTGTCTTAACTCATAAGATAGTGTCAAAATGAGATCTGTCATGGCTCTACCTGCCGGTTTTAGTCTGTAATGGCCAAGTGGAATCATCGGAACCCTCAGAGATAACTTTATGGAGTTGAACTCTGAAAACGATAAGTTTAAAATTGAAATCACTCGTACATGTTCCAAGTTTCAACATGGATTGGGAAAAAACATGTGACGCCTAAACAAAATTAAAGTCCAAAACACACTCTACTTTGTCAATTAAATGTAAGGTTACAGAAAATACCTTCCGGTGCAGATGAAGGTATCGCTGGAGAAGTTATGGCTGTTCCAAACCACAACGTCCATCTCTTGTATTCCTTCAATTAGTGTAAAAACGAAGTCTTCTCTAAATATAGGATTCTTGCCTCCACCTATACCAAACCATCAAGCAGAAACAGCTCAAAATATGAAGAAGCCCTAATAAAAAGATTTGAGAGGACTGGGAGTCAAAAATTACCTGAGCAGGTTCGGGTACAGCACTTGCTGCTTCCATATTCAAGGCACGTAGGGATTTTGTTTTGTAATCCATTCTGTATCTTTCAGCTTTTTACAACCAACCACTGCAAAATGGATCCAAAAACCATTAGTGACCTCAATACTGCTACGATCTTGATGATGATGAAAACATACCATACATATTTGTTATTTTGATCTTGCCTACCTTTGATATGAAGGAGATGTCCCTGAATCCCCATAAATTGGTATTACGTTATGCAGTATTGGTATGAAACTCTTAATTATATTGGCATACCATACAGTGTATCTTGACTTAGCTAGCTAGTCGTTACCGCGTAAAGATGTATAAATATGTAGTAAACAATTGCGCTTAAAGATATTGAAAGTGATGATTTTCATTTTTTACATGGTAGGATTGGCTAGCTTTTTTCTTCATGTTTGGGCAGGAGGATTAGGGCTTAACAAATGACCACTAGATTAACAGGGAAGAGAGTTGACTTGTTGAGGCTGACCCTATCACTTCATGCATTTTCTTTGCTGCAATTTGCTTCTTATTTGAGACATTATTTACATATGGTATTTCTTTGCTGCAATTTGCATCTTAGTAGGTTCATTCTTATTTTCAAGGCAAACTTATATTTTACATTGCTAGTCTACCAAAAGATCAAATATGTACATTCAAATACTTGGCATCGGCATAAATGATGTCAGGGCATCACCATTAATTAGTTACTCTTATACCGATAACTCGAAGAATCATGGAGTTAATTCTAAACTAAAAACTGTTGTAGAATATCAAAGATTTGGTCTCTAGATTTAAGAGAGGATGAACTTTGGATAAAATTCGAAAGTTTATATATTAATTATGTATACGTAGGGCATCATTGAATTAAATGACAGGTTCTACTGCTCATCTCATAGGTTTATTACAAAATAGTGTCCTTTGTACTGATATGTTGAACATTGACGCGTAAGATATATCTATCTCATTGAAAATTTTACGCGCCAAGTATTTCTAATACAAAATTAGTTAGAGAACTTTTTCTTAGAAATTGTCAATTTCTATTTATCTGGATAGTAGATCTTTTGTTAAGGTAGAAAGGAAATTTCATTTCTGGAAAACAAAGATTACAAGCAAAACAACTAAGAGGCCAAATCTAAAACCTGAGGGAACTCAAGACCTAGGGGGCTTAACAGAATCCAAAGTTAGGCATTCAGAACAAATCATTACAAATAAAAGGAGACATGAAACGATCTTCAGTCCAGATGGTGTCTTCGCCTTGATTAGATGTGCCACGACAAACACTTTCATTTGTTCCTAGTGCAACATTATCCCGTTCATAAACGTCAATATCAAAAAACTCTTTCATGATTCTTGCCTTATTGTCCTCAAATATCATCTTCACTCGATGCATCTAAATCCCTCATTGAAACATTGTCCAATACACTTCCCATAGCGTGAATAACTTTACTTGTTCTCCTTTAACTTCAAACCTCACTCTTCAATTCACATTGAAGTTGTGCTATCATGTTTCATTTTTGAACTTCTATGACTAGTCATACATGATACATGCTACCGAAAAAAACACCTAAAATTACTAATTTAACCTCGGTCAAAAGATATGCCAAATAGCCAAACTTTGATCAATCCTTGTTTTCCTCGTCTAAAACCTGGGAACTTAAGATGAGTTCCACACTACCTATCCCTGGTATGATGCCCCGGCGAATACAGAGTAAATCTACCCAAACGTTTTGAGTTTTGACCTTAGATATATGTTATTTATATCTTAATATAGCTACACGCCAAGTTTCGTTGAATAAGGATTTGGTTAAGGGTACGAGAAGTGCCAGTACTTCGTCTCCATTTGATGCTTCATTTGGAAACAAGCTATTTACTTAGTAGTTATATTAAGGAGAAAGTTGGTTCAAACCTCCCCAAGGCAAAATAAGTTTTATAGCTTGGTCATCTTAGATCTCGGCTCATGGAATATCCACAAGGGATGTTCATGAGTTCTCCTTGGCATAGGAAATGCCATGAGACATTGTCTTGCAATGTATGCCACTTTTCCAGATAAGGTTAAACATGGGCCCCTATGCCCCCACGATATATCTAGGACCCGACATATTGAGCTACCCTGGTCCGTTATCATGACAGGTGCGTTATCCGTACCTCGTACCCAATCACGAGCGATTACGCTGTAGGGATTATCGAGGGAACCTTCAGCGTTGCCGCCTATTCCGAATACATATCCGATGACCCCTCACGAGTATTCAGGATGATCCGGATGCCGCTCTTACATCCGTAAGTATATTTTATAGGCACCGTCGCGCCTAGTGAAGAAGTCTTGCACATATCGGCCGCACGTGCATGTGCACTGCACGACCTCATATTTCGTTGTGCTCCGAGCACTGTAGAGTCATCCCCGAGCCAGGCCGTGACACCTAGGGTTGTACAAAATAACCCAAAAACTCGATAAACTGACCCGACCCGATCCGAACAAGCAAAGAATATTGGAAAGATCGTTGTTAAGATCAGTACAAACAAAGAAGATTTCACAAAGTTTGTCAATGGTGGTCTTCAAGCCTTCAGTTATGATTCCTCGATTTGCAAAACTCGTTGTGAGAAAGGGAGACTTGGTTGAGTGGGCTGCAACATGCCAACTTACATAGGGAAGAAAAGTGAAGAGAGTTTTTTTAAAATAATAAAGAGAAGTGAGTGAATGAAGAGGTAGTTGAGTTAAAACTTAAAACCCGAGTTAAGACCCGGCCCGACCCGACCCGAAAATTTCGTTTTGTTTTTAATCCGGGTCTTGAAGTTGGTCGGTTCGGGTTTAAAAATAGGAGACCCGACTTTCCCGCCGAATCAGTTTCAGGCCTAAACATGTGGAGTTTGGAGCTTGTCTAACAAGCTGTGCATTGTCGGAGATGATCTTGCACTCTTGGAATTAGCGTTTGAGGCTCACTCCAAAATCTTTAACTCTTGGAATGAACTCTCAAACTTTGAAGAAGACGTACTTATTTTGGGTTTGCTGTTGTTGGATACATTTTCAAGAGTGGGTTTGAACCAGACGTACTTATTTTCAACACCTTGCTCAAAGGGCTTTTTAAGGAGAATAGAGTAAATGATGCAATCAAGTTGTTTAACAAAATTACAGAGATTGGGTATACGTGTAATGTTGTTACTTATGGAACTATGGTCGACGGACTGTGTAAAACTGGGAATATTGATCAAGCTATTAAGTTGCTCAAGGATATGGAGAAAGGAAATTGCAAGCCTAACATAGTAATGTACAGTGCAATCATTGACGGTCTTTGTAAGGACAATCAGATACCCAAAGCCCAAAACCTCTTTGAAGAAATGATTTCCAAAGGTGTTGCACCAGATGTCTTCACTTACAGTTCCATAATTCAAGGTGTATGTAGTTTAGGCATGTGGAAGGACGCTGAATCTTATGTCAACAAAATGGTGAATTCTAGAGTTTCCCCAAACGTAGTAACATTCAGCATCATGATTGATGCTCTCTGCAAAGATGGAAAGACAGAAAAAGCACAAATTTTATTGGAGTTGATGTCTACAAGAAGTGTAAGACCCAATGTAGTAACTTATAATTCTTTGATAGATGGCTTATGCAATTTAGGCCAATGGAAAGAAGCAACGAAGTTATTTGATTTGATGATTGAAAGGGGAGTGGAACCAAACATAATAATCTACAACGCTTTGATGGATGGATATTGTTTACACAACCGAATGGATGAGGCAACCAAAGTGTTGCACTCAATGGTGGTTAGGGGTTGTGAGCCTGATGTTATCAGCTACAGCATATTGATAAATGGGTATGGTAAGGCAAAGAAGTTGAATGAAGCTATGCAAATTTTTGAAGATATGCGTAGCAATGGATTACCTCGTGGTGTCATTACATACAATTCCCTAATAGATGGTTTATGCAAGGTTGGGAGAATCGCACCGGCGCAAGAGCTTTTTATGGAGATGCAAGCTCGGGGACCTAGTCCAGATGTTTACACATACAACATATTTTTGGATGGCCTATTTACAAATGGGAGTTATGAGGAAGCGATGGATTGGATGGCCTATTTAATGATAACATGTGCAAATCAAACAACTTGGATGAAGCGAGAAACTCTTTGATAGTTTTCCTTCTAAGGAGTTAAAACCCGACACTCAAACATTCAGTATAATGATCCAAGGATTTATGAAAGAAGGATTGCTTCAAGAATCAGAGAATTTATTGACAGAAATGTTAGATAAAGGTCCTACTCCAGACAATGTTACATATAGTATCATGATTCGTGGATTTTTTCAGAATAACGAAATTGATAAAGCAGTCCATCTTCTCAATGATATGGTTTACAGGGATTTTCCACTTAACGCAACAAACACATCTAGTGTAAAAGATTTGCTTGCAGCAGATGGACTAGAAGGTAAATTCATTGGTTTGGTTGATAAAATCTTGCCAAAGTGCCAAGTAAAGGTACTGTTACCACTGTTGAGTTAGATGTTTAAAGTAAATGTAAGTCTTTTGTATTTATTTTCTTTTTATGCCAATTTGAAGTCTGAATCTTTTTGTTCAAATGTTTATCTTAAAGTATAAATCTTCATTGTTTGTGTCCAGCTCTTTAATTATCTTTTCATGATATGTTTCTTAAGTATCTGTATTAGTTATCATTTGTAGCAGTTATTGGTAAATCTTCAGTTATCTTCATTTTCGGGAAATAATGGATATTAGAGAAGGAGCAGATGTTGAGAAGAGGGTGTATTGTCCCACATGACTCAAAGTAAGCAGGTCGCAAAAGGAAACGCTGATTCTGATCTTGCGTTTGTTGGATTCAGTTTCTTTCACCGATAAGGAGAAAATAAATAGTGTCCCTCTTTCACGGATATGGAGAAAATAAATAGTGTCCCAACTACACAGGTCACGAAATATTGATTTTGCTTAGAAGCAAAGTTGTATCCACTGGGTTCAGTTTCTTTTACTAATCTATGTATCAGGCGGGTATCAGTTTAGGTCGGTTCGGTTCGATTTTTTCGGTTGATGCTCACCCCTACTGCCACCTCAGTAACGAGAGGAGTCTGCTAGAGAATATGCACCTCATTATAGAAATACCAAAAACTCAATTTATTTAAGCCACTTATCTATATGAGATGAGCGGCTTTAGAGTCTGGTTAGGTTCAATTCCCCTCAATTACAACACCACCAACTCCAAAGCATGAATCCAAATTAACTCTCATCTTTGAAGTGAAACTCTCAGACTTTGAAACCATGATGATGAAGAAGAAGATGATGATGATGAAGAAGAAGATGATGATGATGATCTCTCAGCTTCATAAGGTCTGTACTTTCACTTCCTCTTCTCATTCCCATCATTCAAACCCACATTTTACATTAGTTCATTTTGAGTTTTTTGTGAGAGATAGATGCAAATCAGGGAACCTTGGGATAGAAGAAGCCAAGGTTTTATTCGATAATGCAATTCAAATGCGACCCCCGCCTTCGATTTTTCAGTTCAATCAACTGTTTGGAGTCCTCAACAAGTTGAATGAGTATCCCGAGGTAATCACAATGTTTAGAACAATGAATTCCGTGAGAATCAGACCTGATGTATCTACTTTTACCGCCTTAATCAAATGTTTTTGCCAAATGGGTAAAGTGGATTTCGGGTTTTCTGTTGTTGGAAACATTTTCAAGAGTGGATTTGAAGCAGATATAGTTATTTTCACAACTTTGCTCAAAGGGCTTTTCAAGGAGAATAGAGTAAAAGATGCAATCAAGTTGTTTTACAAAATTACAGAGAACGGGTATGCGTGTAATTTTGTTACTTATTTAACTATGGTCGACGGACTGTGTAAAACTGGGAATGTTGATCAAGCTATTAAGTTGGTCAAGGATATGGAGAAAGGAAATTCCAAGCCTAACATAGTAATCTACAATGCACTCATCGACGGTCTATGTAAGGATAAACAGATACCCAAAGCCCAGAACCTCTTTGAAGAAATGATTTCCAAAGGTGTTGCACCAGATGTCTTCACTTACAGTTCCATAATTCGAGGTGTATGTAGTTTAGGCATGTGGGAGGACGCTGAATCTTATGTCAACAAAATGGTGAATTCTGGAGTTTCCCCAGACATAGTAACATTCAACATCCTGATTGATGTTCTCTGCAAAGATGGGAGGACAGAAAAAGCACAAACTCTATTGGAGTTGATGTCTACAAGAAGTGTAATACCCGATGTAGTAACTTACAATTCCTTGATAGATGGCTTATGCAATTCAGGCCAATGGGAAGAAGCAAGGAAGTTATTTAGTGAAATGATAGGTCGTGGAATCTCACCCGATGTATGTACATTTAGCATTTTAATGGACGTTATGTGCAAGAAAGGCATAGTCAAAAAGGCCCGTGAGTTGTTTGATTTGATGATTGAAACGGGTGTGGAACCAAACACAATAACCTACAGCGCTTTGATGGATGGATATTTTTTGCACAGCCGAATGGACGAGGCCGAAAAAGTGTTGCATTCAATGGTGGTTAGGGGTTGTGAGCGTGATGTTATCAGCTACACCATATTGATAAATGGGTATTGCAAGGCTAAGAAGTTGGATGAAGCTATGCAAATTTTTGAAGATATGCGTAGTAAGGGATTAACACCCGATGTCATTACATACACTTCCCTAATAGATGGTTTATGCAAGGTTGGGAAAGTCGCAGCGGCGCAAGAGCTTCTTATGGAGATGCAAGCTCGGGGACCTAGTCCAAATGTTTACACATACAACGTATTGTTGGATGGTCTATTTACAAATGGAAGTTATAAGGAAGCGATGAGACTATTTGAAGAGTTGGAAAATCGAGGATTAGAAGCCAATATTGTTACTTACAATACAGTTATAAACCACATGTGCAAATCAAACAACGTAGATGAGGCGAAGAAACTCTTCGACAGTCTTACTCCAGATAATATTACCTATAATGCTATGGTTGGAGGATTTTTTCAAAATAACGAAATTGATAAAGCAGTCCAACTTCTCAATGATATGGTTGACAGGGATTTTTCACTTAACGCAACAAACACATCTATTGTAGAAGATTTGTTTGCAGCTGATGGACTAGAAGGTAAATTCATTGGTTTGGTTGATAAAATCTTGACAAAGCACCAAAGTTGTTACCACTGTTGAGTTAGATGTTTAAGGTAAAGTAAATGTAAGTCATTTGTATTTATTTTCTTTTTATGCCAATTTGAAGTCTGAATCTTTTTGTTCAAATGTTTATCTTAAAGTGTAATTCTTCATTGTTTGTGTCCAGCTCTTTAATTATCTTTCCATGATATGTTTCTTAAGTATCTGTATTAGTTATCATTTGTAGCAGTTATTGGTAAGTCTTCAGTTATCTTCATTTTCGGGAAAGAATGGATATTAGAGAAGGAGCAGATGTTGAGAAGAGGGTGTATTGTCCCACATGACTCAAAGTAAGCAGGTCGCAAAAGGAAACGCTGATTCTGATCTTGCGTTTGTTGGATTCAGTTTCTTTCACCGATAAGGAGAAAAGAAATAGTGTCCCAACTACACAGGTCACGAAATATTGATTTTGCTTGGAGGCAAAGTTGTTCCCACTAGGTTCAGTTTCTTTCAATAATATATGTACTATACATTGTTTTGATTTGCAATTTTCGCGATAAACCAAGTTCTCCAGTTTGTATGACTATTATTTTCCACCGTTTTCTCAGATTCAGTCTAGTGAAATATACATGGACTGCATATTTTCGTTTCTAAAGAATGCCAGCACAAATATATATGGCCTTTATATATGATAAGTCAGGGTGATTTAACGGAGTGACAGGCAGCGAGATACTAGACAACCCCCTACCCTTTCTTTTGGTAATAAGTGTTCCGTCCACAGATTGGAGGATGGAAGATCAGAGGGAACAACTTGACTCTTGTTTCATCTTTATAGAAAAGTTTAGATAACTTGGCTTTCAATCATCTACCAGAGCGACTGAATTATTTCACTACTATCTCTCTTTTTCTCTTCCAAATTCCTTATACGATATATTGCGAAACTACATAATATTTTGTGTTCTATCAATGCTTAAACTATTATCTCTCTGTATTTTATTTTTTTCAATTTTTCTCAAACTATTGGATGCAACGTTTATCGTTTGTCAGAAGAGATTATTTGGTGATTTTGTGTGATGATGCAACACTTGAGAAACAAGGTTTTCATTGGCAGAAATAGGCGACAGTGTCCACCCCTTTATTTGAGACGCTCTTCGAAACCGTCTCTGAGGTTCAGATTTTAAGTATTTGCATTTCATGCCTAATGTCTAGTAAAGGCAGCCCAAGTAAAAAACTGAAATCTCAAATAGTAGTAAAGGCAGAAAACCTTGTATTGGCATTTCATTTCTTTATCCTTTATCTAATATCTTGGGAATGGTAATTTATCATACATTAGTAAAGGCAGAAAACCTTGTATTGGCATTTTACATTGTGCAATCTCAAGAAACAATAATCAGAAAGAGTTACCCTATACAGAGAGAGGTCTAAAGGAATTTAGGAAATAAAAGCCATTAACAGAGCTCAAAAATTGCTCATTGGACCTTTTGTAAGTCTACTAAACATTATGGTCCTCGCATCTTCTCCACAATATTCCTGCTCTTCTCTTCAATATTCCGTCTCTTTTCTTCAAGCTTCTCCCCCATTTTCTTCCCTAAGTCCATCATCCTCGCTCTCCTCCCGACTTTCTTTGGATACAAATCTTCAAGTACAGGAATCTGTTTCTCTCTCACCGCAAATGGTTGACATTCAGAGTTATGTGACTCACGTGATTCATCATTGCATAGTAAAGGTGCCATCAACTCCTGGGGCTCACTCATCGATGAAGAAGTTAAATCCTCAGAGAGATCGTGTTCAACGTTATCTGGTTTATCACGCTTGTCTTCTAAATTGCTACCTGCCTCTTGTCTTACCCATATAAATGGTGCAATTTTTCGAGGGACCCAATCATCTTTTTCCGCTACCATCCATGGAATATAAACACTATCAAAATTTGGAAAGACTATAGTGTCACGGATGGCCGTCTGCAAAAAAAAGACCAGTGCGAAATAAGAATTTCATGTGTTCACTCGTAAACATGAATAATCACTCTCATAAATAAAAGGTGACTCTTCCTAAGAATTTATATACATCATTAAAAAAATAGGCGGCACCTTAATCAACTTAATAATTTGCTCCAGCATCAGCAAAATTGATATTTACTTATAGTTTCGACAGTTTCAGTAGGCATACACACCTTAAACCGACTCCCCAGTAGCAACGCAATGTGTGTGTTGGTTATCTTGTGATCTCCAACAGAAGACTCCAGGTTAAAATCTATCTCAGGCATTGATGTAAACGCAAACCATAACCGATCAGAAGGGGGTGGCTTTATATGTAATCTTATTGTTCCTCGAATTGATGTAACCCTTATTTTCAAGGAAAGAGGAACCTTCACATGGAAAATAGAAAGAAAAAAGCAAGGCAATTCCAGTTCAGAGCAAAGTCACAATATATTTTAATCAAAAGTATACTAGATATCTAAAGCTAAGTCTATTATAAGTAAATTTTCGCTTCTTTTACGAATATCATGTTTTGCTCTTAAGTCCCAATATTTCAAGGAAATATTGTGATTTACAATCTTTTTTTTTTTTTTTTTTTTTGAAATATTCATATTGCAAACCAAATTTTATAATATACATATACGTTGACATATGGTGTCTTTCTAATTATCTCAAAATTTCGAAAGCTTTGACTTTCTAGAAAGACAACGAATGGTTTATTTCATTCGTGGAGATTAGCATATGAAGCATTGCCACATTAAACCGTGTGATACATTAGATCATATCCTAAGCTTAGTATTCGTAGGATTTGTTTCTATCAAATACTGGGATTACTGCTGGGGTAGTAAAGATGTCTTCCTAGTGCATTGATGTGATTGTTTTGTCTTTTGACCTGCTGTAATCTTCTTTCAGAATCTCTAAATTGGCGATCTGGTTCAAATTGGTGCATGGCCTTGTGGTTCACACAACCTTTTGCATCTTCAGAGTGCTATTCAGGAAAATAATCTCCTCAATTTCTGGCAGTGCAATCTTTACAATTGGATGTGACATTTATTCATCATTAAAGAAATCAAAGCAATGAGGTTTACTCCATGATCGGAGAGTTATGATCTACTATGATACAATAAGAGATTGATTTTGTTCGTTGTTGTTGGTTGGGGTTGAAAAGGAAAGAAACCCCCTTTGATTTCTCGATAATTTCTCTTCGATCTGAGAACGACTTCTTCCTCTTTGCATGTTGCGGTTGTTTGACATTGTTTAATGATGGATAAAAAGCTTTTCAGCAGAATCTATTTGTGGGTTGTACGTGATTATGAGATCTGAAGGTTTATTTTTTTTTTTGTTGTTGTTGTAAAACACCTAATGAAAAGGGTGTCGTGTGGTGGTACGTCGGTATTATTTCATCTCTTGTATCAAAACTTTTTTCCTCTCATGGTTGTGACCTTTTTCGATGATTCCTTTCTTTGTCTATCTCACACAATTTCTCAAAATTTCACGATTTCTCAACCTTGAGCTTATCTTTTTCAAAGTTCGGTGTATTTATTTGAGTTGTGTGAATCAACTATAAGAACCCAACTGATTAGTTCAGTTTGTATGTTATCTCATCATTTTTCTATGTCACTCGTATTATTTCCTTATTTTCTTAATGAGTTGGTTCGGACCAACTAAGTAGACCAAATTGTATCTTCATATTTTTGTTTAGGTTGGAAGGTTATAAGAATTAAATCTTTTAAGACCGAATTTTTTATGATCAAGCTCTGAGTATTTGAATCTTTTATGATCAAGCTCCGAGCCTTTAAATCTTTTATGATCAAATTATTTTGTCTTCTCGATCATGGTCAGTATGGCTAAAGAATGAATATCCTACTCTAATCTACGCTATAATTTTTATTTGTGATTTTGAAGTTGAAGGCTCATATTGGTTGTTGAAGACGGTAATTTAAAGACTCTTCGTGAGGGGGAGTATTTCCTTATTTCTTCCAAGCTCGAATTACGAAGTTTGTGTCTTCCAGCTTGATGGGGAGTTTAGAGAGTATGGCTTTTCTTAGTATGTTTGAGGTCTTTTTTTATTGTCTTATCACAAGATGTGATCTTTTCCTATGATTCCTTTCGTGAGATGCGATTTTCTTTCTTTGAATCGGGTGAAGAAATTGAATTCTTTCTACCACAGTTATGGTGTCTCGTCCTCGAGTAACTTTCTCTTCTTCGAGTAGATTTCTCTATCCAGTGTTTTTTTCTTCCTAAAGTGATTTTTACTTTCCTCAATTCTTTTCTCATCTAGTGATTTTTATCTTTTCCTTGAATAATTATCTCACCTCAAGTGACTTTCTTCCTCGACTAATATATTACTCTTGTGTATCTTCAAGTTATTTATATGGTGCCGCCGATTATACAAATACGTGTAGAAAAAATGATAAGTTTGAATGCCACGGATATCACAAATACGAACGGGCAAGAACACTCAAAAAAGAGATGAGCTCAGTATTCTTCACTGGCATCACATAAAGAGCAATATGAAGCATTGAGTGTAACGTTGATGAACTCTAACTCACACTGGGGAAGAGAGAAACCAACTAGATAAGGTGAAGAGCAATCAAGCTACAAAAGTATACTTGCATTTACACTTAAGAATAGATTACAACTTGCTTACATCAAACTACACAGGTCTTCCCCATTTATAGTTTACATTGGAGAGTTTTAGAGTATGGAAGTAACTACGACAAGTACATTCTAGATGGTAGATATTTCTAGAGAGAAGAAATATCTAGACTACTTTAAAACATTATATAATGTAAATAATTTTAGAGATGAAAATGTCAAGAGGGAAAAGTCTAAAAGATAGTTCTAGACAATAAAAACTAGAATGATATGGAAGGTTCTACAAGAAGCCCAAATGAGTCATAATTGACTTTAACATTGAGTAATTCTATATGCAAAAAGAAATTCTTTCTTTTTTTTAATCTATTTTCAGTACCCACAAATTATTTTCCCCGGTCAAGACCTTGTAATAATGAAGTTTGAAAAATCTTTTAAGCTCTTGAGACCCAGACCTCCCTCTTTTTGAAGTAAACAAACCACTTTCCAAGCTGTACTTGAGATAATTTTGGTATCAATTGTCCCTGACCGTAAAGTAAAAATCTTTAGAGATTCTTTCTATTTTAATGATGAGACTCTTTGGCAATCCAAAACACCCCACCCAATATAAAGAAAGAGACTGGAATACAGATTTCAGCAATTCAAGTCTACCCCCAAAGGTAGGATTCTATGTTTCCAATTGAGGATTCTTTTTCGTATTTTAGTGACCAAAGGAAGGCAGCGCTTTTCAGATAATTTTGAGGCAAGTAAAGGCAATCCAAGTCCAAGATACCTGACTGGAAGTTTATCTTTTTTAAATTGGAGGATGTTTACAATGCTCTCTTACCTCAGCTGATGTAGAACCAGTGAAGAAAATTGAGCTCTTTGTAGGACTTATTTTCAACCCAGACATCCTAGGAAACTTCACTAATATTTCCCAACACTTACACAACTGCTTGAGTGTTAGATTTTAAGCATAAGAGGAGATCATAACCGAACATTAGTGTTAGCTTTATTCAAAATTTCAAAAAGAGGTTCCATAGCGATGGTGAAGAAGTAGGGGGGAGACGGGGTCTCCCGGCCTCACTCCCCTACTACAAGAAAAGAATCCCATCATAGAACCATTGATATCACTCTTGAACTTTAGTGTTGCTTATGAAAGTTATACACATTATATCAAATATCAATAATGGAACTATGCCCAGATTTTGACGAGTACTAGGGCCATTACTAGTATTTAGAACCTTTGATTGATGAGAAGTCAGTATACGACGAGAATCTGGTTTACGACAACTATTTCGATAATGAAGTTTCCTATTTATTTATTTTGGGAAGGGGTTCTTATTTTGACTTGGTCTTCTATTTCACTCTTAGCTTTTTATTTGTTTTAGTATTTCCACATAATTAGTAAGTAGAGTTGTAATAAGATTTGATGTAAGCCACTTTTTTATGCATACTTAGAGAGGATCTCTCTCCAGCCAAATGCCACTTTTAGTACTTTCCACTTATTTAGTAAGTAACATTGCAATATGGTTTGGAGTCCAATTTAGAAAGAGGTTTATTTCTTCTTTAACAAGAACTTCCATTAAGATATGTTGAATAGAGCTTAATTAATTATGAAATAAAAAATGAATTTTTAGAATATTTAACTAGGAGAAATTTTCAAAACTAGTTTTATAGCTGCATGTTTAATCTTTAGGCTCCCGCAAAGAACGTTTGCATTTCAGATACACAAAGATATATGTATACAGGAGTTTGTCTCTAATACTATTCCTACAAAACAAGAATGACTCACATTATGCTGAAAAATAATGTACTAACCTGGGAAACTTGGTTAGCCATGGAGTTTATAATAGCCTTCCACCTAGGTACTGACGTAGACTTCGCAGTAGTGCTCTTCACGTTATCCGTCCCACCTGAGACAACTCAAATTCAATAACTACCCAGGCTATTGATGGAATTAACACTAGTGCATACATTATGTTGAGGAAAGTTGTGTAGCCTCTAATGAATATCTCTATAATTTCTCAAGATGTGTCAAATTTTTATTTTTCAGTTATAGTTTACAAATAAAATCCACCTCAGCAGAATTATTGTAACTATCAGGTCGACAACATCCCATGGTGTGTGAATGCATGCACGTAAGTCAAGCACCTTAGGTTCCTTGGTCCTGACCACACAAAATGTATATCTGTATGTGTGTCTGTCACTCTAATCTATAGTAGATAGTACTTAGAATGAAGAGTGGTTTTCGCATTTCTGTTCATGGTTTTGCTAGATTTCAAGCATTCATTCATCTCTTTAATCAGTTTGTTCAGCCACCTATTTGAGTATCAGTTGTAAGAGTTGGCTATTTAGTTTTTTTCCTACTATTTCAGTACAAAAAAATTATAAAATTGTTTCTCCACAGCAACTCTTCTTAAATATGCAATATTGCCACTTTTCGATAACAAGATATAAAAATGGAGGGAAACAGTTCAGGATTTAACTTTTAACTCTGCAACCTGCCTGAATTATAATAACCCTGTGTAAAATTCACTTGAGATTAATTATGCCTCAAATTACAGCAACCATACAGAAAAGGAGGATGGCCCCCACAGTCCACACACCCATACTTCGAAGAAAAAATGCTCCCTCCAGCTAATCACCACAATGACTTCCATATAAAAAGCATATTTGTAGATACTATCACTCTGAAGCAAAAGTCCCCTCATTATTAGCACAAAAAACAGATATACATGAAAGGCTATTAACCTCTTCATCATCATCTTCTTCTTCAAGAATGTCCATCGGGGAAAAAGATTCTGCCTTTGATTTCAACAACACCATTACTAATCCTACTTTTGGACCATTTAAGCTTTCAATAGAGAGGTTATTATCTTCATTTTTCCCTTCTAAAACTGTCTATCGGGGAAAGAAATTTTGTATTTGAATTCTATAACGCCATTTCGAATCCTACTTTTGTACCCCTTAAGGTTTCAATAGAAATTTTTTAATCAAATATGATGCAACACCCTTTATAAACAAAGGTTGTTTATAAAGACAGGAATTAGTGCAATGAATAAAAATGGCATAACTTATTTAACTTACCAAACTTGTGATCACCTTCATCCCTCTTTTCTGCTTCGCTAACTACTTCTCCAGACAGCTTCAGTTGGTCCCCTAGGTACTCGAAACCTTCGAGAATCTCTGAGGTTGCCTCCCCTACAGAGCTCGATTCTAAACTCGTATTTACAATTCCTTTCTGGAATTCAGGTTCACGAACTTCAAGTCTTGTTTCAAAATCTAATACTGCGCCACCAGAATATTCAATATCAAGTTCCATTGCCCACACCACATTCATGTCTATTGGAATAACTCTCATACTATGGATATAAGGTGGTAAACTCCCAAGATCCAATCCGGTACATGTGATTCCACCAATATAACTAGGAGTCCTCATATTAGCCAAAGTTCTCTGTCCATACACAAAGAAACATAATTATCAGCATAAGATCAATTGCATCTATATATAGCAACACATAATTAGTAAAAATCCATTCAAAAATAATGTACTTTCTTGCCTAAAAAGTTGTTCATCTAAACTTTAAGAACACGTGGACAACCTGAATCTGTGAATGTACTGAGCTTTTCATCGCCGAATTTCTCTTGGCATCGAAAAAGAAGCGTGAAACTAACAAATTCCAACAAAGTGTTCCCTCGTCAATACCAAACTTTTCCTCAGAATCAGCATCGGAGACGGTGGAAAAACTTCGACTTCCTAACCGACTGGAACCTGATTGTGGCAACTGTAGCACTTTATCTTCATCTTTAGGGACGGCAGTAGTCTTCTCCGTCGACTTCCTAAGTGACAATATCTCTTGAAATGGATGCAACTTTTCACCCGACTTCCTCTTTTCATGAATTGACGATAAGTTCCCATTTCCTCTATTTTCCAAACCATTTTTCGAAGCCTTTTTCGCAAGCTTTTTCAAAAAAAGCCGAACTTTCGAAGAACCATCAACAACCTTGCTAGATTTATCTAACGCCTCGTTAGAAAACCCCAAAGACGGTTTTATAAATGAAGGGTACCCTTCATTTAACGACGTAAGATAATCTTGAAACTCCTTAGTCAATCTTGCATACCAGTTAACCATTTCCTTATCCACAGATGAAGCCAAACGGATAGCTTTACACCACGATTCTTTCTCCCAAGACGTCTCAAGATATATATAACAAGTTCGACTTCCTTTATAAACCACAGTGTCTCTGTTTTCAATTTTAATCGGGTATCTTTTCGCCCTACAATGAGCATAAATAAAAGAACTTGTTTTAATTTGAAAACCATTAATTAACGAGTTGTAGTAGAGATAATAATAAAGTTATTATTACCACTTTCGTGAGGGTAAATTAGTGGCTGAAACGGATAAAATGGTGCAACCAATAAGAGAAATTGTTGTGTGAGAACCATCTGGGTCTGCGAAAATAAGAGAATGCTCTTTAATTTTGGCATGTTTCTTCACAGGAAAAACTTCCCAAATATCCTTATCCTCCTTGATTACTTTGTTTGGGATCTTTTCAGGTTCTAATACCCAAACCACACCCTAACATGATCACAGCAAACAAAGAGACGCTATTAGATCTAAAACTGATAGATCTAATTAGTAGTTGTGAAAGAAAGAGAGAGAGAGAGAGAGATGCCTGTTTGTTGTAAGCAGAAGAAGAGAGGAATTGATCGATTGTATCTTGTTGTTGTTGTTGTTGTTGTTGTTGTTGAGTAGTAGTAATACTACATCTTCTAAGGATGATTCGATTGTAGAGGTAAAGTAAACCCAATGCTTGTATCAAGATGATTGCTAAAACTCCCAAAACAAAACCTACTACAAATATCAACATTGAGAGACCCATGTATCTCAATGTTTCCCCTTTCTACTTGTACACATAACATAAACAGAAGACGTTTGAATCAAGAATACTCAACACGGACCATCTCCAATAGCTAACTGAGTCAACTACAATTGACTGCACTGCCCATTGGGGTGTAAACATTCTCATTAGGCCTTTATTGATAGAGTTTCGCGACTCTTTCTACGCTTTGCCATTTTCTTTAACCGTGTGGGCTCTATCAACTAGTTCATGATTCTGTTTGGTAGGTATGTTTACCGGTTCCTGGCACATACTTTCCCTGCTTCACATGAAAGTAATCCTAGCCTAGAAGCCAAAAATTTGGGCAGTGATTTTGTTGGAGATAGTTAACACATTGGTTGGCCTGAAGTGCATTATGTTCTTTGCTCCTTCAAGTTTTGGTAAAGTATTATGAGACCAATGATCCAATAGTCGTTCAAATGCGAATTGGTGAACCATTAGCTCGAATTTAGCTCTGGCTTCTTATGAACCACTTTGGGCCCTTGTTCTCGTCAAGTACTTATTCTTTTGTAATAGGGGTATTATGGACACCATCGATTTTAAAATTGTACAAAATGGAGACCATCTCATCGCTCCGCGGCTCCGCCTTCCCCTGCTTATGGTGAACCTTTTCGATCTTACATGGAAGATAAAAGATTGTGGAATAGGGGACGCCACCTTTAGCAGAGTAGGATCAAGAAAACTGCATTTCTGGAAAGTAGATACATGTAAGCTACAGATGATTTGCTACTGCTTTGTACACTGGCATTGGTATATCTTCATGGGTTTAGGCAGGGTAGCTTTGGCAGACTACTAGTGGTATTGCCAATGGTCATACTTACTCCAACATACAAGGCTATGTGGAAATTGTTATCTTTAGCAATTCAGTGGTGCATTTGGTTGAAAAAGAACAAGAAGATTTCTAAGGGATGACAGGGATAGTCGTGGGCATCAAAGTGTTGCAGTAGTTATGGAAAGCTAATGTATGATGTTTAGATCATCTTCCTTACTATAATGGTTTTGGTAGAGGATAAGGTGTGTCATTGTATGTATATAGTATGTGTTCTGAGTGCATGTCTTTTTTTGGCAGTTTTTCTCCATTTATCCATAAAATAGAAAAAGAAGTAAAATACTGTAATATCTCGGGCTGTTGATAAGAATCGAGAAAACTCTTGAGATAGACTCTTGGGCTTCATATGTACTGATAAGCTATGGAAAATAGATTGCACTCTCTTGGGTTTCTTCAAGTTCTTGCAGATATGAAGTTGATTTGATTTTGCATAGTTCTTTCATAGTATCTTCAGAGTGGTTCTTGCAGAAATGAAGACAGCATAAGATGTCCAGAAGCCTATCAAGGTCGCCTTTCTAAAGATTTAGAAGCAAGTATAGGATTATGATACTTCATTTGGAATGTGTACTTTAAAGAAAGACATAGCAAAGATTTTTTTTGACAAGATGCCCCAAAACTGGATGGTGTTTCTTACAATGTGTACATTTGGAAATTGAAATGAACAACATAATCATCCTTCGATAGAACTTGGTGGAAATTGCATTTTACTGGGTTTGGTACAGAGCAGTTACCTTATGTCTAGTGAAACTCTTCCTGATTTGGAAAACGATAATCAAATCCATGTCCAAGTAGTCATAAATCATAACATCCACCAATTGACATGCATTCCAAATCTTGCAACATAGAAGAAGCAAAGATACTCCTTCCGATGCCCGCGCTAATTGATCATCTGTAATCAAGGTCATAGCAAACAAATATACTACTTCCGATGCCCACGCCAATTGCAGGTCCATGCAGAACTCAGATCCTGAACTTCAATAAGATGCCAGATTGAAACATGAATGGTGTGGACATGTCAGATTATGTTCACTGCTAAGTATGTTATTGACTTCTCATGAAAATGAAGATAACTGAAGACAGACCAATAACTGCTGCAGACGAGAACTAATCTAGGTACCTTAGAAACATATCTACGTCCATCAAAATCTTGAATATCAGGGAAATATAACTAAAGTGCTGGACACAAGCAATGAATAAAAAGATTCAGATTTCAAATTGGTGGTTTGTGTTTGGAACATTTCAAGTGGACAAATGAAATATAACAAGGTGATAATCATTTCCGTCCTCCTCATAAAAACAATATAAATACAAATGCCAAACAGTACATTTACCTTAAACAACTGGCTCAACACTGATAAAATTACCTTTACTTTGGTGCTTTGGCAAAACTTTGTCAACCAAATCAATGAATTTACTTTTTGGTCCATGTGCTGCAAGCAAATCCTCCACAATAGATATGCTTGTTGCGTTAAGTGAAAATCCCCTGTAAATCATCTCATTGAGAAGTTGCATTGCTTTATCAATATCGTTATGTAGAAGAGATCCTCGAACCATAGTATTATAGGTAATATCATCCGGAGTAGGACCCTTTTCTACCATTTCTGTGAATAAATCCTCAGATTCTTTCAGCATTCCTCTAGTTATAAGCCCATTGATCATTATATTAAATGTTCGAGTGTCGGGTTGCGACTCCATAGAAGGAAGACTATCGAAGAGTTTCTTCGCCTCATCTACGTTGTTTGATTTGCACATGTGGTTTATAACTATATTGTAAGTAACAATATCGGCTTCTAATCCTCCATTTTCCAACTCTTCAAATTGTCTCATCGCTTCCGCATAACAACCATTTGTAAATAGGCCATCCAACAATACGTTGTATGTGTAAACATTTGGACTAGGTCCTCGAGCTTGCATCTTCATAAAAAACTCTTGCGCCGCTACGACTCTCCCAACCTTGCATAAACCATCTATTAGGGAAGTGTATGTAATGACATTGGGTGTTAATCCCTTGCTACGCATATCTTCAAAAATTTGCATAGCGTCATCCAACTTCTTTGCCATGCAATACCCATTTATCAATATGGTGTAGCTGATAACATCAGGCTCACATCCCCTAACCACCATGGAATGCAACACTTTAGTTGCCTCATCCATTTGGCTGTGCAAAAAATATCCATCCATCAAAGCGCTGTAGGTTATTGTGTTTGGTTCCACGCCCCTTTCAATCATCAAATAGAACAACTCATGGGCCTTTTTGACTATGCCTTCCTTGCACATAACGTCCATTAAAATGCTAAACGTACATACATCTGGCGAAATTCCACGACCTATCATTTCACTAAATAACTTTGTGGCTTCTTCCCATTAGCCTGAATTGCATAAGCCATCTATCAAGGAATTGTAAGTTACTACATCGGGTATTACACTTCTTGTAGACATCAACTCCAATAGAGTTTGTGCTTTTTCTGTCCTCCCATCTTTGCAGAGAACATCAATCAGGATGTTGAATGTTACTATGTTTGGGAAACTCCAGAATTCCCCATTTTGTTGACATAACATTCAGCGTCCTCCCACATGCCTAAACTACATACACCTCGAATTATGGAACTGTAAGTGAAGACATCTGGTGCAACACCTTTGGAAATCATTTCTTCAAAGAGGTTCTGGGCTTTGGGTATCTGTTTACCCTTACATAGACCGTCGATGAGTGCATTGTAGATTACTATGTTAGGCTTGGAATTTCCTTTCTCCATATCCTTGACCAACTTAATAGCTTGATCAACATTCCCAGTTTTACACAGTCCGTCGACCATAGTTAAATAAGTAACAAAATTACACGTATACCCGTTCTCTGTAATTTTGTAAAACAACTTGATTGCATCTTTACTCTATTCTCCTTGAAAAGCCCTTTGAGCAAAGTTGTGAAAATAACTATATCTGCTTCAAATCCACTCTTGAAAATGTTTCCAACAACAGAAAACCCGAAATCCACTTTACCCATTTGGCAAAAACATTTGGTTAAGGCGGTAAAAGTAGATACATCAGGTCTGATTCTCACGGAATTCATTGTTCTAAACATTGTGATTACCTCGGGATACTCATTCAACTTGTTGAGGACTCCTAACAGTTGATTGAACTGAAAAATCGAAGGCGGGGGTCGCATTTGAATGGCATTATCGAATAAATCCTTGGCTTCTTGTATCCCAAGGTTCCCTGATTTGCATCTATCTCTAACAAAAAACTCAAAATGTCGCATGGATTCTTGTATCCCAAGGTTCCCTGATTTGCATCTATCTCTCACAACTATTTTAGATAGTGGTTTAGAATGATGGGAATGAAAAGAGGAAGTTAAAGTAGTGACCTTATGAAGCTCAGAGATCATCATCATCGTGTTCTTGTTCTTCATCATCACAAGCTCAGGGAGGTGTGTAATATAACAAATTTGGATATTTTGCAAGAAGGTGCAACTTAAAAAAAAAAAAAAAAAAAACTCCAAAGGTGTTACACGGGCTGTACACTGGTCGGGTCGACCCGGGTTTAGGCTTGAAACTGATCCGACCCGGGAAAGTCGGGTCTCCTATTTTTAAATCCGAACCAACCAACCACTTCAAGACCCGGACTAAAAACGAACCGAAATTTTTGGGTCGGGCCGGGTCTTAACTCGGGTTTTAAGTTTTAGCTCAGCCACCTCTTCACCCACTAACTTCTCTTTATTATTAAAAAAAAACTCTCTTCAGTTCTCTTCCCTATGTAAGTTGTAACCCACTCAACCAAGTCTTCATTTCTCACAACAAGTTTTGTAAATCGAGGAATCATAACCGAGGGTTTGAAGACCACCATTGACAAACTTTGTGAAATATTATTTGCTTGTACCGATCTTACCAACGATTTTTGAGTGATCACCAACGATCTTTCCAATTACGCCCAAAGTCAATAGTTAGCACTTGCAGGAGCAACCAAAGTCAACAGCATTCGTAACAACAGCAAATAGCTCTTTTGTTTTGTGATAAGGATCACCAACGATCTTTCCAATTACTTGTCAAACGAGCTTGACGCTCATTTTCAAGCTCTTTATCGCGGAGCTCACGATCAAGAACTAACTGACGCTCGAGCTCGTTACGCTTCTCTGTCTTGGCATGGAGGTTTGCCCGTAGTTCAGCGAGCTGTTCTGGTTCAACTAAAAGATTAAGCTGGACTCTTGTTGCTGGTCGCTTGGAAGTGACCATGATTGGAAATAGATAATGAAGTAAATGTATACCTTAGGATATCGTAGAAATATCTTCTTTCCTACAGATGGCGCCAAATGTAATGGCCTAATTCCGTAGCTCGAAATAGCTCAAAATTAGATATTACACCAAATATGCATGTGATAAGAATTAATGTACTTCAAGAAATGACACAGGTGATTTAGCGTAGAAAACTTTTGAATAGGTAAAAAAACTACGACCTCGAGTTGAGGATTTAGTAATTGTAACTTTTATTGCTTGAGGCTGATATCTTATTACAAGTGATCTCTTGAGCTAAAAATACTTGACCTTGAAATATAAAAATTCTTGTGATCTTAGAATGTAGAAATTCTAGTCTCTATCTCCTCTGGAACTCATCATTTATATAGACCTTACCTGCAGCTCGTTATCGTGTAAAAGCATGTTCTCCTAAAAATGAGGTAAATAGTAGTTGAATGTGTAACTGTTAGTTCGTGAGAGACAAATGCCTTTGACTTGTTCATATTTTCTGTAGTGCTTAAGCCACGTTCATTACCAGTTCGTAGTCTAGGTGTCAATGCTGATTGTATATATCACGTGTATAATGCGTGAGTCTGGTATTGAGGTAGTTCGAGTTTGGATTAGGTCAAGGGATAGGTCCATGCACTAACAATAATATTAATGTCCTACACTAATCACATCTCACCGATGGTATCGTTCTGCTTTGCAATTATACAATTGCTGAAAAAGCTTATGATATGGGTTATTACCTAGCGGATGGCGTATATCCCAAATGGAGAACTCTTGTCCAAACCATCTCCAATCTGCTTATAGCGAAACAAAAATTGTTTGCTCAACAACAAGAAAGTTGTCGAAAAAATGTGGAACGGGCGTTTGGGATTTTACAATCACTGTTCAATATTGTCAAAAATCTGGTTAAATTGTGGAAACCCAAGGTTTTGAACAATGACATAAAGATGTGCATGATAATGCACAATATGATCGTCGAAGAGAAATGAGGTTCATTCTCATCATACTTAGGCTACGATTCGAACGATTTATCAACTGTCAAATGCGAACCTATTGTACGCAAACGCAGAACAATAGAATCTTTTATAACGAAAATAAACCGAATTCAAAGTCGAGAAATACACTTTGATCTAAAGGATGATCTAATCGAGCATTTGTAGGTCGTAAAGAGAAATCTTTATTCCTAGTGTTATAATCAAGTATTATTTGAGAACTTTGTATAATTTAATAATTTTTGTCGTACAAGTTTATGAATTATTGATTTCTTATTGAACAAGTTTTTGATATTGTTTTAATCTTGTATTTGTTTTAACGTAATATTCTCAGAAAAAAAAATCTTCAAAATATTATATTCTTCAATAACAAAGTACATTCTTCAAACGAATACATTATTATAAAGTAAACTACGTTCTTGGAAATTAAAAAACATTCAGCAAAGTTAAATTACATTTAATAACCTGAACCGGTACTTGGTCTGCCATTCTTGTTGAGACGTTCCATAACATCAGCTTGCCTTTGCTGATAGTATTGCAATACAAGTCCAGAAAGATTACTCAGGTTTTTATCCATAATATTGCGATCTTCCCTTGCTTGTTTCAAATCCATTTTGGCTTGCCATTGTTGACTGGCTTCCGCTCTTCTTCTTTCGCTTGTCTCTTCTCTAACCTCATCCCCTCCAGCATTGTTGCCATATTTTGGCCGAATACAATAATCTCATCCACGCCCTAGTTTCTTGTAAAACTTTTTCTAAAAAATATTTGGCCGATGGGCCTCGCTCCATCCTCATACAACGAACTATCTAATTCAAAATTTTGTGGAGCGAATTAAGGTGTAGGTGGGTCATCGGGATCATTCGATAGGTTGTTTGATCCGATCGAGTTCCCTAGAGAAGAATTATGTGATGTTCTCGATGCCACATTTCTAGGTATACTCCTCGCATGGTTTAAACCATCATCATTTAGGCTGGCCTATCGCGGTTCTCGTGCTAAAATTTTATACGCTTCACGGTGCTTGATGTCATTGCATCCATTCATGCCTTGATAGATCTTGTGTGCATCATTTTCTTACGATTTCCAAAATTATGAAATATAAATAAATAACGTGTATATCCAAGAAAAATAAACGAAATTGAATTAAAGCAAATTAGAACGTACTCGATCATCATCAGTTTTTCCGCTCTCGTGCTAAAATTGTACTTGAGCAACTATCCCCTTGTAGTTCACGCATTGTACATTAAGAGGATATCACTGAGTTTTGGTAGACCCACATGATCGTTGTGTGGGGTACTTGGGGTCTCTGTTAAAGGTAATGTTGAGCTTTTAATAAAAAGTAAAACCTTTTGTACGACCCGTGGTTTGGACAAAAACCATTATCCATGCTCTTGCGAGACACGTGAAGTTCACATCCGTTCAATGAAATCCAACATCATCCGTCTCGTCTAAAAAATCAGCATCATCCAGGACTTACACATTTTATCTTTGTTTTGCGGGTGCTATTTTCTTTCTTCCTGTTCCTTTTTCTTTCCCAGCTGTCATAACGTCACCAGGTATTGAAGTATTTGCAGAACCTATATTTAACTCGGTAGATTCACCATTGAATAAGTAGTTCTAAAAGTAATTTAGAGGTTAAAAACATTGAGCTTGAGTGACCAGATAGTGTTGATAGTATGGGCCAAACGCCTCAGGTTGTGGTTGAGAGAGTATAAATGGATTTTGATAATGTCCTCTGAAGGTATCCCCTTGCGACATGGTAAACGAAAGTGGAGTATGTGATCGGAATTAAGATTGTAATTACGATTGGTTGTGGTAGAGGTATGGAGTGAATTGTGATGATAGGTGTTGAGAGAATGGTATTGAAAGTGGGTTTTGGGATGATGGGGTTGACGGTGTTGAGTTATTACTGTTGGTGTCGGAGTTTGCCATTTGGGACGGTATTTTTTTTTTACTGCGTAGAGATTCTTTTCTCTTAAACTGGGTTAGAGGAAAGAAAAAATAGTCAGGAGAGAGCTCAGCCTACCATAATGGACAAGAGGACTTTTAATTACCGTGCGATGTTATGATTACCTACCAAAAAATTTGGGCGGTAATCAAAATATCGCACGGTAATTAAAAGTACGTCAAACTCTTCTCTCTTTTTTAGTGTGAGGAGCTCTCACTTGGTTGAGTTATGACAACACTTTTTTTGAACTGCTGGAAGACGTTTGAGTTTGGGTTTGGTCTGTCAAAACAAACCCGGCCAAAACCAAACAGAGCATCTCCAATAGCTACTGCTAGTCTACTACTACTACTACTACTACACTATAACAAGTCTCGGGGAAAAAAACTTCATTCAATTCAATAATTAAATTGCTTACCATTTGCAAATAAGTAAGTAACAAGAGTTTATTGTTGTTTTACTTGTTTCGAGTGATTTATCAATCAAACCTTAGAATGCATGTTTTATGTATCTCAAGGATGATGGAGATTTGCCCGCACCTAGCCCTTTTTAAGGGGTTTTTTCTTTTTATATTTCAGGGATCGGCGTTCAAATTTTATAGAGCAAATTTGATAAAACCAAAACCCCAAAGTTTTTTGGCCAATTAATGAAGGACCCCCGGTTTGTTACTTATTGTACTTTGGTCCTTTTTTTGCTATTTTAACTTAGTCAACTACAATTGACTGCAGTCAAACCTAGTCTTACTTTTTTAAATACCAAACTGCCATCGGGGTATAACACTAAAAGAGAAACAAACAGAGGGGTCTAGGTCAACAAGACCTTTTCATATCCCCCTCACCCTAAGAGCATCCACAACAGTAGGGTGGGTGGATTTGCCCAAAACTAGGGTGAATCCAATCCACCCACAACATTTGAGCCCGAAATAAGGTGAATTTTACCCAACGCAGTTCTGAACTGCGCGACATAATCAAATAACATAATATTTGGCCACGTGTCTCCATCTGGAGCGTCCATTACCCAACGCAGTTCTGAACTGCGCGTCATAATCAAATAACTTAAGATCTGGCCACGTGTCTCCATCTAGAGCGTTCATTACCCACACGCAATTTAGAACTACGCGGCATCAATCCACCAAAAATCCACCCTGGTGGAAAATTCATTACCACGTGGATTTTCGACCTAGTTGCTGGGAGGTGAAGGATTTGAGAAGAGGGTGGATTTTCAAATCCACATTGCCACGTCATGGTGCACCTAGCTGTTGTGGATGCTCCAATAGAGGAACTCTATCAAACAAAAGGGTCTAAGCCCATGGGATCTTGCATTCTCATCAGGCCTCTATTGATAGAGTTTCTCGACTCTTTCTATGCTTTGCCATTTTCTTTGACCGTGGGGGTTCTATGAAAACGAAGCTAATCGTGTGCGTTTTTTATTGCTTAAGCAAGGCAAGAAGTAAAGTCACCGGTGAGAATCTACAGGGGCGATTACTTCCTACTAAGGAATGGAAACCATAGTTGTCTTACTACTCTGACTTCTGACTATGATGTCCAGAGGATAGCTTGCTCTAATCTTGATGGAATGAGGAAGTAGGCTGTTCAAGCAGTGGGTTAAGCCTACCGCTTGGCTATAATATAGAGATGGGTCTGATCAACTGCTTACAGACTATGAAAGGAGAACAAACCGAAGAATAGGTAGGTTTCGCACTTCTAGCTATAAGGGAAACGTGAGAAACGTTCAACGAGCTAACGTGATGAGGCGGGAAGGAAGGTGACGATGTTGAGGATGCCAGTAATGTTGTTGCTACAACGAACCATCTTGAGAGAGATAAAGAGAGAGAGTATGAAAATTTTCTTGTGTCAAGATTATGACAATTTTCACGTTAGTGACACACGTGTTATTCTCCGGGTTATAATTGGTTTTGTACAAGTCAATACAAAGTCAATTGCAGAAGAGCATAAAAGGGATCCAAGTACAATAAGTGACAAACCTGAGGGTCCTTAGCTAATTGGCATAAAAACTACCAAGGTTTTATCAAATTTTCTCAATTTTGAATTATGATGGAATGGTGGCACAAGTATCCCATCCCACGCATGTTGCGTGATAAAACTGTTTTCAATCCCACACAGTGCATAACAGAGTCATTCCTGGTTGGCTCCTCAACGCTTTCAAGTTTCAGTTAAACCACAAGGGTCGCACCCACTCTCACAGCAAAAAACACATTGTTATAAATCAACCCAAATTTGCCATTGTTCATATCATTAAAATCAACAGAAAGGATCTACTACATAATATGACAACTTTTTCATCTCTTTTTCTTCTTGTTTTGCTAGTGGCACTTGCAACCACTTGTAGCGCTACCAATAGCAAGGCAAAAAAAGACGTCCTGTCCGGTGCAACTGCAAGACTTACTAATGGGCTAAGCAGCTTCTCATCAAAGAGAGGCGTGCATTCTTGGATCCCAAGCATCTCAGTCTCAGCAACAGCTGATGGGGCGATGCCAAGAATGAAAACATCAACCAGCAGAAGATCAGCTCATAAGGCTCGTGCCAAACACTTCGAAGAGGGAAGTAAATATAAGATCTGCTTGACACCTGGGATATGTTTCAAGAAGAAATTGGTGTGCCCAAAGAAATGCTATATCAAGTCCTCAACTCATCTTGTGCCTAAGCATTTCCCAGGACAATGCATCCTCAACTGCAACAAGTGTGTTGCCTACTGCTAGAAATAATGTTACAACTTCTAACTAGCAGTCTCTTAGTACTAATTTCCTAGCTAGCTCTACGAATAAATTAGAGAGGTTTCCTTCCCTTAGATGTTGAATAACTTTTTTGTTCTGGCAATAAAAATAGTATTTGTGTCAATTACCTATTACAGAATACAGAGGCAAGAACGATTGATAAGTATTATATTGTCATACATGCATGTGGAACTACATATTTCTAAGGATGCGACAATATCCCAATCCCCAAACCGACCATTTGAGCCTCACTGATTGTCGTGTCAGCATTCCATTGAAATGCAAGTTACATTAAAATTAGGTCGGGGAAAGGATCAGTTCATAGTTTTGAAATGGACTTCATTTTGGGTGCACATGCATACAGATAGCTAGTAGCTATCTACATTATGGGCATGTTTTCAGTTCTACACTTGAAAAAGAGTTCTAAATTATACGACCACGATGGGGACTTCATCAGACCGAATTAATATCCAACAGCCTATTGATCTGCCGAGTTAACATGTAGTCCTTATTACATCATTCCTGAATATCTTTCCCTGCATATGTTGGAAATTATTAAGCTCCCTTGGTTGTAGAATGTATATTTCTCCTATAATCAAAATTGGTGTGCAACATTAACATACAACTAGCTCCCATGATCAGATATTCCTTCTATAAGTATCTCAAGGCTATGGAAGTGCAACCTTTTAAAAGACTTTGAAGCGCGTGGTAGGAGGGTAGCTAGGATGGATAGAACATATTTATTTCATGATAGATGATCCCTAGAAGTATTTTAGAAAATATCCCCAATGAAGTTAAGGTATAGGATGGGTACATGGGGAAGTCATTAGTTTTGTAATAAATGTCACCACCACCACCGAACACCAACCTCCCCTTCCTACATTTCATTAATGAAAAGTGATTATGAAGAAAGAACATATTTTTGATGATCTTTTTCTCTTCCCAGTGAGAGAGAGAGATATTGACCAAGTTATTGATAAAGTACATAATTAGTTGTAGGACTTAACCAAAAGCAAACCCATTGATTGCCTGAAGGCAACATCTGCATGTTTTCTTCACTTTGTAGTAGTTGTAATTCTCTCAGTCAAAACAACACATTTCTCACTTCTCATACAATACCCATTTCTTCAGTTTTCTTATAAAGTTCTCCTTATTTTTTATAGATTCTCATTTCAGTTTTCTCTCATATATAAAACCTCTTGTTTTCTTTCCTGATCACTTCAATATGAAGAACTCTACAAATCATGTAATAATGGAGATAGAAGAAGGTAAGCCTAGCGGAACAGGAATTGTTGTAGGAGGTTTAAGCCCACTTAGTGAAACATTGTGGAAAGAGAAAACAGATACAGAATTTATTGGAGATGTTTCAGCTAGACTAACTTGGAAAGATCTTACTGTGATGGTTACACTTGGAAATGGAGATACTCAGACTGTGTTGGATGGTCTAACTGGTTATGCTGAACCAGGGAGTCTCATGGCACTAATGGGACCTTCTGGTTCTGGAAAATCGACTCTTCTCGATGCTCTCTCCAGTCGTTTAGCTAGTAATGCTTTCCTCTCTGGATCTATACTCCTCAATGGCCGAAAGACCAAGCTTTCATTTGGCACAGCTGTAAGTTTTTTTTTTTCTTCCTCTTACATACATACACCCTTCTTGTTTATACTTATGATACTACCTAAAGATAAAGAATTTATATTTCTCTTAATGTTCTTTATGAATAGGGTTAATATGTATGTTTTCAGAATGTTCATATTTGTGTATTTTCTGCAATAACACAGGCATATGTGACCCAAGATGACAACTTGATTGGAACTTTAACGGTGCGGGAAACAATATCTTACTCCGCTCGCCTCCGTCTCCCTGATAAAATGCCTTGGTCAGAGAAACGAGCTTTGATTGAAAGCACCATAATCGAAATGGGACTTCAAGACTGTGCTGATACAGTAATTGGGAACTGGCATTTACGTGGGGTTAGTGGTGGAGAGAAGAGGAGAGTCAGCATTGCTCTTGAGATCCTGATGAGACCCAGATTGCTTTTTCTCGACGAGCCTACAAGTGGACTTGATAGGTAAAAATCCTTTACGCCCAAATATTCCTTTGCCTTCTTACTTAGTCTATTAATATTATTGAAATATGTGTTTTAGCGTAATAGATATCTTGAATCAAATCAAGGGGGAAAATAATGAATAAACATGTTATGAAAGTTTTTGTTCCTAAGGCTTAGTAATATTATGCGCTTTGTTGTATACCCTGATTTATTATGAAAGAGGGTAGCAACCAGGTAGTAAGCAAAGTGGAATCAAATCTAATCCGAGATTCATAGTGGGGGATAACTTATTACTTTGATATTTTGTTGGGCAGTGCTTCAGCCTTTTTTGTGACCCAGACATTACGTGGTCTATCAAGAGATGGTCGGACTGTTATAGCTTCAATTCATCAGCCAAGTAGTGAGGTTTTCGAGCTTTTTGATCGCTTGTTCTTGCTATCTGGAGGCAAGACTATTTACTTTGGGAAGGCTTCTGAAGCTTATGAGGTTTGAGACATTCTCCATTTATGAGGAGGAAAAGATAGTTCATTTTCATTTTATATTCGTATACCATCTTATTCACAATATTTTTGTAGTTCTTTGGGCACGCTGGATTTCCTTGCCCATCTATGAGAAACCCGTCTGATCATTTTTTGAGATGCATCAACTCTGACTTCGATAAGGTGAAAGCCACTTTAAAAGGATCCATGAAATTGCGGGTATGGAACTATTTTTTCCAACTTAATTATTCAATGATTTTATATCTTTTGCACTCGAGTTTTTTACCTTCTTATATATGTTTTTGTTCCCAGTTTGAGAGAACTGATGATCCTCTGGAAAGAGTAACCACAGCAGAAGCAATCCGGTCCCTGATTGGTTTCTATAACACCTCTCAGCATTGTTACGCTGTAAATTCAAGAATTGAGGAGATCTCAAAAGCTGTGAGTAACATATTTTAAAGCAAAAGTTCTTCATTTTTGAAGCTATTATGGTAAACTTAGTCAACAACGTTTTTTGATTTTTGCCTTTATTTGCAGAAAGGAACTGTACTGGATTCTGGTGGTAGTCAAGCTAGTTTCTTGATGCAAGCTTTTACATTGACTAAACGTTCCTTCATAAATATGTCGAGGGACTTTGGTTATTACTGGCTGAGGCTTGTAATTTACATCATAGTGACCATCTGCATTGGAAGCATCTACTTGGATGTGGGAACAGAATATAACTCCATTCTGGTAATTATTTGTAATCTTTGTGAGAGCTTCTGCCTTCTATACTGAAGGAAACTTTATCCATATAAATCTCTCAAAGAATTCATAACTCTCATTTACATAATGACACCATATATTTTGTTGAATATGTGGAACAGGCAAGGGGTGCATGTGCTTCATTTGTCTTTGGTTTCGTAACATTCATGTCCATTGGGGGATTTCCTTCTTTTGTTGAAGATATGAAGGTGAGCATGTTACATGTTGTACTTAATATATATGTAGATTTTAAGAGAATGAGAATATGTGATTCTAAGCGTCCATATTTTTGATGACTTATGCAGGTTTTCCAGAGAGAACGTTTGAACGGTCACTATGGCGTGACTGCATTTGTTATCAGCAATACAGTTTCTGCGATGCCTTTCTTAATAATGATCACATTCATTTCAGGAACCATATGTTACTTCATGGTCCACCTCCATCCAGGATTCGTACGTTATCTGTTCTTCGTGTTGTGCATGTATGCCAGCGTTACAGTAGTTGAGAGCTTGATGATGGTAATAGCTAGTATTGTACCTAATTTCCTCATGGGAATTATCATTGGGGCAGGAATTCAGGTAATGCTAAATGCCACCTTAATATAAGACTATCAAATATCAAATTCACGAGAGCACGAATGATCATATAAGAACCCAATCCAAAAAACCAAAATAATATATATTTAGGCAAGAGTCATATGGGAAGTGTCTTAACTTACTATTCCACCCTGCTTCTAGGCCGGTTATACTTTTTAGGTAACCGTTCCTCATTAATCGTCCTTTAAGCCACTGCCCAGGTAGTCCACTACACAACTACACAAAGAATGTAAGAGCTTAGTTCTTTCTTGTTTTTGAATGAGAAGATAAGGTTAGGCAAATTCCCCCCACCTGCATTATAACAAGAAAAATTACAATATAGAAAAGAAAATGCTACTTGCCTCAGCAATACATATATTTACAAGAGATTCGAGAAAATTGTAGGGGAAAAGGAGATAATCTTCAGATATATCCATTGACGAAGTAACATGATCAACAGCCTTATTCCCTTCTTTGTGATTGATCGTGATAGAAAAGCTCTCCATACCATTCATGACTCTCTCTGCATCTATTATATCATCTATACCTGCCCAAGGGAGTTACAGTCCTTCAGTTCAATAGCTTTAACAGAATATATTATATATAGAATCAGATATAATACATAAGCTTTTGAGTCCATTTTTTTCTGCAATACATAGCCCTTCACATACTGACAGCTTGCACTTCTAGAACTCCAATTCCAACTTCTTGAACACAGTTTCTATAGAAAGCAACCTGAAATTCATCTCAAGATACCTCCAAAGAACCTCTTAGTACCTGATATGCATCCATCTACATTCAGAATGATATGTTGGTTGATAATGGGATTCAAATCCTAGCGTCTAATGTACTCATCAGTATTTTGCCCCATACCCAAATTTGCATGTGGACTAATAACACTTGTATGCTACTTCATAAAACACTTTTCCGAAAATGATAGAGCTTAGTTCTTTGTTGATTCTGATGGCATGGATGTAACTGGTTTTTTTTTTTAATGAATCAGGGAATATTCATGCTGGTTTCTGGGTACTTCAGGCTACCAAATGACATTCCAAAGCCATTCTGGCGATACCCCATGTCCTTTATAAGTTTCCACTTCTGGGCTCTACAGGTAAAGATAGCTCTGACTAAATCTAGAGTGCATTTGTAGTTTTTATTTGTTAGTGTACAACAAAGTTTCTTCGATGTGCAATATGTATATTTGTTTTCTGATTCTCAGGGCCAATACCAAAATGATCTGAGAGGACTAGTATTTGATAACCAGTCACCCGATCTCATAAAGATTCCAGGGGAGTATGTACTTGAAAATGTGTTCCAGATAGACGTAAACCGCTCCAAATGGGTAAATCTTAGTGTTCTTTTCAGCCAGATTATCATTTACCGTATACTATTCTTCCTTTCTATCAAGATGAACGAGGACGTGACTCCATGGATAAGAGGATATATGGCGAGGAGAAAGATTTCTAAGAAGAAAAACGGAAATCAGAGTAAGACTGCCATTCCTGACCGCCTCACCCAATCTCCTTCCTTGAGAACTTACGTAGCTAATAGATCAATGGGAAGCAGCAGACGATAGAAGAACGAACTTGGGATAATCTCTATGAGACAATATTTACTGAAAAAAAAAGTATGATCTTACATTTTATTATATATGAGCATCATCTTCATTTAACTTGATCTAAAGTGCAGTTATATCCAACTTGTCTGAACTATTATCCAACTTTGTAAGGCTTGGGGGGCTAAGTTAATTTTCATAGTGGAAACGCTTAGCGTTGTAAGCAGAAAATATCAACATAATATAGTGCTTTTTACTATGGCTTGGGCTCTGTTAATTCTTTATTTCTTCAGTAATAATCTTTTCTTTTGGTAAATTCTTGAAGGAAACTAGAATATTATGAGAAACATCACAGTGAGCAGAGCAGAGCAGAGGTAGTGAGGTGGGATAAAGTTTCTCATATTAGATGGGAGCTGTTTGAAGCAATTAATTCCAACCCATTCCCATGTGATGGGGTGGATAACAGTTAATAGAAAGAGAGAAAGGGGACCTTGTTATTATTGACCTCATTTTCACCACAAATTCTCAAACTGTAAACCAACCACAATGGTCATTGCTATCAGAAGGGATGATAGTTCCATGACTCCAGGCACATCTGATTATTCAATGGATGACTCGGTGGATTCCTCAAGTTCAGATGTGTACCCTCCAAACCGATGAAACAAAAAACTGGAAGGGGATGGTTTCAAAGTTACTGGCAAGCCATGAAAAAAACTGGAACAAAAATGGAAATTGCATTATGCTACAGTAAATATCATTCACAGAAGAAGCAAAAAAAAAGCTTTCATTTCTCTTAATAAATCTAACTGACCAGCACGGTCAGATTAATACAAGCATCCACATCAGTGAACAAGAGAACACATATTACCTATACATGGAACAGACATCCAAAACCCTAAAATTAAATACAATGCTTCACCCATGAAGCTGGAGTTTACAAATATGTGTGTCAGAAACAAGTTGAAATTGAAACTTGGTTAGGATGTTGAATGCAGTTAGATCACAGCTCAGCATGGGATGTCCATCCGGATGAAGGCAGAAAAAAACCGTTGGACGTCTTTGTTACATGAGGAGCTTTAGAACTTCTTAAAGAGCACAAGCTCGCTATCCAAACTTGGTTATATCCATGTTACAGACGGGACAGAGGCCAAAAGAATTGTAGTTCCATTCCAGTGTGCACGTATGTATAGATTAGTATTTAGCTGTTGGACTATCATACGACTTCTTGAAGAACTAAGTTCAGCTCCTGGGCAAACTTTGCAACTGTTCCTCCTCTTCTGTAGGAGTAGAAACAAATATGTCAAAGCAACTGGAAAGAACATACAAACTAATTCTCCATATTACAAGGCAATAACTGATTTTTATGTTTTGCGAAAGGAAACAAATATCTATAAATATAAAGAGGAACATATACAATGAGAAGTAAAAAAACGAGTTACTCCATTCAAAAAGTAAATGAGTTACTGGCCTAGCTCATGTATGAGAAGTTAATTAATGTATATAGATGTGTATAATTCAATTTCTACAGACCACGCTCTTCTCCTTTGTCTAGGAGATCCAGTACAGTTGAAGCTATTACATGTTACACTTATGGGGATGACTTCATTTATGCATGTTTATGTTATTTAACTGTTCATTGATATTTTTGTTGGTTTGTTACTATGTTTTATTATATTTTATGTACAAGCAGAGAGAGAAAATCTCGACTATAAAATGCAAATTAATTTTATCTCAGTAGTTTGTAAGGAGCATTCACCTTGAAAGGGGAGGAAGAGAACGTTTAATCTTTTGGAGCTCAATAAAACATATATTACAGCGCTCCAGCCTGAACATCAATGAAGCGGAAAATCATCAAATGTTGATCATAAAGCGATATTTGAGAAGCAAAAATGAATATCAAGGTAAAAAAAGACACCTTTGTTCTGCCTGAATATCTACACCCACAAACGTAGATGCTGATAATGATGAATGGATCACAGAACCAAATGTTTTCACTAGCTTTAACAGCATTTCCAGGGAAATGCCTAAGTGGCTATAATAACAAATAAAAACATAGTTAAATAACCCCCCGATGACTTTTCAGCTTATCCCTAGTTAAACTTGAAACTGCAGTTTGACATATCAATGATTACAGTTGATATAACAGTGTTACAACATTGGGCGAAAATATAGAACTCTAGTTAGATGTTAGTGCCCATGGCCTACCATCAATATACTAAGTAACATAATTCCGGAGAGTGAATACCTGTCCATCTTGCTCTCAAGAAGGCTTGTGAGAAGTGGCATGAGACATGTGCAAATATCTAGAGTGACAATGTCATTCTTTTCTGTTAAAATGCTAACTACATCAGCAAGGACCTGCAATCAAAATAACACAGAATTGAACACTACTCTCAGAGAGCCTATTTAGAGAACTGGTGTTATCAATCGCCTCAAATGCAATCAATACTTACAGCATTATCAGCCATCTTTTCCATTGCACTAATGGCTCCCCTAAAATCATTTATTTCCAGATACCTGCGAACCACCTACAATAGATTGATCAAAATGCTCATTATCAGTTACACGCCATACCAATAAAAACTAATCTCGTTGTGGATAAATGCAAAAAAAAAAAAAGACATGCTCAGTTGTTTATAACTGAAGGTTTCCAAAAACAACAAACCTCACTATTTGATATGACGCGGGTCGTCTTCACACCCGCGAGGGTCTCTCAAGATTATCCCTTCAATATTTTTCGTATCTTTCATTTTCAGAAACACATTTATTATGGTGTTCTATTTAAATTAGAATCGCATGGATTAAGGGATTTCCTTTAGAGAAAGTTTCCACTTATTTTACGAGTCTTACGACTCTTTGTTCAATAAACAGAATAGACAGAGGTCATTAATTTAGTGTTTGAAAGTTAGCTTTTGCTTAAAAGTTTGAGATTTTGAGTAGTGAATTGTATTATAATTGAAATTTGAATAAAGTGCTATTGTTTTTAAACTTGGTGCAAGATGTAATAATACGATTGATCATCGCAAGTCTTTGGGGGAGAGTTACCCTTACATTGAGGAATGGGTCCTGATGGTTGATGAGGTAAGCCACTATTTGCTTCCTCATCAACAAGCAAAAGCTTACGGGCATTACATACCACCGTTCGAGAAGGAATGAGGACGGGACCGTAGAGTTAACCTCCGAAAAATGTGCATCCAGGATGGTGGCAATCGTTGCGCTCTCATCTAAGAAATTAACATTTTCTGCATCGTGCTCCACACTACGAGGAAGATTACACAATTATTTCAGATTTTGGCAGACAACAACTGTTACAGAACGAAGGTGATGATGTAGCCTCTGCCTTGATTCGTGTTTTACAAAACAATAATCAGGATATGAAATTCAATTTGCCTGTATATGACGGCAAAATAGACCTGAACATCATCACTGGTTGGTTGAACCGGGTCAAAAGGCGTATAAACAGTAGAGAGACCTGAAATGGGGTATGTTAATGGAAACCAAACTCATCAATTACACACTTAATTGGTGGGATAGCCTCTGAAAGATGAGGCAAGACCAAAGAAATCCCTCGATTAACGAATGGTGTAAATAAAAAGGAGACTAGGATATATTTTATTCCTCCGACCTTCAAAGATGACAATATTACTATAATATAAAATTATCTTCAAAAACTAACTTTGGTAAAATAACATACTAATGCGTCTCTTATCTTCCTGGGTGACAACTTATGAACCTGAGGATCAGAGGGTTAGTTATTAAATGATGGGCCACGTGGTCGTCACGATGCCCACGTAGGCGATCGTCTCTCCACACCTCTCAGGACCACTCTCTCTATTTTAGTTATTTCTATTTATTTTATTTTAATTGCATTATAATTAGGACGAAGTCTCCTAATTAGAGTCTAGCTAGGGTTTCTATTTGTGTTAGGTCTTTTCTCCTATAAAAGAAAGCCTAAGCTTAGTATTGGTAAAGTTTATTTGAGTAAGAGAAAGACTTAGCCTTAGAGAGAGAGTGTGTGTGTGATGTAGAGTTTGGGGTAAAACTCATAAACCCCAGGTCTTTCACATTTATTTTTAAGCTATTAAGAGCAATTTAGTAAAACGAGTTTTAGTTTAGTTCCTATCATTAAACATAGGGAGACCCTGAAGTTTCAAGATGAGCTTACAATTCTCAATGTACTTCCAGTTATTGAGGCAGTAGAATTTGCTACGGCGAAAATCAAAACAAAAACATTTGGGTCTACCTCCGCTCCAATTTCAGCATTGAATTAGTCTACTACAATTCATAAACCTACAGCTACAAGTAAAAGGTTTCAGTGCGTCTTTCCTCAGCTAGCATGAATAGTAGTGTTTTCGATCATCAAGTTACTAGAAATCTGGTGGTGCCTGTCCGAGCTAGAAAGCCTCGGAGAATTAGAAGTGTTTTTTGGAGTTTACCTGCTCATGGTGAAATCAAAGTCAACACAGATGGTGCTGCCTTAGGTAATCCCGGAAAGGGATGAACTGGGGTTGTTCTCAGAAATTAAGATGGTGATGTACTTGGTGCGTTTACAATGGGCCTTGGTGTAGTTACTTTATGGCTGAGTGTTGTGCTATCTTGAAGGGCATGGCACTTTGTTTTTCTTTTGGCTGGCAAATTGCTTGAATTGAATGACTTTGTGGCTGCTATACTTGCCTTTCAGAATGAAGAGATACCTTGGGTGTTGCAAGCTAAGTGGAAAACCATTAAGAAAAGTTTGTAGGCTCACTTCCGTATGGAGGGAAGCCAATGTTGGTAGTGATTGTACGTCTAAAAAAGGTTGTAATTTACTTGATGGTGAAAATGGGAGATATGGAGGGAAAACCCCACTTTTTCAAAGTGGAGGAGCCCATGAGAGAATACTTTAGGTTTGATGGATAGCCTTCTTAGGTGAGGGTGCTAGCTTGTAGCTTCTTCTATCCAGGAGGACTTGTTGTATGCACTTTTTGTTTCTCCCATTCTTTTATAAATTAGTGCTTACCATTCAAAAATAAATAAAAAATTGTAAGCCGGGTCACTTGAAGAGAGTCTGCCCGCAATTGAAGAACAATTTCACGCTCCTAGGCGAAGATCTTCGAGAGCACGTTTTGGTCGCGACTTGGAGACTTTTGACCCAAGATGAATAACTGGGAGTTGAAGTAAAGTATTTGAGACTGGCCTCGGAGGCACTACCGCCTAGAAGTTTGGGTCAAATTCTTCTAAGGAGGGGGTAGTTGATATGACACAGGCAGTTTTCACACCTGCGAGGGTCCATTAATTTACGTCTCTCCTCTCTAGATTCTTCTTTTATTAGCTTAGTATTTTATTTTAGTTAGAACTGTGACAAATAAGGGATTTCTTTAATGGAAATTTTCCACTTTTGTTAGGACACTTTGTTCTATAAAAAGAAGTCATTACTTTTTTTCTTTTTCTTTTCTTTACAAGGCAAGCCAGTTTTATATAGGGATCCGTAACCCTGAGTTTCCAACCCCATTAGGTTTCGAACCCACGACCTCTCTCTAGGTTGAGAGGTACAACCACAAAAGTCATTACTTTAGGGTTTGATAGTTAACAGTATATGCACATTTGTATCATTTCAATATATACTGAATGCAATAAAAAGGTATCTCATATAAACCATTTTCATCCAAAAAAAGGTACATCAAAACTTATCAAACCTGTAATTTGGTTAATCGAGACTGCATAGCGCCTAAAAATTGTGAATGTTGTTCCATAAGATCTGCAATAGCATCCTCATCGCTAGCTGATACGGTTTCCCTCCCCGCAGATGAAGGACGCCCTCTCTATTCAACATATTCAAAAGGTTAGACGAACTATAGCTTCATCTCGGCCATATTCTGAAAGAGCTCAAAATTTAGAGATTCTCAATAGTAACTTATAATTTGAATTTCACTACATGGCATTTAAAGGTATATTAAGCAGTCAAGTACTATTCGCATCTTCAGAACGAAGTAACAGATATTAAGAACTACAGATAATATAGAGAAATGACGATGAAGTCCTAGATGGAATGACTCCTGTACTGATCCCTTCAGTTGCCTGATCATTTGTCTGCACATCTGTTTACTGATAACAGCTTATAATGGAGAATCAATAATGGGGCTTAAAAGGTTTACAGTCCAACTTCTATCAAAGCTAATTCTCCCTACATGATGGAAACGGAAGTAGTTGGTAGCTTCCAGTTCACTCTCATTGGTTACTAAAATCGTCCCTCCATTTTTGCTATCACATATGTCGTTCACAAACCATACACAATTGGACAATTTTTTGAGCATAGTTACACTTTGCTGTATGATGGAGTTGGAAGTAACTGGTAAGTTGGTCACTCTCAATGGTTACTGAAACCTTCTCCTCGTTTATGATAGGTTCTAAGCCTTTCCCAAACCATACGACTATGCCATTATTTGGACCATTTAGTCAGAAAAATAGGAGAGCTATCACCAGCTTCGAGTCAGTCTGATTAACCATACATCATTTCAAGGTGAAAAGTCTCCAAATTAAGGAGAGAATTCGGATGATATCAAGGGATCAGGATCGCGGATATGGCTTTGACTGGGATACTATCATAGTGGATTGATAATTTTGTTTCATGCTTGTTGGTTCTCTTGCTCTTTTTGCTCTTTTGGTTAAAGGAGACCGCCTGTTTAGTATCCGCTTGTACTTTTTGTATTTTCTAATCTGGCTTTTTGGTTTGAAGACGATTTTTTAAGGAAATGCATAGGCAAGATTTTGTGGGAGCAAACTTCTTACGTAGTGGGATAGGTTCTTTGAAATAGGAGAAATGATAAGCAGTTCAAAGAAAAGAGAAGAAATGGATGTATACTACTTGACATTTATGAAATATCAAGGTTAAGATCAGGGTTGGGATTGTCTTGTGTCCTCAATGATGCAAATACCCCCTGATGATTTGGTTTTCCACTTTTGTAATTACTAGTCTCTGACTCTCTTGTAATATTTTCATATATTAATAAAAAAATCTCTGCTTACCTAGCAAAGAATTTTTTTTATGGAGTATCAGTGCATCACTTTATTGGTTTTAACACTTCCCCAGCAAGAGCCGGTGAGATTTGAGGACCTCATGGTTATGTGCTGTGCAACATTTGATGGGTTTTTTTTTGAGAGAGAGAGAGATGAAGTAAAGGGAGTCCCTCCCTTCCCTCACAGAGTTCACACACAGCAAAGAAGAGCTGTACTATTTTATAAAAGCTGTATGATTTTCATCTCAAATGTTGCCCTTTTGACTGGTTAAGAATATTTTTAGCTATAAAAAAACTTCCGTTGCATTATCTGCTTCAGTTCAAGTGGTCAATTTTATTTACCAAAGAGGGGCTTCTTCAAGGAAACTTAAGTGGCTCCTGTTTAACTAGCTGATGTTTTCTAAATTATTTATATACGTGAGAGGTTTCTACAAGGCTTTCTTATGCAAGGGGAACTAGTAGACAGGGTATGATAATCCTAGAATTTTCTTCATATCTCTACGGGACCACTTCTCTGAATAAAATCGTTAACCTACTATCACAAAATATGTTTATAGCCTCAGCTTCTTCTTCAAATTACTCAGCTTATCCCAAAAAAATGAAATAAAATGGTAGAATAAAAAAATGAATCAAAAGAGACCAGAAAATTACCATACCGTATTATATGAGAGCAAGTTAACAGTGGATGTTGTCTCAGTGGATGCCGTCTCTGAGGATATACTTTCTTCGTAAGTAGGAGATCTTTCCTTCTTTTCCCAGGTTGCAACAAGTGTCCGTGTTCTTCCTATTTTGTCAAAATAACAAAGAATTCAAAATGGTTATATTAGAACTGAAGGTTCTATCCCAAAACCAATTGGCTATGAAAAGAGTAGCCCCAAGATCTTATATTATTGAGGTGCAAGACTTGAATACCCAATGTAGGACTACATATCTCAACAGGTTATAATTAAAACATACAGAAATAAAAAATAAATAAAAAGAGCCTACACCTTTCAATCCCTCAAAAATAGAAAATGAAGAAAATGTGTACCTCCTTTTGGAACTTCAACAGAAGACATGTCCCTACTAGCTCTATGAACCCGAGCACCATCTGAAACAAAACTTGGGAGCTTCAACATCTACAACAGATTACTATTTCCAGCAATATTTACAGAGAAGATGAAATATAATGTGCACAGTTACATCCATATCATGCTACAGAAGACCTTTAATTCGTTGTCTCAAACCACTATATAAGAAAGCCTGAAGGGAAGGAAGATATTGACAAGTGCCTAGGTTGTCAAACAATGGACAGCCACACAGGCTATTCAATGCCGCATCGTTTAGAATGCCAGGACACCAACATGTCCAACCTCATGTGCTGTATTTATATTTAAAGAAAAAGAAAAGGAAAATATTTATTCACGAAAAAGAAAAATAATACCCTAGTCAGTCTTAACAATCAGTAATTAACGTTGGATCGGGGTATGTAGATAGCCTCTTCTCGAGCAGGATATGATGTTCAGTAAGAAAAGAACTGGATCGCAGACTCTCTCTGTGTTAGATCCGTCAAACTATGTCAGTGTAACAAGTGTCTGACAAGGCCTACTATGTATGAAGTCAGGAAGTTATCCTATTTGCCCAACGCGGCAAAAATCAGTAGATCCAGGAACTTCCCTGGCATAGTAGTCACGATTAAAATGATGCGTACGCTATCGACTTTGATAAAGATCTTTAAATCCACAAGAAAGATGATTGAATTAGACCGTACAGGCTTCATAGTAATATTATTCAAATACTTACAGAGTATTAGAGTGAGTCAGTGAGGTATTCAAAGAAGAAATAAACCTAGAAATAGGAAAAGGGATCTTAGAGTTTACATTGTAGTGGAACTCCTAAAAAAAGAATTAAAAAGAAAAGGGACTAAAAGCGAAAACTGAAAATAGTCTTCTCGAAAAGCATCCTCCCCCGCTTGGGAAACTTGTGGTGGTGGTGGTGGTGTGTGTGGGGGGGGGGGGGGAGGTCTAGATTAGATTTTTCTGCGTTACCGACTTCAAATAGAATCCAAGCCGGGGACTCCCACTTGCATCAAGGTTGAGTTGTTTCAAGTGGGATCCAACCGGGCATCCGCATGCATCCTTGGTTGAACTCCTTTGCTTTTGACAATCGAGCTTTTCGGGCATGTTAGATCAACTTAAGGGATATAATAATATGTCATCCCTCAGTCCTTGCACTTACTCTTCTCAAGGATTTTTGGCTATTGTACTCTTTCGAACTGGTAAAGTAAGTGTTAGCAGATGATTTTGTAGTCTGACGGAACTTCGTTTTTAGAAGCACCTGAATGATTAAGATATTACTCTTATTCCCGAATTCCTATGTGGATTAGGTAGTCAGTTCATGATACCATGTAGAAATGACGACAGGAATGTATCATCTGACTAATGATGGGTGTTTCTCAGTTCATGATAGCTAGACTCTTAGCAAGATAAATAACTAGCTAACCACAAACATTTACATAAATCACTCTTTAACCATAACTCAACCCTGTATGTTTTATGCCCGCCCTTCATCAGAAGTCTACTAGGAAAAAGTCCAAAAAGTGACAAATCAGAAGGAATGAACTTATGCAAAATGGACATGTAGTTGAACTTAGTACAAGTACTAAACAGTAAACACCTTAGCATAATACACATTTTTAGACTGTAAATAACTAGTGACATTCCATATTTGGAAGAAGAAAAAATTGAGACCACACGTGTTGGACACTCTAATAACACACCGACGCTCGCTTGGAGACACTGATAGATACTTCTTGCTTTGCTCATCAACTTTTTGACATATCTTTAATAGTTTCCAATTCTGTAGACATGCTACTCAAACCTACTAAATTTATCATTGAGTTATCAGTTGGAAGCTAACCTATGTTTATCCATTTATGTGTTTAGAATCACAGCGTTAATGCAGGTAATAAGACACATTACAAGAATGAGAAAACAAAACTATCTTTTGCAAATATATGGCCGTATTCGCGTTTTTACTTATTATAAATATGGGTACCCATGCCAATATTATATAGGTAAATAAATATCTATTAAGGTATCAAAATAAATTTGAGGTTTAAGAGTTATAATACATACGACTTTCACGTTGGTATCCTGCAGGAGGAGCCTCCATTAAGGGTTCGGTTCTTTGCTTGTCGGGCCCAATACAACTATCATCTGTCACATTTCTTTCACCAGGATTTGGCACATTATATCCATCAACTGCGGAAATGAAACTTTGATTGGATATTTCACTCGATTCATTAGCCCTACAGCCCATATTTCGAGAATGGGCAGAATTATTTGGCCTTCCAGCATCATCTCTGCTATGTGACAATTTTCGAAAATCAGTTACTTTTGATTGGATGAAGAATGGAGTTGTTCTTCCAGCTTCTCTTCTGTTATCAGCGGTCTGTTGCACCCTTAAACTAGTTCTGGGGACAATTACGGGTATTACATCTGTCTCACTCATGATTTGAACATTGGTAGTTGATTGTGCCCTCAAAGAATTTCTTTTCCCAGCAGGTGCTATCACTGAACTTACTGTATTAGACTTTGGACCAGTAACTCTCTGAGGAGTCCCAGGGACGTTCCCTGTGGCTTCAATTAGAAGATAGAACCAAGAGTAAGACAAATGATATCTAGGTATGTAAGAAAAAAGTAGAATCGGAATGGGGGAAAGAGATGATAGCATACATGAAACAGGTCTAGCCTCCTTAATTGTAGCATCTGAATTTCTTGAAACTGACAGGGCAGTCAAAAGTTTTGTTTCTTTCACCATAGGATCTGGATTTTGTGAAACCGAAGGCCTCCCCGTGCTAGCTTTTACATTGTTATCAGTTAGAATCGACAGATTCACACTAGAAGTGGACTTTGATTCTTGATGACTACCTGAACGTGTAGCACTAGCAACGGAATATGGCTCTATGCGTGATATATCAACGACCCATACTCCAACACAACTTTGATTATAAGAGCACCCAAGAAGTTTTCCCTCGTGAATGTTGAGATCTGACAATCTCGACCATCCCACATCCACAGCATCATGAGATCTTATTGGTTCCCAGGAAAAGACCTAGTTTGTAGCAAGTATACAATTATCAAAAACCTATGAATGATAAGTTAACTTAAGCCAAAATATTTTTGTATGATTGAAGCTTACTTTCAGACTTTCATGCAATCCACATAGTAGGGTCCTCCCATCAGGATTGAAGGTCATTGCACGCACTCCAGTAGTCTGGAACAAAAACATAAACAAAAACAACATAGTGAAATTTTCTTTTATAGCCTTTTTGGGGATTACATTCTAGATACAACAAGTGATATGATCATTGGCTTGAAATATGTATGATACCTCGGGTCCAGCTGAATCAATCAGCTCAAAGCTTTCAAGGTCCCAAAATTTTACAGTTCTATCGGCTGAACCTGCCAAATTACGACAAATAAAACACACAAAAATAATAAGAAAAAAACATGATAATATAAGAAAGGATAGCAGGACTAAAGCCTTCTATAATATTTGTATGAAAACATAGATTTTCTTGGAAGATCGAAATTAAGTACTAACCTTAAGATTTCAAACTACACATAGGCTAATATATGATCTGGTAGAGTTCTTCACTTGGAGTCTTATCTTCAAACTTTGACTAATAACTCACTTCAACATTAGTTAATTATCTAATAGGAAATTTGTGAATAAACTCCTTCTAGACGCATATTCTGGAGGCTGCTTTCCCTATGTCATTATTCGAAGTTTAACATGAGTGTATCAATAATAATAAAAGTTGGTAAAGCCCTCGTTCGAGTAAATGAAATTTCACTCTTTTTCTCTCCCCAATCAACCACGTTATGAGGAGATTTATTTAGTAAGACTCGGTTGCGATTAGAAAAATAATATTCTTTTTAAATAAAGCGTTTTCTGCTTTACAGTAGAAGAATAACGTGCACTTTCGTATTAATACATAGTTCAATATTTAATATCCTGAGATGCTCTCTCACATTTTTTTTCTTCTTTCCATTTCAAATGTAGTTTATACTTTACCGACCGGAAAAGCAAGAAGGAACTCGATTATTTGATGGCAACATACATTTAATTAGTTAATTTACATTTCATTTTGTTATAACAAAATTCGTTCAGCTTAACTAAATAAGTATACTCGGAGATGCATGCACGAAGGGCTGAGTAAGCAATAACATTGTAATGAATTTATGCAATAAGTTTCATTAATCAAGGGTTAGAAGTGAGAAGATCCAAGGCAGCTCAAAACAACATCCATATGATAACAAAGGGCAACGAGACAAATAAGTTAAGAAATGACAAGTAATTAAAATTTTCTCCTCCCATCTAGCAAAGGAATCCTTAAAAAAAAAAAAAAAAACAATTGGTTGTGGTGAAAAGTTTCATTTACTTCCCATCACCGCATATTGGGTTCCAATGGAACCTGTGATTTGGGGGAAAAACTAAATAGACACATTTAGTTAACAAGGTTTTAAAAAGACTTTGCTCTTAAAGAGGTTGAGGACTCAATCTTACTAAATAAACAAATAACTTGCAAGAAAATTTAGTGGAGAGAGAGAGAGAGAAAGATAGGGGAGGAGGATGAAATGCCCCAAATGACGTGCTAAAGCGTATGACTCGCACAATGGATTCTTTGGACGATGGACAAGTACCGAAGTACAGGCATAGGATTAGAATAACGATAGGTAGAGATAGGATGAGATGATTACCACAATGTAAGCTTGTAAGCTCCCCCGCCTTTTACGAGAGGCGATTTGCATCGGAAAAAAAAAGGGTGAACTAGAATTAAAATTCTTTATGGAGATGAACATGGCATTACTTGGAAAGTGGCTATAATGATCATACAATGATCGAGATGGCCAATGGGAAGAGATGATAACATCAAAGCTTAATGAGTGTACTTTCCAGACTGTTGATCTACCTATGGACAGCTCTTGGGCATGGAGATCCATTCTGAAGAAAAGACAATTTGCTCTCCAAAACTGCATAACCATTGTGGGTGATGGCAGGGATGCATGCATTCTTCAAGACCCTTGGTTGGATATAAGTGTACTCAATCTCCCAACTACAATATTTCTTCAACCTGCAAAAGTAAATGAGTCAACAGATGATACAGCTAACTGGGTTGCTCCAAGAAGATCCAGAACTCAAGACCTCAAAACTTCAAAACCATATGGGATCTTATTCTGAACTGTCCTCTAGTTAAAGGGGTACATGATTTCCCAGTTTGGAAACTCACTTCAAATGGAAACTTTTCAACAAAATCAGTATGGTCTGCATTAAGATCTACTTTACCACCTCCTATTTGGAATGCTCTTTCTTGGGATATTGATGGAACTCCTAAGCATTCCTTCATCTTTTGGCTCACCCTCAAAGACAAATTGAAAACAAGAGATTTCTTGGTCAGAATTGGAAAGCTAGATATCTCAAACTGCCAACTCTGTGATGCCTTAGAGGAAAACAGGGAACATCTCTTTTTTAGTTGCCCTTTCTCTGCAAAGGTTTGGAAATCAATTTTAGTCTCTCTTAGGTTTTCTAGAGATCCTCTTAACTGGTCATCAGATCTAGATTGGGTCTTAAAACTTAAAGCCCCTGCTGAAATCAAGAAAATTATCAGAGTGGCCATGCCTGCTACCATCTACCATTTATGGTCTGAAAAAAAACGAAAGGCTTTTTACTAATGAATTGAGGTCTGAAGAGACTATTATCAAGCATATTATGGGTGAAGTCAGTTATAAGTGTTCAAACTCTAAATTCCGATTCAAGGCTGCTCCAAATCTTAAAGATGTGCTAGATCTGTGGAGAATTCAAATTACTCACCCCGGAAATAAACCTGTAGAATTGATTTCCTGGTCTCCTTCTAATCTTTCTGTTATTGTCCTTAACTGTGATTAGAAGGAAATTCTGATAAATCAGTTGCTGGAGTTATATTCAGAATGAAAAATGGTTTTCCAATTTTTGCTTATAATGAAGATATATCTGCTCTAACTCATGGTCAGCAATGGCTCCAAAAAGCTCATCCCAGATATATCTGCTCTAGCTCATCCCAGAATTTCAGCCTTACAGGAATCATTGGAGTTCATAGCGATCTCCAAAAGGCTGAAATTCTGGGATTTTCCAATGTTGAAATTTTGGTCAATTCAATTTACACCAAGGAGGTTATAGCTCATGTCTGGAAACCCCCATGGAAGCTCATTACTGAAGTCAGACAAATTCAAAACTGGATGAAACAATATCATCATACTCGCAGTTTCAGTAGCAACAAAGCAGCCTTTCTGCTAAGTTTGTGGTTTCTAAAATGAAGGCAGCATCTTTCAAGTTTATTTTTTCTTAGGATTTTCCTTTAGATTTAAAGAATATTTGTGTAGCTGATACAAGCCATTGTAATTACCCTAGATTGTAATCTATTCTGTACATATATAATTTCTGGTGGGTATCAGCCTTAGCCCCAGCTTTCTCCTCAAAAAAAAGAAAAAAAAAGTTGTCATTATCTTTTATAATTTGGGACTTTTTTAGCTTAACATGGAATTTCAACCCTAAAAGCAGTATTAAGGATAAGGCAATATGACTATCATTAACCTGGTTGATAGCTAGGAACATCTCATGCTCATCTTTAGATGGAGGCGAGAGAGTATGAAAGCATAGGAATAACAGAATATTCTCCGTTAGCTTCTGCTATACCCCTCTTTTGACCTTCTCGCATCTTTTTTTACTTGTAGCACATACTTGGGAGTCGAAGGCTCCCACTAAAATTGATCACTTCACGCGGAATGCCTCTATAAAAAGAATTCTAACAGCTACAAATGTTAAAGCAAGAAATTGATACTGGTATCTTACTGCTTCATGTGCAAAATAATGGGGCTCGTGTTTATAATGTACAGCTAAATTTTCCTATTTTTGAGATTTGTTCTTGCCTAGTACAATTGGCCTCAGACGAACTTGTCCTTGAAAGAAAGAGCTCTATGGAAATTTTACACCTTGAATTTTTGGGTATATGGAAGTAAAGAAAGAAACAACATGACATCGGAAGCAAAACTAGCCAATCCCACAAAGCATAAGCGAAACCAAAGGTAATCCAATAATTAGGGGTGATGGTTGATGCATATCAAATATATTGCAAATTTACGTCTTAGTTTTTCAATTTGCAGTGGATGAATCTCAATTTATTTTTTGCACATTCACATTTTCATATGCTATACACAATTATTTAAAGATTTGAAAAGTCGCGATGAAAAGAAATTTATGGATTTGTTGGGTGAACTCAAACTATTACTAACCTGTTGCCAGAAGAAACTCATGGGGGTGGAAATCTATACACTGAATCTGTCCCTCATGACTCTTGAAGTCGTGCAATAGCTTTCCAGCTGTGAGATCCCACAACTGATAAAACAGTGAGTAAAATGTAAGAAGCCATGAAAAAGACAACATGTGAATATGCATAAGATGAATATTATTGGCTGAACTCACCTTAACTACATTATCTTCTCCACCAGATACCACCCATCTCCCATCTGGGGTAAACCTTATGGCACTAACACCACGTGTATGGCCCTTATATGTGTGAATACATCCCTTACGTCTAATATCCCATATCTTAAGATTTGTATCCAAAGAGCCAGAAGCAAAGAACTCTCCAAACGGATGGAAGTCAACAGATATACAATTCGATCTATGTCCCGTAAGGGTACGAACAACTACAAAAAAAGGCATACACATAAATAAAATTACGACAGATTTTGAAAAAAAAGTTGAATGATACACATACTCTTAGCCTCTTCTAGATCCCATAATTTGATAGTACCACTCGCTGCTCCAGCAGCCACCAATACTTCAGAAGAATCAAAACTAACAGACTCAATTGCACTTGTATGACCAGAGAGACTCAATATAGCATTAGGCTTTCCGATAGCCCAAAGGTTAACCTTGTGATCTTCTCCTCCTGTAACAAGAACTCGAGACGATTTCCTTCCAATTTTAAGGCAATTGACGTTGGAAGTATGTGCTACAAACTCCTCTAATAATAGCGCTTCAAGTTAAGAATCAAAACACATAGACGCATAATAGTTAAGAATGAAAACAATATAATGAAGGATACGGAGCTTGTAAGCACGCTTGGTGGTCATGTTTGGTTAGAGCTGAATGTAGATTTGGAGCAATAGATCTTGTTGATATTACAACACCTAAATTTCTCAAATTACAAAGCATATGAGAGAGAGAGAGGTAATTGGGAGATCTAGTATATGAGAGAAAGGGAAAAGATTACCTACCATTAGCATTAACATTTGAGCATTAGTAGTCTCTCTGTCTGTGGAGAGAGAGAGAGAGAGAGAGAGAGAGCTTCTCTGTGACCCTCCTTGATGTTGTTGTGTTGTGTATTCTAATTCCAAAAACAACACATTTTGATTTGATTTGGGGACTGAAATGATGATGACTAAAGGTCTGTCCACTCCTATCAATTCCCTCCCTCCCCTGTAATTACAATTTAAAGCTTTTTTTATTTTACCACCACCTCCAGCAGTTACAACAACAACAAGAGTCCTACTTGTGTCGGCTGTAATTGGCATACCTGTTAAGCAGGTTCTATTTAGAAGAGTTTTGTACAAGCAAAATATGTATACCTCCGTGATAGCTTTCTTTCAACTGCAGCAACTGGATTTACTCTACTCCCTTACTAAAGTTCTACAATTTTATTTGGGCAGAGAAACGACCTTATTTTCAAAAATAAAAAACTGAACCCAAGAGGAGTCATTAAAAATCACAAAAGAGTACTTGATTGAGACCACTCAAACCCCCGTTTCCACTAGCATCCCGACTAGTACAGTCCCCCCTTCAGCTGGGGAAGGATGGCACATCGTCACCGTGGATACTTCATGGCACAACAAAGATTTTCAGAGTGGCTCCGGTTTTGTTATTAAAACTCGCTGCTCTTTTATCATTGGTGCAGGTTTCGAATTTTCTAGGGCAGCTGATCTAGAAGAAGCCGAGGCGATCTCTGTGATCAGAGAGATGGAAGCAAAGAGAGAGTTTTGGTTCTCACTGATTGTCGTTGTCTTGTCACAGCTTTTAAAGCAAAATCTGCAGATCTCTCATGGGGTGCCCTTACCCTGGCGCCTGATATGTTGTTTATTGCGTCCCGTTTTTTGGATTTTCGTTTTGAGTATTTTGATCGCTTATATAATATTGAGGCACATGCTTTAGCCGCAAAAGGTGCACATTTCCCCTCTTTTGTTTATTTTGAGCCTACAGAGTTAACTTTGTAAACTCTTATTCGTCCCCAGGGCCTAATATGTATTTCTATTTTTGCTAAAAACCGCAAAACTATTAGAGCATATGTAGCAGTAGGGTGGGTGAATCGGGTGGGTGGATTCACCCAAATCCACCCCAAATACAATCCACAACAATGTGAATGCTACTCACTGGATAGCCGAGATATGTCTACGTGTCATAAATCCAACGTCTAAACATGATTAACAGTTCAGAAGTGTGGGGCATGAGAACCAATTAAATGATGTCACGTAGCTGTTTTAAATTAATTAATTTAGAGATTATATATGCCCTAACTAGGGGACATCAATAAAGTAAAAATCCACCCTGAGGGTGGTTAGTGAATTTTGGGTGCACACGTCAGCAATCGACCTAGCTGTTGAGCCAAAACAATGTGAATTCATGTTGCCATGTCATCCTTCACCTAGCTCTTGCATATGCTCTTAACTAAAGCAGAAGAAAATAGCCTCTTTTAAAGTCATAGAATAGAGCTCACTTTAAACAAAAATGACCAAATAGTATAGCAGCATGGTTCTTCATAGCAGCTACAACAATTCAAGAGATAAGCAATATTTATGAATGAATTACACTGCCATTACTTATCAATACAACATAAAAAAAGAGAATGGCCCTTTATAGTTTATACTGAGGATGAAAACACAGTACAAAATGGCAAGGAGTTCTCTTGCCCATGTAAGCCTTGTGATGTTCACAATTAGTGAAATCCTAAGATGACATTTACATGGAAGCTGCAACTCCAACCTTTCCGCGCCCAATTCCTACACGCTGCTGATTATGGAGCCTAGTGGCAGTGCTGCTCTTCAATCTCTTTTCCCCAGCTACGACATCACAGAAGGCTTGCTTGTTATGAGAACATACTAGTAGGCTTGGTTCTTCCTCTCGACTATTCGATCTTGAACTCAAGTGATCCGTCGAATCAGCAGAATTATGTTCCCAAGACAATGAAGAAGACACCCAATGCTGACCCGCAATACTATTACTACCCGAGGATTCTTGCTGCTCCATCTCTCCTTCATTCGCACTTCTACGTACTGTAATGTACTTATGGAAACTCGGCTCAACTATATCATCACTCACAATCACCTCAGATTCTATAAACTTGGTACAAACATTCTTGTTAGAAAGATTAGAACCATTACAGGAGTTGAGATCAGCTACAGCGTCAAGAATGGAACATGCCTTAGTGACACAGGGTGGGAGGGTAAAAGCAGTGGTGTTTTGGTGATGAAAGTTTTGGATATCTTCGAGTAGCAATGAAGTGTAGGATGTAGGAGGAACATTGTTGGCGTCGTCTAGGTCTCTAGAAGACCTGCTCCTTGTAATAGTATGTGGATCAATACTCTTTTGTAGAACCCCTTTAGCCTCTTCCAATGCGCATATGCTCTTATTGCTGAACCCATTCCCTTTAACAACCTCGGCGCCCTCATTAGGCTCCTGTAATCAGATAGATTTTTAATAAGTAAAACTTGTACAAATTGACATTAGTAATGAAAGATTGTGAGCAAACTAAACTAACCTGATAGTCCTTGGTCCTCTGTGCCTTGTTCTTGCTGAAGCCAGTAGGTTTGTTGGGTGCTTGCGATTTCAAAGCTAGCTGTTCGGTTCGAATACAATTATCATCAATCTCAGTCATGGGGTTTCTTCGATACGGAGAATGGTCAGCTTTCCTTGAAGAGTTTCGACTCAATGATGGTTGGGTGTTCTCATTAGAAGGTCTAACATTGGCAGGAGATTGAGATCTGGGCGATGCAGCTGCAGTTCTAGAACCACTCACTTCGCCACTTCTCTTAACTGAAACTCTTTTGATGTTTCCTCTTGCAGCGGAATCTGGATTACTCGAGGCGCTTACAATTGTCTTATCCCTAGCAGGAACAGACACCATCTTTCCAGGCCTAGACTTATTGTCTAGAGCTGCTCCTGCAACCTCATTTCTTCTTCCAGGCGAACGACTAACACGTCTACTACTACTACTACCATTTCTCCTTTTCTCTTCGTCTCTATCTCTGCTAATAGACCTTTTGTCCCTGCTTGTGGTTCTCCTATGAGAAGGCCTAGAATGATGTTCAGACGACGTAACTTCAGCTTCCTTATCGAAATCAAAGCTCCTCTTAGACCCAGAGTATTTACGGCTTCCAGGAGTATTAGCCTTACCAGAAGAGCTTCGACTAAGTCGACCACATTGAATCAAAATAGCATCAACTTCTTCTTTGCTACAGCTTGAGGTTCTAATGATGGCAGGAGAAGTGGGAATAACAGTAGTTGGAGTTGGTTGTGGCATTGGTATTTCGATGTCGATAGAAGGTTTGTGTTCAAGGCTTTTGCGCTGTTTGATAATAAAGATTTCTTTCTTAAGGGGGTTTCTTCAGCTACTGGGATTCTCTTCTTCGCGGTGGTTTCTTCTTCGTTCGATTTGAGATCTAAAGGCGAAGAAGCAACAACAACAACAACAGATTTGAGATCCTCATTCTTATTCTTCTTGCTCATACAAGTACCCATTTGTGTTCAAGACTTCAACTCTCACACACTCACAGAGATAGAAAGAAAATGGATAGAAGGTTGGTTGAATAATATGAGATATTTGGTGGAGCTTTAATGTATGGTCAAATAGAGAGATTGAAAATTCAAAATTGAGTAAAATGAGCCGTTGGATGGTCTGAGATTCTTTTATGTTTTTGAATTTCGTATGTAACGGCTAACAGAGACCATTGGGAAAAGGGTCTGCTGACATTGGAGCAAGTTCAGAGCTTATTGTTTTTAGGATATTCTCATCAGTCTGTCTTTCTTCTCAACATATGTGCACAAGGTACAAATCTTTAAACATCTATAAAATAAAATTACCACTCGTCATTCACTTACAATAATATTGTTAACGAATCGTAAACCAACACCTCATAATAGTTACACATTCTATTTCCTGTTCCATCAAAAAACCTAATGCCAGTGTCTCTAATTTTACTTCAGACTGGTATCTCCATGCCCTTCTTTGCCATGCTGTCAAGAATGTCATTAAGTGATTGGCAGAGCCCCACAATCTGCAAAGTTAATCACCATTAATACAACAAAACTAAGCATAGACTTCACTCATTACCTGCATATTTGTATGTGTGCAAAGTCATACATTTTCAGCTCTCCTATATAACCAAGGTCGAATTTATGAAGTACATTGTGCCTTAAGGTGTTACGATTAAATATAAACCACTACTTAACACCTTAACCAACTATAAGCAACTATTTTATTGTTACTTGTTACATAAATCATACAATATTGCTATAGAAGGGAGAATCTGATCAAAGAAGATATTGGCAGAATACATTGGTTACTGAAACATCATCCTCCACACAATCTCAATATTGTATCTTTTTGCGTCACAAGTATCAATAATTAAAATCGCCGAATTCAGAAACTGTTTGATCAAAGGTGTTGAATGGTAATTTGTACATGAATTCCAAGAAGTACGGCCTTAAATGTACAATCTCTTTCAGAAAATGGACCCCGATTATATATATAAGAAGAAAAAAGCTTTGCACCCAATGGATACACTTGTATCAGCTATCGTGGGTGGAAAATGTGCCGACATTTTCTTGAAATTGCGTTACGAAATTCAATGACGTGCAACAACAATAAGGTGCCATGAAAGAAAAATGTACAAATTCAGTAGACTTGCCTGCTGATCCCACTGCTGCAGCTCTTCTGTGTCGTCCTCAAAATGTATGAAAGCTTCAACCTGATATAGAATATAAAATGTTAGAATGAACATGAAATTTGATATAAACTTTAGATTAAATACTGAGACCGAAACTGAAGCAATTATCTCACACATATAAATAAATTGCATACCTGGTCAATAGATCCCCGCATCCTATCTTCATAAATCATTCTTGAAGCAATCTTCTCAGCCTGCAAGGAATAAAAAGGTAATAACTACACTTGCAAGAGCACTTGAGATAATAAGAACTTGGAATAGTTAAAGCAAAAAAAAATTGTAGTTCATTGTCCATGTGTTCTTTTGTGAGTTCATTTACCAAGCTTTCTGGGTCGTGCCAATGGAAAAATACCCAAAAAAGGACTCACTCCCTCCTTTCAACTAAAGAAAAGAGCCCGGTTCCCTATTTCTCAAGGATCCATGTACTTGAGTTTTGGATAACTTACCAAAATTAGTTTATAGTAGGAAGACAAACATTAGATACACTGGTCGTTCATCGTTCTTTACGCCGAGGATTTTATTTTTTTCTTCTCCTAATAAGTGTACAATTTATTGAAAGCAATATGCAAAAACCAAAGATAGCAACCTAGACTTCATCTTTCTTCACACAGATGAATTCTAGGTTGTAGCAAACCAATAACCAAAGACAGCAATATGCAGAAAGTACAAATGTACATTCCTTCCATCTGTTCTTCCTACCATAAACCTATCCACTAAATTAAAAGACATGTAAATCTCCTATTAAACACCCATTTTTTCTGTTAGAACAATATTGCTTCCAAACTGATTAGAGATAACCAATAATGACCCTCTTACACAATAAGCTAATAACCTACATCCAAATCATAATGATAATTGCAAATCTATCAACTAATGTGTTTAAGGGGAAACATTTCAATATGTGCTGATGTGTAAAACGTACTAAACAAATTAGGAACACCACCCAAAGGTACCAAGATTCTTCAACAACCTATATTATTATGTTTGTTCACAAGTCAATCTTGCAACTTTAGTTGGGTCCTCTGGAAAGAACTAACAGCTGTAAGATTTGCAAATTAGGAACACCACCCAAAGGTACCAAGATTCTTCAACAACTTATATTATTATGTTTGTTCACAAGTCAATCTTGCAACTTTAGTTGGGTCCTCTGGAAAGACCTAACAGCTGTAAGACTTGCAATATAATTAATGTAGGACGATTTAACATAAGGATATTATATCAAGTACATAATAAATAAATTAAGATACCTTTAGAGGAGCGATACCTAGCAGAGCACCTAATTCCTCAAAGCTGCAGCAATGACCAAATAAGTAGAAAATCTATCAATAATTCGTATATTATTTACCAACAGTTCAATTATAATGGGAAATGAGACAAGAAAGTATCAGCGTAATCACTCTCACCTTATATTAGTATAAAGCTTGCTTGCACTCAGAAGATTATGCTCAATCATAGCTCGGTCCAGCACAGTGAAATTATCAGGAAGAAGTGCTTTCTGTTTCACATCACAATACCCATAAAATGAGATACATGTTTTCAAGGACTTGGCATGGAGAGGCAAATTAGGCAAGATTTTTGTTCAGCTTAAAGTCAAGACTCAAGCCTGTCAAGGGCCAACCAACCAAACCCACACATGTTATCACAAAATTTACATGGCCTGGTAGGCTTTTCAATAGATTGGAATTCATCCAAAATACGACAGACCAAAAAAAACTCAAATGTGCATTCTATTCAATTGAACCGATTCGAGTCTAAAACCCAATAATATTATGGATTGGATTTTACGGCAATCCGTTAAAAATACAAGTCATGTTTGTAATCAGACCTTTAGATAGACATAGGGCAAGTTGCCGCTTCACAATTCTTTTACATTTGAGCTCGATTATGATTCAGATCGGATTGGCTTTTATAACATATCTATAAATTAGGTTATGGATTCGGCTTCAGTCATCTTTTTCTCGTAGGACTCAACTTCGTATTCGAGATTACCAAGAACAGTTCGAATGGGATTCAAATTCACATTTATCAGGTCCGAAAAAGTTAAATAGAGAGACCAAAGGTATCAGCACGTCCCAACCCCTATAATATTTTTTCTGTAATACAAGAGTACCGGCAATGGCAATGTTTATGCAGAACTATATTTTCTATTAAATGATGCATTTCGCATATAACTTATGCACAGTGTATCAGGCCTTGGCCGAACCACTAAGCAGAAGCTTCAAAAGCATAGCAACCACCATGGACTTTTGAGGACAGCCCAAACACAAACCCGTCCCAGAATGGGTTTTTAGAAGTAAAATGAAAACTATGTCAAAAATTTCCTAACCTGGTGTGCTCTCAGTTCCTCGGCAAACGCATCAATCTCAGGCTTCCTTAAGATTCTTTCCAAATACACCTTACAAATTCCAAGAAAATATAGATATAAGCCTTAGTTACCAGAAACTAAATGCAAAACATATTTAGCAGCCACCCGAGGGTAGTTGGCATGTTATCTACAAAATTAATACCTTTTGCAGGATGGGGTAAATTTTCAACTTTGAGCAACGTTCATCCTGGTGAGAAAGCAACACATATATTTAATAAACATAAAAGAATAATCCCAAATATTGAGAAATTTTAATAAAGAGTATTAAATATTGCTTGTAAGCAAAACTCATATTATATAACCAACCTAACTTAAGCGGCAGAGTTTTCAACTCAGCTGCTACAGCAGAAGCCTAACAATCTTTTAACCCAGTTACCCGTATCGTATATTATCAACTCTTTCCACGTTTTAGAAATCTAAACCCTAGAGCAACACATAATGGAAATAAATGATAAATGAACAGGTTTCATCACATGATTCACATCTAACAAAACAGAAGCCCAAAGAGCTAGAGGAAGTTTTTACAAGGACAGAACATGAGATCCCAAGGTACACTTCAAACAGGCACTACTTCACAGCCAAAATACTAACAAAAAATAACAAGCAGGCAACCACTCTGAAGAATATGCAATAGTTTCCGCCACAAAACCACTCTAAGGAATCACATAATAGGATTTCCCAGCTTAATGAGCTAAAAACATGTTGATCAACAATAGAACACTCTATATTTAAGAAAAATGGGGGAGAGGTCGTTGACAACCCTAAATAAATTCATGTTCAACTCCTATCCATACCACCAATAGTTATCAATCAACAGCCGTAATTGATACTTGCAAGTCTCATAAAAATAACTAACTTGCAACTCCTATCCGTACCCGAAATAAATACTTGCAAGTCTCATAAAAATGTATCCTTTACAACCCAGAAACAAGGCATGGTAGACTCGACTGCAGAAAGAAAAGTTCAAGGTTCTAGATATGTTTGATACATTGACATAACCCCATAATAACATCTTATTAGCTTTTATCCAATGTCTTTACATTTCAGCTAACAACTCAGTACTTTTTTTTTACTTGGTGATTTATTGGTTCCTTAACAATACTTTGCTTCTCGAAACAAGCTAGTTTAGTATTCCAATTCAAGTATTGGCCTAAGACATCCTTTACTGATTCAGCTAGAGGTACTTGGATTGTTCAGTTTATTTAGAGATTTTTATTGCACAAAATTTGTATTGTTGGAATCCATTGAAATCCATTGTGTACCTCTTAAATATATAAACTGTAATTGGATAGTAATGATCTTGTCCTTAGATCGCCCAACTCTTTCAATAAATGGTTCTCGCTGCTCATCGAGCGGCTTTTTATGAACCTATGGAAGGGGGTGACTGTCTAGCAAATGAGACTTCATACGAATCCTCGAGAACGGCGGTATTACTTCATTTTTATTTTCTTATTTTATCCGTTTACTTTTCTTATTTCAAACGCCTCATAGGAGGATTGACATTGATAATCAGAAAGCCAAATATTTCAGATAGCCACCACTTGTTTCCCTCTGGCTCTAATTTCTTCCGAAATCAAAATCCCTTTCTCTCTCTCTCTCATAATTTGATTGATTCCTGCAAATTACAGCAATCAGTCAATCAATGATCACTCAAATTTGCGAAGGAGTTGTTGTGAGTTCTTGATTGAGGGAGGGAATCAGTGCTGTTGATTGTTGGGATTTTTTTGGGAGCTTTTATAGTTTGCACCAAAAGATGGGGAGCAAAGCAAGATTATGGAATAACTATCTATAGAGATATTATAGTATGCACCCAAAGGTGAGGTACCTTATATAAAGTGGCAAGTACACGGGAGCGTTGGGGACCAGCAGCGGCCAGAATTGTGCATGTCACGGCAGCTGTTAGAGCTTGCTCCAGCGCTTCCTCGTCAATTAACCTGACACACAGAAAATAGGTAAGCATATATATACATGAAAGCAACAAGAAAAGAGTTAACAAAATATGTGTGTACATATTCTATATAAAGCAGTAATAAAAATCTTGGAAGCTGTTCTTCCAGCGAACACTACTTCCAAAGTAAACCTCCAACTTCAAATCACCGGGCATTTGATAAACTTAATTGCATCTTCTTTTCTATATCTTGGGTATTTCCTTTTTCTAATGTCTATCAATAATATTTGGGTGTTCCTTCTTTGCTTTTAATCATGGTTTGAGATGGTTCTAACAAGCTCAAACCAGTGGCTAAATAGTAATAATCATGGCTGATTATGTTTACTGTATAAAGGCCCTCTTTGAAATGAGTACATATTGAAAAAGGCTATTTTGGGTAGTTTGTTTACTACATAATTCAGTTTTTTAGGATAAAGGGAAAGTTCTCTCAACTTTTGGGTTGTGTCTTCTAATTCTGCGTAATTTTATTCCCCTAATCCCTGCTTTTTTTTGTTGAAGAAAATGATGTTCAATTGTGTGTTCATCTAGCTTGTGTTGTACCAAAACTTATATCCGTGTATAACAGTCTTAATGGTAAATCCCTGGAACAGTTATGCCTCTTGATAACTAAATGTTGAAATTTCAAGATTTCAGGGTCAATTTACGCCACAACGTCTATTTTATTTATAATTTTATATTATACCAGTAAAAGAAAGCTCTAGTTGCAAGTAATGTGCATCACATTGATATTATCATCATTGACGTTGCATGGTATGCTCAAATTCATGTGCATGTGTGGATTTGAATAGATTGATGAAGAAAGAGCCACAAGTAGACAAGACATCAGACATCACATATAGTCTTCCAACAAAACTCAATAAATATTTAGAAAAGATAAAGAGCGTGACCAGCCAATAGTTAACATCAAAGATCTAAAATTGATCCTTATAAAAGAAATAGGATAAACTAAAAATAAAACTTGTTTTGAATACATACTCATCACCAATTTGCCGCTTTTCAATTTGAGAAATGGCATAATAACGCAGGGCAGCTTCCAAGAACTTCCTCTTTAAATCTAAGATCCTTGCGTAACAAACCTGACCACAGTGAATTATAAACATAATAAGTCTCTAGTGTTCTTAACAGCAAACAATAATTATCTACATAGTTATTAGAGCATTCACCTTGTATTGTAGATTCAATACTTCATGTTGACTATTGCTGACCAAGAAAGAAGCTTTGTTTATAAAAGCCTCTGCATTTACAGCATCATCGTCCTGCGAAATAAAGCAAGCAAAAAAATAGTTGGTGAAGCTTCATAGTGACATGCTTCACCATTATAAGAAAACGGTTTGTATTTTTTTTTTTTGCTTTTTTTTTAAGAGAATGTTCCGAATATACTTTAATATAAAAATAGTAGATAAGAACATAGCACCAGACATGCCTACTTAAAATCATCTCCATATTTAATTACTTGTGCCTAGATATTATACCATAGTTCAAAATATCAACTGAGATGGATGGATTATATTGGTGGATATCAATTGGATACATCAGTTCATAATCTTCTGCCAGAACAATGGACCTTAATTAATATATGTTACATGTTTAAAAAAGATGAGGGAGAGTGGATCATATGGTGTTGGCATTATAGTATTGTCAGTTACCCGTGGGAAATGGTCCTCTTATTATACGATTAATTTAGGGTGGGCCATGCCAGTGTAAATAACGTCCCTCTATGCACACAAGCAAAACTGGTTTCCTAAAGGGAGAAACAACAGCTGCACATCTTTATTGTAGCAGTCAAGGGGGTCAGAACCCACGCGATTCGCAGATACTGTTTATTTGAGTTGGGAATGGTGCTAGTCTGCTAGAAAGGTAGTACTTCCCACTCTTATTAGGAAGAAATATTTCATGAGTCATTTTCTAAAGTGCCTTTGCTTTAGGTGCTTTGTTTCATGCTTAGTGGTTATTGACATGCCACTTTGTCCCTCCTCAAGAGTCCAGACTTCGGCCTTAATTTCCTAAATTTGCATTCACATAATAACATAGTATGATAAAATAAAAAAGTAATACTCCCGAAATATTGGAATATACTAGTTAAAGTAAGATTTCATTTGATATAGGATAAACTATTCCATTTCTTTATATTATTACAATAACTATCCCAAACCAATATATATTTGAAATAATTATGGCTAATGTCTCGATAATTTTAATTGTTGAAATAGCACATATATCGGCTGATATTTCGAAGCGAGGACACTGATATCTGGGATAACCCGTGTATTGGTAAAATATGACATTGTGTTACTGATTGTAATCATCCAATCTATTTTTCATTCTTTTCTACAGCCAATAGAATAGCTTAAATTGGTTTGCCGAAAGAGGTATTTTCATGACTAGCATCTATCAGTTATATATGAGCTTAGGTAGTGGACATAATTAATACCGCATATATCCTCCATACAAAAGGTTCTAATTGGATTAAAAAGAAAAGTATGTATTGTAGTACCTCAAGATAGAGGCGGGCAATTTGCACACACTTGGACAGCTTATATGCCTCGTCAAGCATCCTGACAATGATACACATGAAGGAATGTGATTAACAATATATAATACCGATTTCACGAGTCACGTTAAAATAAATACACTTATTGCCAGACCTAATTCCAGAGTCCAAGTCAATGCCACTTAGCATCTGAGCTGCTCTTGACCACTCCTCCTCGGACTCGTACAACTCAGCAAGCTTCTCTCTAATAATTAAAACCTGCATAGTAAGTGAGATCATTCTTGATGATTGTTATTACAAAATATGCCTTATTGATGGTATAGTAAGGAAGATTAGTGATCACCTGTTCATCGAAAGAGACGACTCTAGCTTGAATCTGAGTAAGGGCATAATGGGCAACCTCTTTTTGAGTTTCTGGTTCCAACTTACCCAATTCTTGAGCAAAGGTTTGAAGCAATTGGCGTGAAACCACTAATGGGACATCATCAGAGACCACTGTTTGTATATTTGTTTATGAAACCATTGTTAGAAGTTGAAACCCTAATAATAGTAGAGATGAAAAGAGAAGTGATGCTTACTGTGATCGATGAATCGCTTAGCGTGATTAACATCACTGGATGTGATAACTGATGAGAGTATGAGCTTGTACTGCTCAATCTTCTGTCGTTGGTCCGCGATTGCTGATGCGCTTGCAAGAGAACTCTCCATTACTTGATGATGATGATGATGGTGATGATCTTCGAAACCCTAATATTATTAATCTTGCTTTGTTGCAATTTCAGCCAGAGATGGGTGTGAGTGAAGTTAGAGGAGCATCTCTAGCAGTAGGGTGTAGAGACTGTATTGATTTTGAGCATCTCTGCACCTGCTGCAATGGTGACGTCAAAACCCGATATGCTATGTTCAAGGAACACTTAAGGAAAATTGTTTACGTATATATCGATGATATGTTATGCAAAAGCCTTAAGAAAGAAGATCATATTGAACATTTCGGTACGGTCTTCAACATATTACAATCTTACATAATGAAACTCAATCGAGACAAATGTCAATTGGGACTACACTCTGAGTGCTTTCTGGGGCACCTCATCAATCAGAAGGGGGTCGAAGCTGATCCAGATTAGATTCAAACTCTAATTTTCATGTCATCTCCAAATAAGGATGTACATAAGTTCGTTGGCAAGATTATAACTATTAACAGATTCATTTCCAAGTCATCAGATCGATGTAGATGGTTGTTCATGCTGCTTCGTGGATCCACCAGAAGAGGCAAATGACGATAGAACGAGGAGATCAATTGGACAGAAGAATGTGAAGCTGATTTTCAAGAACTTAAGAGGTATCTTGGGAAATCTCCGATAATGAGCACGCCGATTGACAATGAAGAACTGATCATCTACCTCGCGGTAACAGAAGACTCTCTCAACTCATTCCTCATACGGTTCGAAGAAAAAATTGAAAAGCGTGAGTTATTAACAAGGAGTTATCTTGCCTTAAAAAACCACCAATAGAGAAAGATAAAAATTAAAAAGCATGAGTTATTAACAAGGAGTTGTCCAGCTTGACACCCATCAGACCGAATCTGCCATGTTTCCGTTTCATAGTATGAATAAGTTCGTGGGCAACCAGGACATTGTCCGAAATCTGGCGACCACTCACAAAAGCACTTTGGAAAGGAGAAATGAATTTGTCCAGAAGAGGCTTAAGCCGGGAAGAAAGGATTTTGGATATGATTTTATAGATAACATTACACAGGCTGATAGGCCAGAAATCACAAGGGGATGCCTTAGATCCATTCTTAGGATTCATAACAACATGAGTGATGTTGATATGAGAAGGCATAAAACCAGATTCAAAGAACGTGGATACCAGACGACAAATATCAGGGCCGACCACCTCCCAAAAGAGTTGGAAGAAAAGCGCAGGGAAACCATCCAGACCGGGAGCTTTGTGCGGGCCAATGCTATCCAGCGCGGCTTTAATTTCCTCCGATGTAACCGTACGCGTAAGATTAAGATTATCATCTTCCGCGATACACGAACCGAAATGTTGAATAAACTCCGGAACGTTGACCGAGTTGGAAAATTAGAAATTACGAGCCATGTCGCGCACAAAAATCTGACCAATTTCGTCTGTGTCACCCGTCCAGACCCCAGATTCGTCCTTCAGCCAGTCGATCAAGTTTTTCTTTCGCTGTGAGAGGGTTTGCATGTGAAAGAACTTAGTGTTGCGATCTCCCTCGGTTAACCAGTTCACCCGGGATTTTTGACGCCAAAACATCTCTTCTCTTAACTGGGTCTCGTCAAGCTCCGCCAATAATTTCCGTTCTTGAAGAGTTGTGGCACCAGTATATGGAAGGGCCTGAATGATAGAAATGTTCTTTTTCAACGCAAGAAATATTACTGGGGACATGATCAAATTTTTTCTTATTCCATGATCTAAGGACGATTTTTGTAAATAAGAGTTTTTCTTTCACTAGTTGAGCAGGGGAGCCAGAACCCGTCCTTTTCCAAAGGTCCTTTATCAAATGAGGGAAATATGGCTCCCGAGTCCATATAGATTGAAAGCGAAAACATTTACCTAGTGAGTTCATTGTTGGATAAGTATCAAGGTACAGAGGGAAGTGATCCGAGCCCAAGGCAGGTAAATGAAAAACCTTTGTTGTTGGAAAAATAAACATCCAATTCGCATTTGCCAGGCTCCGATCTAAACGTTCTTTGATGTTATCTTTGCCCCGACGCTTGTTATTCCAGGTAAAGGGGTACCCCGAGAAGCCAAGATCAATAAGGTCAGCTTGTTGGGTGACCTCTCTGGCGAATGCGCTCGTCGCAGCGCGGAAAGGTTTACCCCCCCCCCCCCCCCACTTTATCTGAGCTCACAAAAATGGTGTTGAAGTCCCCCAATATCAGGCAAGGCCCCGAGTGCTCATTCGATGTCGTTTCTACCAGCCTCCAGCTTTCATTCCTATCCCTTTGGTAGGGACTCCCATAAAAAAACGATGTCATCCATAGCAAGCCAGACGGCTCGGAGTAAATGAGAACATTAATAATATACTTATTACAAAATATTACATCCAAATAAATATTGCTTTTCCACATTATACAAATACCTCCCGACCGTCGCTGGATAACAGAGGCTGGAATATCAACCCAGTTCGGGTAATTAAGACTACGCACTAAATCATGCATTTCGCCAGATGAACGTTTGGTCTCAAATAAAAAGACAATATCCCCGTTAGAGGACCGGATCAGTTCTTTCAGGTGTCGAACTGCCTCAGGTCGACCCAAACCTCAGCAGTTCCAAGAGATAATGATCATAATGGCCCGGGTGGCCTACTTGGAGCCACCCGAACCCTAGAGTAACGGTCGAGAAGATAGTAAGTGCGACGAATCCGAGAGTAAGATACAGAGATAGGATTGTGTACCGGTAGATGAGACGGGCGGCGAGATCCGGACGGAGGAAGCTGGAATGGTAAGTGCGAATCTACAAACTAAACAGACTGAACAACAGACCGTACGTGATGCCGAATCACTGGAGAGGCTGAAGTAAGTAAACCACGAGAGGGAACCTGGATCTGTCCTTCTTGACGCTCAACACGACTCTCTGGTTCTCTCGTAGAAGAACCCATCGTCCCTACCGAACTCCCCCGAGGGAAAATGGCAGGCGGAATCCAGGGATCAGCCAACACATTCTCTACCTGGTGCCTACCAAATTCCGGTTTCATTCCCCCAACCCAATCATGCTCCCCCATGATCACATTCCCTCCCAAATTAACAGAAGACGCACCCCCCAGTTGAACCATAATCCGTTCCTCCTTCATTAGCACTCGCTCTAAAATCTATCCTCTGGTCAGGTAATCTAGGGTATTACCAACTGGGTTTCCTTCCCCCCCAATCCTCTGATCTCCTGGATCCCTAAGAGCCCCCAGGTCCGGGAGGCCTGCATAAGCTGAAAAACCGTCTACCTCATGGAACAAGGTGCCCTCCGACGGGTCCTCCTCTGAATCCGACTCGGGCCTTGCGGTCGCTCCTCTCAAAGAATCCTGGAACTGCTGATAAAGATCCCCACTGGTTATCAGCCCTTTCCCTTTACCCTGTCTCCTAAGTCCGGATGAAGGCCCAGCGGGTTCAAAACCCTGTCCCCCTGCTCGTGAAAACTCAGGCTGATACAAAGCAACATTCGGAGCAACATTCAGATTCCTTTCTCCCATTTCTTCAATCTCTGGGATCATCGTGCACCTCGGTGTCCTATGTCCCATTTTAAAGCAATTAGTACAAGAAATCACCGGGGTCCCTTCATACCGAATGTCCACTGAGATTTGATCACTTTTAACCTCTGCCCATATAGCCGGTGGGAAAGCCCCGTATATATCCATAACTATTCTAGCTCGGTAACCATTTATTGTGACCCTTTTATTAGCTCGATTCGGTTCAGTCGTAAGCACAAGTCCAAGATATTTACCAAATTCACATAGGAAAGCAGGAGTGTCGTAAAAGGGGTCAGGTACAATAAAAGTTACCCAGAAGGGAACAAACTTGAAAATCAAAGGTTCAATAGGAGCTTTTGCTTCATACATCATAAGAATTATAGAGTGGCTATATGGAGTCCATGGTTGGTTCAGTAGTACAAAATTTTGATCAACAGCAATTCAAAATTTGAACAGAAAGTACATTTTACCGTTAAACGTCCGTTCAATAATCTGGACATTTTCAGAGGTCTCCATGGACCAAAAGCTTTTCAGAGCCGCCACTATTTTGGAGAAACTTCGGCCAGTTTCGAAGGACATCATTCCGATCAGGCAGTACTTCCACTGTTCTTCTTTCTATAATATAAGTTCTGGCCGAACCTTAACCGAAATTGCCCCCCTCAGTTTTTTTTACTGTAAGCCTCTTCATGCTATCAATAAATTCGAAATTGTAATTTTCCCAAGTCATAACCCCAGAGAACGGAAATAAACCCTCCTACTAAAAATCGTCAAATAGACTTCTACCCTACCTGTTCCACCACAACCCAAATCCACCACAGTACAATCATGCAAACACAGAACGATAATACTGAATGAAACTTTACTAACTATCAGTACCAAAATTTACCAAGCATTTCCAATCTACCATACTGAGGTGACCAAACCAAAAAGAAAACCCCACCTAAATAAACCGGCCAACATTCCGTAACGTGAACCCCTAGTGGAAGCCAACGATGGTATCCCCTGTCCCTAATATAACTCCATTCCCACCAACAAAAATTCAGGTCAGTCAGAGGATTGGAGACACATCTCACCTCGCCTGTGCCGTGTCCGAAGAGGCTAAAGAGGGAGCCTACAAGCAATCACACCGATTAATCTTCTTTCGGGAGGAAACAGGTAACACCACCCAAGTTTGGATAGTAATCCACTGCACCCCAAGTTGAAACAAAATGTGGGAAGAAACAGCGCAGAGGAGATTAATCAGAGAAGAATAGAAGAAGAAAGAAAACGTCAAGACCAGAACTAGTTAAATGGTAGAAAGTTATTGATACTTCATTTGGAATGTGTACTTAGAAAGACGTAGCGAAGATTTTTTTTTTACAAGATGCCCCAAAACTGGATGGTGTTTCTTACAATGTGTACATTTGGAAATTAAAATGAACAACATAATCATCCTTCGATAGAACTTGGTGGAAATTGCATTTTACTCGGTTTGGTACAGAGCAGTTTCGTTATGCCTAGTGAAACTCTTCCTGATTTGGAAAATGATAATCAAATCCAAACAGTTATAAATCATAACATCCACCAATTGACATGCATTCCAAATCTTGCAACATAGAAGAAGCAAAGATGAGGATCATCCGTAATCAAGGTCAAAGAAATATAGTTTCATATACTTCTACGCTGTAGCTATATTCAAAACGGTCTTCAGTTTCCACAAGGAAGCTTAGCGTATTAAAAGATGCGGCAGACTTGGCTATGAGCAAACAAATATACTCCTACCAATGCCTACGCCAATTGCAGGTCCATGCAGAACTCAGATCCTGAACTTCAATAAGATGCTAGATTGAAACATGAATGGTGTGGACACGTCAGATTATGTTCACTGCTAAGTATGTTATTGACTTCTCATAAATTCGACGCCACGAGGATTTATGCCGTGATACATAAACATGAAGTGAGGCATATGTGCAATGATATTACTTGAGTAGTACACCTCTTCATATGAGTCATTCTGCATCTTTGGGGTTATATATATTGATCCGAAATATAGTATTTTCGATAACGGGATTGAGGACGTAAGATCGGGAGAGACCTCGAACCGCCATGCTTACATTGATCATGAGGTCACAAGTAGTAATAATAAATCAACTACTGTATATGATTGATCCACAAAAACAAGAGTACTATAAGTTAATGAGACATTGTTCAAGCTAATGAAGATCATGAGGTCACAAGCTAATGAAGATTATTCATAAAGTAAGTATGTGAGAGGCCGTTATGTTTAAAATCACACTAAAAGTAAGTAAGTATGTGATAAGTCTATAAAGGCTTGGAGACCTTAATTAGTCCTTTGTCTCATAACTCTAATCTCATCCCTGATTTGTTTTTCACAAAACATGTCATTGCTCGGTGCAAAGGATAGTAAAGAGATAGAAACGAAATGGTTGTATTTAAGATAACATCAAAACCATACATACGATTTCATAGAGCAAGAAACTTATGTAAATCAAGATTTTTGCAGCAACTAGATTTCTCGGTGCATCAACTGGCCTAGAGTCACAGTGTGAAACAACTCCAAATCAAGTGCCTTGGTTTTTGATAATTCCTGGGATACATGTTTCATGGTTGGCCGCGATTCAGGATTGGCATCAAGACATAAAAATGCCAGCTTAGCTATAATGAAAATTTCATAGCTGGCATGGAGAGTAGGGGGTGAGAGGCATTCGTCCAATATATCTTTCAAAAGAACATTTTGGCTTGTTGACAATGATGATGATGTTAGAGAGGAGAGAAGTTCACTGGGATGCATTCCTATTAACACTTCAAGCCGTTAATACACCAAAGCTATACATATCACACTTTTCAGTCACCCTCATCGTGTGACCTAGCTCTGTAAAATCGAAAACGTACTATCAGTACGTAATTTCAAGCTCAAGTTCAACAAACATTTAGGGTATATTTCTTCCGAAGAGAAAAAAGAAACAAAAAGAGAGCTAAAAACAATACTTGGAGCGATATATCCATATGTTCCTGCAAGTTCAGTCCAATTTGACGAATCTGGCTTTAGAAATCTTGCAGTGCCAAAGTCAGAGACAAGAGCCTCATACTCTAAATCAATCAAAATATTACTGCTGGATATATCACGATGAACTATTGGAGGTGAGCAATCATGATGTAAATAAGAAAATGCATTCGCTAGACCTTTGATAATGTTAATTCTTCTGACCCAATCCAACTTCACAGCATCTTCAATATCACCTAGGACCTTAGACAAATTTCCCCTTTCCAAATACTCGGATATTATAAATGAGTGTCGTGCATGTAAACAGAAACCATAGAGTCTTACAATATTTCGATGACAAACTTCGGATAATGCACTGATTTCGTCAAGAAATGCTTTTGGTCCCAGCCCGGCACCATCTTCTAACGGGTGAAGTATCTTGACAGCAACAACCTGACCCGTTGACAGCTCCGCTTTATAAACACTTCCATATCCTCCCGACCCAATGCAGTGTCTGGGGCTGAAATTTTCTGTTGCTTCAATGATATCTTCATACACTATGTTCCCGTCATAATTCCATACACAAAACAAATCCTTTTGTATTTCTTCTTGGTCTTCCTTCACATCCATCTTTTTCCGATAAAAAATGAAGAAAACTCCAGCAGATGCCAATATAAGAAAGAGCACTCCTAAAAGAGAAAGTATGATGGTAATCACAACTTTGTGTTTATCCATTGCATTGGATTTACTTGTGCCGGAAGAATCGCAAGCTTGCAGACCACTAACGTTACCACATAAGTCTTTGTTGTTCTTAAAAGCATTGAATGATAAATTTTGAAAGGCTTTGTTGGTAGGAATGCGGCCTACCAACTGGTTATAAGAAACATTGATGGATAATAAACTAGTCATTTTTTCAAATGAGGAGGGAATGAGACCAGAAAGCATATTGTGAGAGATATCGAGGTTTTGTAAGTTTTGCAAACTTCCAATTTCTGATGGTATACCACCCTTGAGCTCGTTATGACTAAGATCAAGCAATATACTGAGGGAAATTAGATCACCAATCTGACTGGGAATGGAGCCATTGAATATATTACAACTCAAGCCCAGGTATAATAACTTAGCAAATGCAAATGCAACACCTGCAATCCTGCAGTCCCCAGATTAAAGATCTTTAAATTTCCTTTATCGTAAATTCGTAATCACTTTGTACAAATCTTTGCGTGACTAAAAACTCTGTCATGTTTGCTCAGGCTACTCACTTTAAATTTTTTTTAAAAATAATCCGTTGTGCAGGAAATGAAGGCTAGTGCAAAGCTCTCTAATTCTCCTATGAAAAACACAAGTTCTGATCTGCAAATTATTAAGTTCGTTGGAGCTGCTGCTACATTCAGAAATGCACCTAGGATAAAGCTTTGCTATTGGATCCCACCAGCACGAGATGAAGTCAATATAATGGAGGTTGCACTGTATCTGCCGCGGATGGTTCACAGGAAATTTTTAATGCATGTATCGTTGGTGTTCATGCACGAGATGCTCTTACAATATTAGAGAAACAAGCATCGTCAAAGGAAACAAGAATACTTGGGGCTTTCCAATATGTGCAAAGGTTGGTTCAGTCTTTTTTCATATAATGAGTGCTTACAATATGTGAAACGAACATAAGGCTGATAGTATCCAATTATCATTTTTTGGCTTTACAAATTGAACTAACATTTATTGTAAATTATTATCCTTTTAATTGGATGTATAAGTGAACAAACAATTTTCTATCTCTCAGTGATGCATATCTCCATCGCGACAAAAGTCTGATGCCCCAAAACCCAACAACATGGAGTGCATAGAATTTTCTTGGAACAGCGGACAAAAAAGTATGCCTGACATATTGGATCAACATACTTCAGGTTATAACACGCTTTCTTTCATTAGTTTGTTGGAACAAACAGCTATGTTTTCTCATTGAAGTCCACTAATTACAGTCTTGGATTTGTAAAGTTGCAGAAATGTATTACTGAAACCGAATTACTGTTCCTTGTGACTCTCAATCCATCCATTAAGTCTGAGAATACTTTGCTTAAATGGTCAACATGCCATCCTATTCCATCAGTTGCTACCTCAAAAGCTTCACTTGAGCTTAATGCAATTCAAGGGAAGAGAGGAATATGGTTTTGTGGAGCATATCAAGGTGAGTTTTAGTTTCTATCTCAATCAAAACTGCAGATGACGAGACTATATATATGTATTGACATTGTTAGTTTGACACTTTGACAACTATCTACTCTTAGTGTGTAAGAACTAGTTCTTGACCTTCAATATCAAATGAGCTTTCCATAGATACCTCCATCTGCATTATCTCTATTCCATCCTCTTGTCGATATTCTAGGCTCTTTAACTTAACCGAGCTTTTAGTACATATCTTGACTGGTATCGTGTCAACCACCTTCTGCTTCTTATTACCTTTCCCATTCTTAGTAGTATTTCTAACGAAATCCTAAGTTTCTGGTACCATTACGAGGATAAACAATTGACATAGTTGTACGCTAGTAGCGAAGTTAAAGAATTCGCTCAGCGGTGGTGTACTGACATAGTGTTGCCTTGAGTTTTTTAACCTTAGGACTTGACTTCTTATATGAGTTATTGTTGGTCTTTGGCTTGCCTTTGCCCAACTTTAGCCACCCAAACTAAAGCCGAAGTAATCAATGGTCACCAAATGATTAATCCAAATTTTTGTTGGTGTGACTAGACGAATTGCATAGCCATCTAGCTGCCCCAGTTGTACAATCTTCGAACAAGGACCCATTACCGGACGTGGAGGTTGTGATCGGCACTGATGGAATATTAGGCCATGGATTATCACTTGGGTCCGTGACCGTATAATAGGTTACACCTCTTCCTATATTATTCGTCATCTTTCCTGCGAACCCTACGGAGCATTTCCGTAGTTGTTGACGGTTTCTGCCCCAGTTAGGATCTCTTCTCCAACATCTATCAATCACGTTCATGTTCATACCACGACGGTTTCTAGACCACTGTGCCGAACGGCCCAAACCTGGGGTTGCTAGAAGTATAACGAGAAAACCACATCATACTGTTACTAATTCTACAATTCACCACAAGCTTACCCGAATAATTTGGCATTTAAGATGGTGTTTTTGGGAATAGCCCAATCTAAACAAAACTAGCCAAATGATAGCGGAGTAATTTGGCCCGTATGATTTGGCATTTCGGAAGCACCCATTTTAAGTTAAACTAGCCGAATGATTTGGCGTTAAGACCACATCATACTGTTACTAATTCTACAATTCACCACAAGCTTACCCGAATAATTTGGCATTTAAGATGGTGTTTTTGGGAATAGCCCAATCTAAACAAAACTAGCCAAATGATAGCCGAATAATTTGGCCGCTTTTCCACATTGAAGCATGCCGTATGATTTGGCATTTCGGAAGCACCCATTTTAAGTTAAACTAGCCGAATGATTTGGCGTTAATATTACAACATGCCAAATGATTTGGCATTCCGAAAAATCCCAATTTTAACAGAATTTGCCGATTGATTTGGCATATATACCGAAGGTTCCAAATGACCACGAATGCTCCTTTCCTTTCCACCAACCAACCCAAACTTATTTTCCAAACTGCTGGAGATGCTATATAGAGAGAGAGAGGATATAGAGATGCGTCGTTGTCTGATGAGAGTGCGAGAGAAACGAAGAAGAAGATAAGATTGTTGATTGCGATTACGAGTACGAGTACGAGAGAGAGACACAGGTACAGATCTATTATTTTGTTTGGTACAAATTACGAATTACGATCTATTATGTATTGATTGTTGATTGTTGATTGTTCAGGTTGATTGATCATGAAGTTCTTAGAATACAGTCCCTTCGACAAAATAAATGAGTTTCTTAGTGATTTGAGTCTTGGTGAGAGTATCATTCATGCTACCCTTGAAGCTTACTCATGTAAACATAGTGGAACTGATAGGAAATTGTCTCTTAGTTTCGAGCATCAGGTAATAATATAAGTTTTTAGATTTATTCTTAGATATATCGATTTCTTTCTTACCTGTTATACATGTATCAGATCCTAGATTGTCTTGGAAAATCTTCTCCACCTGACTTCTTCTTAGCTAGTAGAGCCAGGTGATCACTTTTTTTTTTTCTCTCTTATCTACGACTATTACCGTTCTTTATTATTCTAATATATACAACTTCTTCTTTTCTTGTAGCCGAAAGACACTCATTTACTTGTTGCTTACACTTACTCACATGTATCCAGATTATGACTTGAGGTATTACTATTACTATTACTGGGAGGAGGATCTTGGGTAATGCCAATGTCAGCTTGTTGGGCGACATGGCAACCCGCTTTTTTTTCCTCTAACCAAAACTGGAAATGTTGTCAAAAGGTTTGACTGACGGTTCAATGAATTGTCCGAGCTGAGAGTTCAATTCTCTCCATTTCCCATAAACTATATTTTCTGATTACTTTTTCTTTAAATAACAATATTTGTGTATATGTTCCCGGTTAATCAGTGCTGTGCAAGCTCACCATTTTTTCAGAGAAGAACTATGGGAGGATTTCAGGCAGATTTTTGATACGTATATGTTTGAAGCGGTCAAGGTATGCCATATCTATGTCAATTTTTTGAGTTATTTTTGTTTAATAATCCTTTATGCTGTGGGCACGGTGGACTAGATTGTGTGTCTTTCCTTGTTATTGGATCAAAAGGGCATACGGTGTAATGGGGCCTATGCAGTACTTGATCATTACTTGATCTTGCACGATCTCTGTTAGTCAACATCTCAATGCACCATAGGCCATGTCCGGGTAGAAGAAGTTCTCTTTCCGACAGCCTTAATGGTACCGAGAAATACAACAACTGCTTCCTGATGTGGTGTTTGTGGAGTATGCATGAACTAGCTGATCGTGTTGATTGCATAAGCCCTTCAAAGAAAGGGAGGTATAGATCAATATCCCAACTGTTCACTGGTGTTGGGCTATATCCCATAACTGTAAGCAATTAGACATCGATATCTTCGAGTTCATCATTCTGTTTGGTAGGTGTATTTGCCGGTTCATGGCACATAGTTTCCCTACTTCCCGAAGAATATCCACTACATACTGCTCTTCTGAAATAAAGATTCTTTGTGGAGGTCGGGCTACTTCAATACTTAAAAAGATTTAAGATGACTGATGATCAAGATACATAGTTTCAAACCGTCTGTAGAGACAATCTTTCAGCTCATGAACGTTGCAACATGACTACCATAATCAAGATATCGTTCCCCTTATTGATGTTATCAGTATCACATGGAAGTAATCCCAGCCTAGAAGCCAATACTTTGGCCAATGATTTTGTTGGAGATTGGTTTGCCTGAAGTGGATTATGTTCCCTGCTCCTTCAAGTTTTGCTAAATTGTAAGTAGTCCTTCAAATGTGAATTGGTGAACCATTAGCACGAGTTCAGCTCTGATATGGACACCCTAGACTCTAAAATTTTACAAAGTGGAGACCATCTAACTGCTCCGCCCTCCCCTGCGTCACTCCTTAAACAATTCAATGTTGGTCTTTGAGGGATCTCTTCCCTCACTTTGTTCTCTCCTGATTGTATTTTCCATGGCAAAATTCGAGGAAGCAAGTGGGTACACTGTACTGGAGTAGTATCTGAAATGGGATTGTAACACTGAGGAGAATTCGACAAGGAGGCGAATCTTGTTTTTTTTTTTTGGGTGTGAAAGGGGGAGTGAAATAGTAGGTGGTTTGTACACTGTATGGGTGTAGTATCTGAAAAGGGATTGTAACACCAAAGGAAATTCGATCTTATATGGAAGTTAAAAAATTATGGAATAGGTTTTGCAAAAATATCTTCTCGGTGCAATCATTATACCTGGCTCTATCAGTTCCTTTTTCAGTTTCCCACCCAGCTTTTCGAATCTAGATCTAAGACACCGTTAAAACATAGCTTTCTTTGTCTGGACGCCATCTCTTGCAGAATGGGATCAAGAAAACTGTATTTTCTGGGAAGTAGAAAGAAAATATTGTAATACCTCGAACTCTGGATTACAATCGAGAAAAGGCATGAGATAGACTCCAGGTTCTTTTTTGAAGCTTTATATGTACTGGTGAGCTATGGAAAGTAGATTGAACTCTTTTGGGCTTCGTCAAGTATGTGCAATCTTATGAATACCCACTAACAGTTTAAAAGTTCAATGGTCAGAAAGTGCAGAAAACAAATATAATTGCCATCAATCACGTGAAAACCGGGTATTGTTGTTAACGCATATTATCAAATGAAATGGTAGCCGTGTAGACTGTGATATTATGAACCTAGAAATAGCTGAAGTATAAAACACATGTTTCGAATTACCTGCATCTTGAGATCAAAGTCTTTCGAATTTGCTTTGAGTCTTGTTTCATTTTTTGAAGTCAAACCACCATTTTGTTTTGGAGTCAGACTAATACTCTGGTGTTATAACACCAGCATCTTTGGTGTTATAACAACAATTACCCAAATATGCCTAGATTAGAAAATAGCTTGTCTAAAGTTAATATATTTTTCTTAAACTAATACTCGGTACTATTCTAGTAAGTTTGGGGCAAGTTGAAATCTAGTACTTTGGCTGAACGCCTAGCTGCACACGACTCATGGTCCAAGGTCAGCACCTCAGCTGTATGCTGCTTTAAACAACGCACGTTTTAGGCCCATTGGTTGTTACTTCCTTCTTGTGTTTAATGCTTTGTAGACGGCATCTGTATTTCTCGACTATGTTTTCTTTTCGTAGCCACTCTGAGCAGACTTTGTTTTCAACTTCTTCTTTTTTCATTTGCTTATAAGAAAAAAAGAAGATGATAAGTGCATATAAGTTCCGATAACTTTTCTGATAACAGGAATGGTCTGAAGCTAACGAGGGCAGTTCTTTACTAGAAAATTTGTACAAAGCTTTGGACGAGGTAACTTCTTACTCACAAATGTGGAGGCAAGTTAAATAGTACCCATTTGGCTGTTTGTGAGATATTCTGTGGTGCAGGTTGTAAAGCTAGGGGAGTGTGAAATTTATAGTTACAATCCTGATTCTGATGGAGACCCGTTCTTGGAGAGAGGAGCCATGTAAGGGATCAGTACCTCAACCAGCATTCTTTTCCAGTCATTTTGCTGCAATTTTTAATTTTGGAAAAATATGTTTTCCCCCCCAGATGGTCGTTCAATCTCTTCTTTTATAATCGAAAGTTAAAGCGTGTTGTTAGTTTCCGTTGCTGCTGCTTGAGGTATGTTATCCATTATTTTGTGTTTATTTAGACACAGAAATTGCTAGTAATTTCTCATATTACATGGTACTAAACAGTCCTTAAATGTAGTGTAATTCTTCCTTGCATTTTTCTTTATCAGTAACTTGGCAGCAGATGGTTTTCTGGCGAATGAGATCTACGATGATGAGGAAGAAGATATCTTTAACAACATGGAAATGTGAGACAGACTTGTATTGTTAAAAGTAATGACTGAAACCTCTGTTGGCGCAGCACCATTCCAGTGTGGTTTAAGTTGTTCTTCACATAGCTCTGCTTAGGTTTCGTCGTTTAAGAGTAGTACATATGCTGTATCTATTAGCTACAGAGTTGTATACAGTTGTATGAATGTAATATGCGAGTGTAGAAACAGTGGCACATTAATAAAGAACACCTGTTATCTCTTTTCTTTTCCTGCATTCATTTTGTTCCATGTAGCTGGAATCTTTTTGATTTATGAACAGTTATGAGAATATCTCCTTTTCTGGGGCTAGTTGATCCATCAAAATTGTCAGTTTTACGCCATCTTTGTACATGACTTTGACTTGTTATCTGCATATAATGTGAGTACAAACAGTTATTGAGATGGTATACAGATCCCAGTTTCAGTATGTTCTAGCCGGCTGGGAAGGCTCAGCCAGATTCTTGTATACGAGGCATAACAAACTTCGTGTACCTGAAGGTATGTATATCTCTTGTACAAATGGTTTAGAACTCTTTAGTTCTTACTTTTTTAGTAGCTGTAAAAAATTTGAGCTATTTGTTGATGTTGCAGGCAAATACTATCTCGTGGACAATGAGCATGCAAACATGCCAGGTTTCGTTGACCCTTATGATGAATTGTAGTAAGGTATTAGTGAACTTGAAGGTGACAGTTGTCCTCAGTGCAATAGAGCTATTCAATTGTAGTCATTCATTGTTAAGAAAATGTCTTCAAATTCATGCTACCCTTGAAGCTTACTCATGTAACAAACAAACTCTCAGATTTTATATATTTTTTTGCCCCAACAAAAGAAATCAACTAATTCACCTTTACTTTGTTAATTTCTATCCTAGGCAAACATACTGGAACAGATAGGAAGCTGTCTTTTAGTTTGGAGAATGAGGTAATCCACATACATATCTTCTTACTCACATGCCATTCTATTCATTGTTTTATGCTCAATCTTACTATCTCTTATGCTCAATCTTACTGTCTCTTATGCTCCATGTACAATTCTGCTTCAACGATATTATCTAGTATCTGCATATATTAGTTGAAATGGCTCAAATCTCTTTTGTGGTGTTTTGGTATTGATAATTCGTTGCCTATGCGACTCTATTGTGATAGCCAAGCGGCGTTACATATTGTGGCCAATCCAGTTTTTCATGAACGGACGAAACATATAGAGATGGATTGCCACTTTGTTCGGGATGAGTTACAAGCTGGCAATATAGTGACGAGACACATTCGAACTGGCAATCAGTTAGCGAATATCTTCACTAAGGCTCTTGGAAAGTCTCAATTTCTATATTTCCTTCGCAAGTTGGGCATTCGAGATCTTCATGCTCCAACTTGAGGGGGAGTATTAAGGAACGGTTTAGGATTCCAAAAGGAGCGGTTTAGGATTCCAAAAATTTATTTCTTTTGTATATATTGGCAGAAGTTGGTCTGTGAATTAGATGAGTTTCATCTTTTCAATTCGTATTCTAGTTTTGGTAATTCTAGTTCTGTTACGTAGCAATTATAGAACACTGTGCCCACAGTAAACCAAGCACCAAGCGCATAAATTATAGAATACGTCGAGATCAGTGGGAACAAGAGAGACACATATATTGGAACTCTCCTTCCCATCACAGAACGCAATGCTCTTATTCAATTCTTGAAAGACAACAGTGATGCGTTCGCATAGAGATAAATTATTGTTCCTTTCTTCTTTTGTGGGTGGGTGGGGTGGACAGGAGATGATTAGTGGTTTGATTCTTAATACTTATGGTGGGCTTTTTTGATCTTACATGGAAGATAAAAGATTGTGGAATAGGCTTTCTTTGCCTGGACGCCACCTTTTGCAGAGTAGGATAAAAAAAAACTGTATTTCTGGAAAATAGATACATGTAAGCTACTGATGATTTGCTACTGCTTTGGACACTGGCATTTCAAAATTGGTATATCTTCATGGGTTTAGGCAGGGTAGCTTTAGCTATGCCCAAATCTTTGGCAGACTACTGGTGGCAGGCCCGGCCATGAGGGTGTGCGACATGTGCGACGGCACAGGGCCCAAAAGAAAAAGGCCCAACAAAAAAAATAAAAATGCCTTAGCCCAAAAAAATAAAATATATATATATATATATATATATACTAAACCCAACTCATTTTAGATTTGACAACACCAAACCCATTATACAAAGGCCCACAAATCAAATACCCAACTTCTCAAAACAAGCCTAGTACTATAAAAAGAAAAAATCTAAACTAAAAAGAAAAAAGAAGAAGTATAAAAGGCCTATTTTTATTTTTCGCACGGGGCCTTATAAAAGCCAGGGCCGGCCCTGACTGGTGGTATTGCCAATGGTCATACTTACTCCAACATACAAGGCTATGTGGAAATTGTTATCTTTATCAATTCAGTGGTGCATTTGGTTGGAAAATAACAAGAATATTTGTAAGGGTTATGCTTAAAAGTAAGAAGTTTGGGGATCCAGACTTATGCGGTTGGAGTAGTAATGGAAAGGTGGAAAGTTAATGTATGATGTTTAGATCATCATCCTTGTTATACTGGTTTTGGTAGAGGATAAGGTGTCTCTGTATGTATATAGTATGTGTTTGGAGTGCATGTCTTTTTTTGGCAGTTTTTCTACGCCTTTGGTTTAAGGTCTTTAAGATTAGTAATTTTTCTCCATTTATCCATAAAATAGAAAAAGAACTAAAATACTGTAATATCTCGGGCTGTTGATTAGAATCGAGAAAACTCATGAGATAGACTCCAGGTTTTTCTTTGAAGCTTCATATGTACTGATCAGCTATGGAAAATAGATTGAATTCTTTTGAACTTCTTCAAATGCATGCAATCTTATAAATAACCACTTTACACTTAAAATTTCAATAGTTACAAAGTGCAGAAAACAAATGTAATTGCTATCAATCACGTGATCACCGGCTATTGTTATGAACACATATTACCAGATGAAAAGGTAGCCGTGTAGACTGTGATATTATGAACCTTGAAATAACTTTTAAGTATAAAACACATGTTTCGTAACAAACTTTTTTGGGATTACCTGCATCTGGAGATCAGAGTCTTTCGAATTTGCTATGAATCTTGTTTCATTTATTGATAGTCAAACCACCATCTTCTTTTGAAATCAGACCGGCATCTTTGGTGTTATAACAACAATTACCCAAACAAGCCTGGATTAGAAAATAGCTTGTCTAAAGTTTAATCTATTTTTCTTATACTAATACACGATATTATTCTAGTAATTTGGGGAAAGTTGAAATTTAGGATTTTTGCTAAACGCCTAGCTTCATACGATGCATAGTACAAGGTCAACACCTCAGCTGCATGCTGCCTTAAACAAAACACGTTTTTAGCCCCATTTTTTGTTACGTCCCTCTCGTGTTTAATGCTTTGTAGACGGCTGCTGCAGTTTCTCGACTAATTCTACTTTTTTGCCTTTGCTTACAAGAAAAAAAGAAGATGATCAGTGCATATAAGTTCCAATAACTTTTCTGATAACAGGAATGGTCTGAAGCTAACTAGGGCAGTTCTTTGCTAGAAAGTTTGTACAAAGCTTTGGACGAGTTAACTTCTTACTCACAAATGTGGAGCAAGTTAAACAGTACCCATTGGCGGTTTGTGAGATATTCTTTGGTGCAGGTTGTAAAGTTAGGGGAGTGTGAGATTTATTGTTACAATCCCAATTCTGACGGAGACCCGTTCTTGGAGAGAGGAGCCATGTAAGGGAGCAGTACCTCAACCTGCATCATTTTCCAGTCATTTAGCTGCAATTTTAATTTTCACAAAATCATGTTTCCCCCCAGATGGTCGTTCAATCTCTTCTATTGTTAAAGCGTGTTGTCAGCTTCCGTTGCTGCTGCTTGAGGGAGGTATGTTGTCCATCATTTTGTGCTTATTTATACACAGAAATTGTCTGTGATTTTTCAAATTTCATGGTTATTTATGCAAGGACTTCTTGAGATTGCATTTTCGTTTGTCAGTAACTTTGGCAGCAGATGGTTTTCTGGCGAATGAGATGTATGATGAAGAGGAAGAAGATATATCTTTAACAACATGGAAATGTGAGACAGACTTGTAATGTTAATAGTCCATTCCAGTGTGTATCCTGCATGTATTAGGTACAGAATTGTATGTAGATTGTAGTTGTATGAATGTAATATGTGAGTGTAGAAACAGTGGTGCATTAATAAAGAACACCTATTTTCTCTTTACTTTTCCTTTAATTCATGTTGTTCCTTGTTGCTGTGATCTTTTTGACTAATGATCAAGTTATTAGAATATCTCTTTCTGAGGGCAGTTGATCTATTAAAATTGTCTGTCTTTTTGCTTCTTATCTCCATACAGTAGTCCATTAGCTAATGATGTTGTTAGGGTTATATGGGTCGGTTTTGGTATAAAATCGTTTTAAAATCCGAAACCAAAACCGAAACCGACTATACTATAAACTGAACCGAAACCGAACTCAAATAAATATGAGAACCGAAACCGAAACTGAACCGAAAAATAGATTGGTTTGGTTCAGTTTGGTTTCTCGGTTTGTATTTCATTAAACTTGCAAATTTGTTGTTTCAGTCAAACATTTACTTGATATTTTAATACATGAAAAATATATAAAGGGTTAGCAAGACGTTTTGGTGGCCTAAAGCTAACCCTAATAATAAGGCCCCCCAAATCTTAGAAACATGTCCCATATCCAAAATAAAAGTCATCAATTTTGGGATGTCACAACTCAATCACATCAACTGCTATTTCAAATTTTGGTAACCCTCCAAATGTGGGGCCCAAAGCTGTTGCTTTGGTGGCTTTACTCCAATACCGACCTTGGGGTTACACTACATTTAGAGTTTTATTTACTAATAATATTTATTCTCGGTTCGGTTAGGTTTTTGTCAATTCTTCTTATGAACCGAAACCGAAACCGAAACCGAAACCCTAAAAACCAAACCATTTTGTTCGATTCGAATCGGTTTAGTTCGATTTCTAAGTTTCTTCAGTTTTTTGCTCAACCTAGTTGTTGTTGTTGAAAACCACAACTTCAATATAAGGGTTACCTTGTCTTATGGATAGAGGAGGGAGGGACCCAAAAAAATGTGATACATATCAAATGTTGTAATGTGAGGAGGCTAACTCACTCACATAGTATGTGGTGAATATGCGAAGAAAATACACAACAACACCTCTCATTCCTCATCCATTCTATCTTTCATTTGTAATTTGAGAGATGATGACTACTACTACTTCCACTACTAGAGTGTCTCCTCCTCTCTCTAATGCAATTGTAACAACAAATCGTCGTTCCATTGCGTTGCCTCTTCGTCGTGTTTGTGTCCGTGGATCTCTTCAAATATGTTCTTCTTCTTCTTTGAATTCAACAACAACACAACAACAACAACAAGAGCTAGTACAATAGAAGAAGAAGAAGAGGAATGGAAGAAGGTTGTGGGTTGTAAGGTTAGGGTGAAGGTGGATTTGAAGGTATACCATGTTCCTAAAGTAGCTGAGATTGATATCAGTGGTATGGAAGGAAGTATCAAACAATATGTTGGTATTTGGAAAGGTAAACACATCTCTGCTAATCTACCTTTTAAGGTTCAATTCATTGTTCAAGATCGCAAGTTCTTTGCTCATCTCAAACAAGACGAATTCGATTACATCTAATTTAATTTTATACAATATCATCATCAGATGTAAATATACAATACAATCCTTTCAAGGTTGAATTTGCTTCTTTTGCTTGTTTTATCAAATCCCATATTTGCTTCATTGCTTATTTTAGTGTCTAATATGTAGATATTACAAAGGGTTGTTTACTTTTTTCAGTTTCCCTATGTATCCTATCAATTTGTTTATCAGAAGGAAAGTGGCGTGTAGGATGGTGTAGAAATAAGAAGGGGAGGAAAATATTGATATTCCAAGATTCTAATTATTAGAAGCTTTACTGCTTTTTATATAACAGGGGTCACTAAATTACTTATATTACTAACCAATGTGGGATTAAAGGAGGAGTATATGTGTAGACACATTATATACTCCAACACTCCCCCTCACGTTGATACGAATCTTTACTGCTTTTTATATAACTGGGGGTCACTAAATTACTTATATTACTAACCAATGTGAGATTAAATGAGGAGTATATGTGTAGACACATTATATACTCCAACACTCCCCCTCACGTTGATACGAATATGTTCGTATCAAGGTGGGTGACAATAAGAGAACAAATAGATAGTCCCCCTCATCTAGAAGGGTATTCAGTTCGCTAGTCACAAAAGTTGGGGAAAGCGACGGGGAAGTGGTTGATGAGTTAAAGCTCCAGGTTTGAAGCTTGGAGGGGTTTCAAAATGTTTAGAGAGATATTCTGTAGAGATGTTAGATTTACACTGGGAGCTACCAGTAGACTACTGAGAGTTGGGGTTTATTAATGACTAAATAGAGTGCAACTGCTACTGCCGTCGTGGTTTATCAATTTCTCGTCCAAGGACTCATATCTATTACTGTTCATTTAATCATATGATCACAAGTTCATAATTCAAAATCCTAAGCATAGGTGACTGGAAAGTGAAAGTGTTGGGCCGTTTTAGGTAAACTAGCCATTTTTCATCTCAATCTAGGGGAGGAGGATTGGTGGAGTGTGTCAATTGATGTTCTCGGGCAAATCATTTTAGTAATACAATGGAGCTTTTATAGGTTGAAACATGAGTAATCTTGCCGGTTGTGGACGGCAGTGTGGCGGTTCTTTTCATATACGCTGCTTTGGACAGTATGGCAAACGGAATTTGAAGGGAAGGGGATTTTTCTTCTTCTTCTTTTACCTTATCTTCTTGCAGTACAAAGGCGGCGATAAATACGAGGGAAGTTTTCTATGAGTCATTGATAGTTCGATGGTAAGTTGTAATCACGGACACATTATTTTGCCTTTTCCCCTTCAGCATACATGGGTAATTCAAGCTCATAATTTATCACCATTTTTACATCCAATCCCCTGCCAGTGTAGAAACCCGGAACCACAGTTCAATTTGAGTTGGATAATTCCTTATGGGTGGAGTCGGTCCCAAGACCTCTGTTTCTTGAGGCTCCATATCCTCTAATGAATGCATCCTGATTGCCATTTTTTTAATTTTCATACTGTTTTCTCGACATTTCCTCTGTTTAAGAAGTTCAGAACTTGCCAAAGAAATAGAGTTTGGACTAGGTTTTGTTTCAGTCCACTTATATGCAAATGCACTTATTGGTCTTGGAGGAGGCATAGTGCAGGTTTCTACTCTCTAGTGCTGATGAAAAACAAAGCAAAAGGATACAAGGGCCATGCAGACCTTAATAGAAATATTGAGCAACTGTGTGAACTGTAGAAAATCAATTGCAGTGAAGTTCTTAAAACAAACAAGTGACCTTTGAATCTCCACATTTAAATCGTGGCTGGCACTCCTGAATTTAGGTTCTTTTTCGTGTAAATAACCTTTAAGGTGTAAGATTCTTTTGTAGAAACTGAGGAATTTTTTTTGAATGTTGGCTATACACATATATCTTAATTCTCTCCCTCTTTTTTACCATTGACATCTGATTACTTGTCGGTAGGCAGTCAATTTCTTAATAAATTAGATCCAATTGTTAATGTTGATCGAATGCCAGTTTATCAATCTTTTTCATATTTTATAGAAGATGTTGATTTCTGAGTTTGTCTTTCTCTGTGTATTTCATTAAATTGTAGTGTCCAAGAATATATTGCATGATGAGTCACTTACAAGCTGTAATGGTTTGATGAGATGAGTATTTTCTGTATATACTATAAGATGATGAATTCCTAGCCATTAAATAGAGCATCTTTCCATATGCAGTCTGTCTTCTTCTTCTTCTCATTTTGCCTTATTTTTACTTACTTCACCTATCACAAAATGTAGTTGAGGGGGAGGGTGACTTAATAATTCTGTTGTAATTCTTCCGTCAACTGATTTGTGGATCTATGTCATCCATTACCGTTATCATTATCAGAATATCCGTCTTCACATTTTTCTCCTGTATGCTAATTAACAGCTATTATTAGTAGGGATTTACATACATGAGTTGACAAGTGAAAACACCACCCGTTGGCATGAAACATCGGTAGGGACCAATCGAGTAACGAGTTAAGGGTCATGACGAATAGTCCACAATTACTCGTGCAATAGATAATGATGACGCCATCAACAAAAAAAATTAAAAATAATTTTTATTTATTTATTTGCGTCATCATGACTACGAGTCAAGCTTCAGAGTCTTCTGCCTAAGTCTTGCAACTTGGAAATGGTAACTACCACACACACTTCATTCAATCTTAATAGTAGAGAAAACTTCAACATTTTCAGTCTCTATAAATCTTCAGCCTCATTACTATCTCTTAAGCTGCAACATGTTCTCTCTCTACTCTTATTATCTCCTTCTTCTTGTATTAGCACTTAACACTTCACAATATTTTGGGAATATGGAAACAGAAGCACTGCTTAAATGGAAAGCCAACTACTTCGCTCCTTCCTACATGGACTACTTCCAACTCTTCTTCCTACTTTAATAAAACAACTACTCCTTGCACTTGGTTTGGAATTTCTTGCAACAATGCGGGAAATGTTGTCAAACTAAACGTGTCGAATTTGGGTTTACAAGGTACTCTCCTTAACTTCAAGTTTTCATCATTTCCGTACCTTACCACTCTTAATCTTAGTTCCAATGCGCTCTTTGGGACTATCCCTGCTTCTTTAGGCAACTTGAGTGACCTAACCACTTTGTACCTCGCGGTGAATCAACTCTCTGGTTCCATCCCTCCAGAAATAGGAAACTTGAAATCTCTTGTAGACTTACAATTAAGCAATAATAATCTCAGCGGTACAATCCCTGCTTCTTTAGGTAACTTGAGTGACCTAACCACTTTGTACCTATGGGGGAATCAACTCTCTGGTTCCATCCCTCCAGAAATAGGAAACTTAAAATCTCTTGTTGACTTAGAATTAGTCATAAATAATCTCAGCGGTACAATCCCTGCTTCTTTAGGTAACTTGAGTGACCTAACCACTTTGTACCTCCATAAGAATCAGCTCTCTGGTTCCATCCCTCCAGAAATAGGAAACTTGAAATCTCTTGTTGAGTTAGTGATTAGCACTAACAATCTCAGCGGTACAATCCCTGCTTCTTTAGGTAACTTGAGTGACCTAACCACTTTGTACCTCTATGAGAATCAACTCTCTGGCTCCATCCCTCGAGAAATAGGAAACTTGAAATCTCTTGTAGACTTACGATTAAACAATAATAATCTCAGCGGTACAATCCCTGCTTCTTTAGGTAACTTGAGTGACCTAACCACTTTGTACCTATGGGGGAATCAACTCTCTGGTTCCATCCCTCCAGAAATAAGAAACTTAAAATCTCTTGTTGACTTAGAATTAGTCATAAATAATCTCAGCGGTACAATCCCTGCTTCTTTAGGTAACTTGAGTGACCTAACCACTTTGTACCTCCATAAGAATCAGCTCTCTGGTTCCATCCCTCCAGAAATAGGAAACTTGAAATTTCTTGTTAAGTTAGTGATTAGCACTAACAATCTCAGCGGTACAATCCCTGCTTCTTTAGGTAACTTGAGTGACTTAACCACTTTGCACCTCTTTAGGAATCAACTCTCTGGTTCCATCCCTCCAGAAATAGGAAACATGAAATCTCTTAAAAATCTGGCATTATACATTAATACTCTCACTGGTTCTATCCCTGCTTCATTAGGTAACTTGAGTGACCTAACCACTTTGTACCTCTATGAGAATCAACTCTCTGGTTCCATCCCTCCAGAAATAGGAAACTTGAAATCTCTTGTTGACTTAGATATTAGCACTAATACTCTCACTGGTTCTATCCCAGCTTCTTTAGGTAACTTGAGTGACCTAACCAATTTGTACCTCTTCGAGAATCAGCTCTTTGGTTCCATTCCTCCAAAAATAGGAAACTTCAAAAATTTGAAATTCCTACATCTGTCTAACAACACTTTGTCGGGCAATTTGCCACAAAATCTTTGCCGTGGTGGATCACTTGAAAAATTTGCAGCAGCCTTCAACAACTTCACAGGTCCAATACCAAAAGGCTTAAAAAATTGCTCAAGCTTAGTTAGAGTCCGGCTAGATAGAAACCAACTTGCTGACAACATATCAGAGGCCTTTGGTGTGTATCCAAAGTTGTACTATATGGATTTGAGCCATAACAATTTGTATGGGGAACTATCACGTACTTGGGGAGAGTGTCATAACCTAACATACCTTAGTTTATCGAGCAATAAAATTTCTGGCTCAATACCATCGGAATTTCGAGAGTCGACCCAATTAAGAAAACTGGATCTTTCAGATAATCATATGGTTGGAGAGATTCCAAAGGAATTGATGAAGTTGAACTTCTTGATATACCTAAACCTGAGCCACAATGAACTTTCAGGCCAGTTGCCTAGAGAAATTGGAAGCTTATCCGAATTAGATCGTCTTGACATATCGTCTAACTATCTGAGTGGACCAATACCAGGGGAAGTAGGGAAATGCTCCAAGTTATTATACCTGGGCTTGAGTTGTAATATATTCAATGGCTCCATTCCCAGTCAGATTGGTGATCTAATTTCCCTCAGTATATTGCTTGACCTTAGTCATAACGAGCTCATGGGAGGTATACCATCAGAAATTGGAAGTTTACGAAATCTGGAAAACCTCAATCTATCTCACAATATGCTTTCTGGTCTCATTCCCTCCTCAGTTGAAAGAATGACTAGTTTATCATCCATCAATGTTTCTTACAACCAGTTGGAAGGCCGCCTTCCTGCCAACAAAGCCATTCAAGAGTCAGCACTAGATGTTTTTAAGAACAACAAAGGCTTGTGTGGTAATGTTAGTGGCATGCAAGCTTGCGATTCTTCCGGCACAAGTAAATCCAATGCAATGGATAAACACAAAGTTGTGATTATCATCATACTTCCTCTTTTAGGAGTGCTCTTTCTTATATTGGCATCTGCTGGAGTTTTCTTCATTTTTTATCGGAAAAAGATAGATGTGAAGGAAGAAATACAAAAGGATTTGTTTTGTGTATGGAATTATGATGGGAACATAGTGTATGAAGATATCATTGAAGCAACAGAAAATTTCAGCCCCGGACACTGCATTGGGACGGGAGGATATGGAAGTGTTTATAAGGCGGAGCTGTCAACGGGTCAGGTTGTTGCTGTCAAGAAGCTTCACCTGTCAGAAAATGGAGTCGGGCCGGGATCAAAAGCATTTCTTGACGAAATCAGTGTATTATCAGAAGTTCGTCACCGAAATATTGTAAGACTCTATGGTTTCTGTTCACATGCACGACACTCATTTATAATATCCGAGTATTTGGAAAGGGGAAATTTGTCCAAGGTCCTAAGTGATACTGAAGAAGCTGTGAAGTTGGATTGGGTCAGAAGAGTTAACATTATCAAAGGTCTAGCGAATGCATTTTCTTATTTGCATCATGATTGCTCACCTCCAATAGTTCATCGAGATATATCCAGCAGTAATATTTTGCTTGATTTAGAGTATGAGGCTCGTGTCTCTGACTTTGGCACTTCAAGACTTCTAAAGCCAGATTCGTCAAATTTGACTGAACTTGCAGGAACATATGGATATATTGCTCCAGGTATAATTTTTAGCTTTCTCTTCGGAAAAAATATACCCTAAATGTTTGTTGAACAAACTAGAATTGAGCTTTAAATTATGTACTGATAGTACGTTTCTGATTTTACAGAGCTAGCTTTCACGATGAGGGTGACTGAAAAGTGTGATATGTATAGCTTTGGTGTATTAACGCTTGAAGTGTTAATAGGAAAACATCCCGGCGAACTTCTCTCCTCTCTAACATCATCATCATCGCCAACAAGCCAAAATGTTCTTTTGAAAGATATATTGGACGGACGCCTCTCACCCCCTACTCTCCATGCCAGCCATGAACTTTTCACTATAGCCAAACTGGCATTTTCATGTCTTGATGCCAATCCTGAATCGCGACCAACCATGAAACATGTATCCCAGGAATTATCAAAAGCCAAGGCACTTGATTTGGAGTTGTTTCATACTATGACTCTAGGCCAGTTGATGCACCGTGAAATCTAGTTGCTACAAAAATCTTGGTTTTGTTTTTAGTATGTAAGTTGATTTACATAAGTTTATTGCTTTATGAAATCATATGTATGGTTTTGATGTTATCTTAAATACAACCTTTTCGTTTCTATCTCTTTACTATCCTTTGCACCGAGCAATGGTATGTTTTATGAATTTATGGATCTTTACCATTTGTTGGAGAATGAATTTCTATCTTTAGATCCTGCTACAAAAATCATGCCTTCGATAGCCAAGATTTCCAAGCTTGGGGGGGCAAGCTTTCTTCAGCTTCTTCTGTCCCTGAAGTGCAGCTGCCATAGTATGTTCCTGCTTTAAAAAAGCTAGCTACATTGAGATTGTTTCAGCAGGTTTGCCCATTATATTTTTCATTTCTTGTATTTTCTTTTCCTGTACTTTTGTTGCAGTTAACAGTTATCTGTTTTCTGCCTTTACAGGCATCTCAGGTTTATCAGTCGATGAAGATAGAGGTGTTGTCTAAGATGATCCCATTTTTTTTATTTTCCAGTCATTGAAAAAATTTCAGTTGATGCTGTTAAATCAAATTTCATTGCCATGAAAGGCGACCATCTCAAGGGAGTGATTCTCTTTGGTTGTCTGGTAAGTTAAGGAATGCCTTCAGATACCCATGTTCCAACTTCTGTTATTTTTCCCAATAAAATGCGACCTTTCAAATTATCATAATCCAAAACATATCTCATGTCAAATTCCTTTTTTTTTTAACCTATTGTCATAATATATATACACTTGTTAAAAGTATAGCAAGAGAAAAAATTTCGCAAAAAAGAGAGTAAATTTACAGATGTTTATCATTCAAAATAGCAAATTAAGGGGAACAAAAACTACTTTGATAACCCTAAAGTACCCTTAAACTATGTGTAGAGACCACTTTATACTTGGGTTGTGGAGTCAAATTCCTAGAATGAGCAATATGCATGATTGGGCATTAGTTAATTTTGATGTAGTGTGTGAAAAACACTAGATACTCTATATCATTAAGAAGTAGAAGAATCTGTAAATGTTTCTTATCTCAGATTTGTAAAAAACCCGTGTTAGCAAGATATAAGTTTTATGTCATCTTACAATTATTCATGTAAAGTACAAAATTACCTGAAAGTCAGAAATGCAAATTGACACTTTTAAGAACTAATATCCTTTTGAGTTCTACACAACCCAGTTTCTAACTTGTGTCCAAAATCATTTAGCAAGAGTTGATTTTGAGAATGAGGAATTGGTAATTCCTTTTGAGTTCTACACAAGAGTGCCAAATGCTGGAAATGGTAATTCATTGCTAATTGCTCTCTGAAACTCACTTAGAAAACTTTGTTTATTCATGTATATACGCATTTTTGTTTTATAGAAAACGTAGTTTGCATAATAGTTATAGGGGTTCTTGAATTATCGAATATGTTATTATATAAAGAGCGAAGGCCTTGCTTCAGGAGACCGAGAAGCGTGGCAAAAGGAAGGGAAAGAGGCTTATGTAAGTTCAGATTTGGAGATTGTGTAAAACATGCCGAATGATTTGACATTAATATTGCAACATGCCAAATAATTTGGCATTTTCAAAACTCACAATAGCAAAACTACCCCAGACAAGTGCAGCTTTACGCTAAAAACCTATTTCTTGTAAGAAATTAAAAGGCGTATGCGCATCTTTTAATTAGGCTCATATATCTTATGGCCGCCTTCCTCATAAATCTTATTGCATTGCGAATATAGAATACCACCCACCATGAAAAACTGATCTCTATATATCTATCATCCATTGTTAGGAGGACTAGAAAATGCAAATATCTACAAGAGCAACAACCGTGATTCAAGAAAATGCAAAAACATCCCGCTGTTTTCATCATATAACATATTACATCATTTCATACACAAAAAGAAATTGTCTTCATTTCTGCAAGAACCACTCTGAAGATACTATGAAAGAAGTACGCAAAATCAAATCAACTTCATATCTGCAAGAACTTTTGATTTACTGTTTCATATATCCCTTAGCCCTTGATACATGTTACAAGGGAAGGATGAAGGTTACGATATACTTCACTCTCGAATAGCCTCTGAAAATACGATGTTTTCAACCCATGATTCCTCCCAATGTCAGAGCGGATCCAATGTGAACTATTCATACGATTGTCCGTGATTACAACTAACTGTGTTCTCATTGACTAGATTAGCAAGAAATACCATTGAATACTGCTGTATCGAGTGCAGATCTTCTTTTGGTGATATATATGTTAGTGGAAATATGTAATGGGAACAGAAACTGGAATCGACATTTTTGATTTTTAGAAAGCCCTTATTCATCTCTCAATTTATTTGCAACAACGAGGCACATTTACAGGAACTGGCTAGTGGCTACATTCTGTATAGATTGCGTGAAACAAATGCCATTTTTATGTTCTATGATTTTATAGAAAGCTAAAATATAATTACAATTTACAACTGAGAACCGTTTATTAAAGTGAAATAGGTAATTTTATTCGGTAAATTCCCAAATTATTACATAAGAGAATCATAATTTGCATTAAAATTGTAACTAGTACCGGGAATTATGGTTTCAAGGAATAGCCAGCTTTTTATTTGTTAAAAAAAGTGGCATTGTGAGCCGTAAACCACCCTCGATGAGATGAACAAGGCAATACTGACCAATTATAAATCCCATGATCCATGAACAAGCTGTAACTGATGGAATACTTGTCCTCACAATACCATAAATGAAACTGGAATCCCCAAATCATGTAATAAGATTTTTAACCACATTAGCTCAAAAAACATGCATTATATCCTTGTACTCCGCCATTAAACTAGAACGTGAAACAACAATACGATACTTTTGCTAGCAGGTTTTTTTGTACCGAGAGCTCATATGCGGCCAACACCAAGACGGTGAACACAGGGTTGTACTCTTCTAAAGAAAAATTCCCAAAGGGTTTTGTGTCGTTCATGTTTTGGAGTGGTACCTAAAACTGGGATTGTTACTAGCTATCGGTTCTGTAGGGGATCGATAGGCTCGGTCCACTTTGAGACCACTAGATACATTCAACCTTAATGTCTTGAATCATTCTGGTTTGTGCAGTTCACTCTCAAGGTGATTAGCTTAGAAGCAGAAGGAGAGGAACAAGAGAAATTCAGATCTAACTTCAGGCTCATATATTCCTCTTTCTCTTCATTGCCTTTCAAAATTCCCGGAACTGCTTTCTACCGTGGAATGAAGGTATTATTTCCTGACAACTGACTTGAAACGAAATGCTATATCCAATATAATCAAACAAAAGTTTAACAATCTAAACCTAGTAATGATTCATGTGACGGAAGCCGGTTTTGAGCCATAAGCCTCAATTTTCTAAACTACTGGAACAATTATCGCTATGTGGGTACATAAGCAAAAGTAATGGCCTAACTCTGGCTCATTATACATCTTTACCCGACCATTTTGCGCTTGGGGTCATGACATTTTGTGAACGTTGACAGGAAAGTAAACAATCTTTGGGAAAATTTCTGGCCACACTCGTTTCAGGACTCTTTGTAGAAAGACCACTCCCACCTAAATTAGGAGTTTATTATACGAACAAAGTAAGCAGCATCTCGATCACCAGTTATTTTCGAATGATAGATCAAGGTATTAAATTATCGTATATTCAATATCTGAATGACCAGTAGATATGCATGACATGTCAGTTATTTTTTAAAGCTTAAATCACAAAAATTCAATAATATATCTGAAGAGGAAATTACATTTTCAAACTTAATGCTATAAGAACATTCATACCCAAGAAATATCGTAATTATGTCATGGTTCAACATATCGCTCAAAACTATTTGATATATATTGAAACATCTACAATCTCAAAACTGCGACTATAAGTAACTGCTCAATAAGAAAACTCAATGCAACATTAGAAAGCTGAAGTCAGCCTTATGATAGAAACAATGATAGAGAAAAGATAGAAAAGGATATTGAGATCCATGGTCGTACCAAAGCTTGAGAATTTTATTGTGTTCGCTCTTTCATGAACCTCAGGTGATTAGTGAAACTCTACGGAAAGCTGCAATTCTTCCTTGGTCTTCAAGAAAAGCAGCTGAGGATTTTATTATTGATGGTAAAACGCTACAAACTGGAAGCCAAATTTCTGGATCAAATCCGTAAGTTTCTGTACTAATTAGAGTTATTCTTGATTCGGTGGTGGACCACGTATGTGCCCTGGAATCAATTTGGTCAAACTGGAAATCTCTATTTTTATCCACCATCTAGTCTGAAAATACAAGTAAGACTATAATTTCAATTGATAATCCCTCTTTCTGAATTAACATTTTTGATTATCCACCATCTAGTCTGATCATTACCATCTGAAACATTCTTTTCTCGTTTAAGTTCAAAATAATTTTTCTAGATGATATCCAGAATAGAAAATGACATTCACACATCCTTCTCGAATAACAATGTTATTTCAATTGCAGGTGGAGATCTCTGGAAAAAGATGACGCCGTCCAGCCGACACTTGTACGGATGCCTAAGAACAAGTATCCCATCACAGTCGAATAATTGTAAAACCCAACCCAGTAAAAGAACTCGAAATGAAATAAATATATGATTGAAACAGACAAATTCTCTTCTCTAATAAATATGATTCAGAACCAAACTTAGCTCGAAACTCTGGAAATTATAAGACTTAGTCTCCATTATAACATATTTTTTACATTTAAATATTGAGCAACTGTGTGAACTGTAGAAAATCAATTGCAGTGAAGTTCTTAAAACAAACAAGTGACCTTTGAATCTCCACATTTAAATCGTGGCAAGCACTCCTGAATTTAGGTTCTTTTTCGTGTAAATAACCTTTAAGGTGTAAATAACCTTTTGTAGAAACTGAGGAATTTTTTTTGAATGTTGGCTATACACATATATCTTAATTCTCTCCCTCTTTTTTACCATTGACATCTGATTCCTTGTCGGTAGGCAGTCAATTTCTTAATAAATTAGATCCAATTGTTAATGTTGATCGAATGCCAGTTTATCAATCTTTTTCATATTTTATAGAAGATGTTGATTTCTGAGTTTGTCTTTCTCTGTGTATTTCATTAAATTGTAGTTGAGGGGGAGGGTGACTTAATAATTCTGTTGTAATTGCTTCCGTCAACTGATTTGTGGATCATTATCAGAATATCCGTCTTCACATTTTTCTCGTGTATGCTAATTAACAGCTATTATTAATAGGGCTTTACACACATAAGTTGATAAGTGAAAACTTGGTCTCTGTGGTCATTGAGCCTTCCTCTTTACAGTAAGCTTATTTGTCCAAATAATGTGCATTGTACTTTCCAGTGATTGATAAATACAATCTGCAGAGAGAGAACCTTTGTAAAGATAAAATGAAAAATAAATATCTTTACAACAGATTTAACATTGAGATACTTGTGCAGTGCCTCTAATCCTTTATTCTTTCCAAACCCAAACATCTTGTAGCCACCAAAAGGAACGTCTCTATCAAAAGCCAAGTTACAATTGATCCAAATTTTACCAGCACGAATCGATCTCGAAACTCTGTTGGCCACGTTTAAGTCCTTAGTCACAATTCCTGCTGCAAGACCGTATTTCGTATTGTTAGCCTTCTCAATTGCTTCCTCAATAGTCCTATAACAAAATTACAGAATATCAAATGATTTTGTTTCCACATTCCAAAATTGTGTAAGGTTTTGGATTATAAAATGTCCGAGTTGCAATGACATAAAAGATAAATCAAGACTTGAACTTCATCATGGACAAAACTGGCCTAAATTTTTCATCCTCAACAATTGACATATTCACCTGATCAAGTAGTTAACAATTAGTACATGGCAAAACAAAAATCGAAGTTAGTACATCCTGATATAGCTTTCTACATGAGAATCATTCGGGATCACGTATATTTCTGGTGTAACAAAGCAGTGCCTTATTCAATAATTTTGCCTTCTTTAAAACATATGCTAATACGCAAGACACGGTGCATCATGCATTCTTAAGTATAGGAAATTATTGCGATGTCTATAATAATGGTGGACTAAATATAATATCTCTTCTCACCATTATTGCGTATTTGTCCATAACCAAGAGGCAACTGTAAAAATCTACAAAACTACACAATTAATAAACTTCTATCTACGTTGACGGTTGACGGTGAGCGTATTTCGGGACCGTGAACTGCGACACGCTCATGGAATAGCGTGGTTAATTATAACTGGCGTTTATCCGCCGTTTTTTGATAAATTTATTCACCGTTTTTCGAGGAGAGATACAGAGATTGATATCATTTTAACTAGCCGTGGTGTGTTGGGTGTAAAATGTTTTTTTTGCAAGGCAAGCCAGTTTTATATAGGAATCCATGTAAAATGTTGATCAACAAACAACACCACTTAAGTCTGCAACTTGCAAAAAATGCAAGAATGATGTTGGCGAGACATACAAAATGACTCATATGAAAAGGAGGTGTACTAAAGTAATATCGTTGCACATATGCGTCACGCCATGTTTATGTATCACGGCATAAATCGTCACTGCATCAAATTTACGGATGCAAATGTTGGACCCGCCGACGGCCGCCATCCCCCACATGTAACACGAACCATCGGTAGGGTCCACAAGTACATTGATTGACCAAAACATTTGGGCTCACCACACATGGGTCGATGAATGGATAGTCACATAACATCTCCTTGGCCATGGCATAGTCCCTCAACCAAGACTACGAGTCAAGCTTCAGAGTCTTCTGCCTAAGTCTTGCAACTTGGAAATGGTAACTACCACACACACTTCATTCAATCTTAATAGTAGAGAAAACTTCAACATTTTCAGTCTCTATAAATCTTCAGCCTCATTACTATCTCTCTTAAGCTGCAACATGTTCTCTCTCTACTCTTATTATCTCCTTCTTCTTGTATTAGCACTTAACACTTCACAATATTTTGGGAATATGGAAACAAAAGCACTGCTTAAATGGAAAGCTAGCCTCCTTAACAATTCTCCTTCGCTCCTTCCTACATGGACTATTTCCAACTCTTCTTCCTACTTCAATAAAACAACTACTCCTTGCACTTGGTTTGGAATTTCTTGCAACAATGCGGGAAATGTTGTCAAACTAAACGTGTCGAATTTGGGTTTACAAGGTACTCTCCTTAACTTCAAGTTTTCATCATTTCCGTACCTTACCACTCTTAATCTTAGTTTCAATGCGCTCTTTGGGACTATCCCTGCTTCTTTAGGCAACTTGAGTGACCTAACCACTTTGTACCTCGCGGTGAATCAACTCTCTGGTTCCATCCCTCCAGAAATAGAAAACTTGAAATCTCTTGTAGACTTACAATTAAGCAATAATACTCTCAGTGGTTCTATCCCTGCTTCTTTAGGTAACTTGAGTGACCTAACCACTTTGTACCTATGGGGGAATCAACTCTCTGGTTCCATCCCTCCAGAAATAGGAAACTTGAAATCTCTTGTTGACTTAGAGATTAGCACTAACAATCTCAGCGGTACAATTCCTGCTTCTTTAGGTAACTTGAGTGACCTAACCACTTTGTACCTCTTTAGGAATCAACTCTCTGGTTCCATCCCTCCAGAAATAGGAAACTTGAAATCTCTTGTTGAGTTAATGATTAGCACTAACAATCTCAGCGGTACAATTCCTGCTTCTTTAGGTAACTTGAGTGACCTAACCACTTTGTACCTCCATAAGAATCAGCTCTCTGGTTCCATCCCTCCAGAAATAGGAAACTTGAAATCTCTTGTTGAGTTAATGATTAGCACTAACAATCTCAGCGGTACAATCCCTGTTTCTTTAGGTAACTTGAGTGACCTAACCACTTTGCACCTCTTTAGGAATCAACTCTCTGGTTCCATCCCTCCAGAAATAGGAAACTTGAAATCTCTTAAAAATCTGGCATTATACATTAATACTCTCACTGGTTCTATCCCTGCTTCATTAGGTAACTTGAGTGACCTAACCACTTTGTACCTCTATGAGAATCAACTCTCTGGTTCCATCCCTCCAGAAATAGGAAACTTGAAATCTCTTGTTGGCTTAGTAATTGACACTAACAATCTCAACGGTACAATCCCTGCTTCTTTAGGTAACTTGAGTGACCTAACAACTTTGAACCTATGGGGGAATCAACTCTCTGGTTCCATCCCTCCAGAAATAGGAAACTTGACAAATTTGAAAAACGTACAACTGTATAACAACACTTTCTCGGGCAATTTGCCTCAAAATCTTTGCCGTGGTGGATCACTTGAAAAATTCACCGCAGCCTTCAACAACTTCACAGGTCCAATACCAAAAGGCTTAAAAAATTGCTCAAGCTTAGTTAGAGTCCGGCTAGATAGAAACCAACTTGCTGACAACATATCAGAGGCCTTGGTGTGTATCCAAATTTGGACTATATGGATTTGAGCCATAACAATTTGTATGGGGAACTATCACGTACTTGGGGAGAGTGTCATAACCTAACATACCTTAGTTTATCGAGCAATAACATTTCTGGTTCAATACCATCCGAGTTGGGAGAGTCGTCCCAATTGGGAAAACTAGATCTTTCAGATAATCATATGGTTGGAGAGATTCCAAAGGAATTGATGAAGTTGAACTTCTTGATATACCTAAACCTGAGCCACAATGAACTTTCAGGCCAGTTGCCTAGAGAAATTGGAAGCTTATCCGTATTAGATCGTCTTGACATATCGTCTAACAATCTGAGTGGACCAATACCGGGGGAAGTAGGGAAATGCTCCAAGTTATTATACCTGGGCTTGAGTTGTAATATATTCAAGGGCTCCATTCCCACTCAAATTGGTGATCTCATTTCCCTCACTATATTGCTTGATCTTAGCCATAACGAGCTCACAGGAGGTATACCATCAAAAATAGGAAGTTTACTAAAACTGGAAAACCTCAATCTATCTCACAATATGCTTTCTGGTAACATTCCGTCCTCATTCGAAGAAATGGAAAGTTTATTATCCATCAATGTTTCTTACAACCAGTTGGAAGGCCGCCTTCCTGCCAACAAAGCCATTCAAGAGTCAGCACTCGATGCTTTTAAGAACAACAAAGACTTATGTGGTAATGTTAGTGGCATGCAAGCTTGCGATTCTTCTGGCACAAGTAAATCCAATGCAATGGATAAACACAAAGTTGTGATTATCATCATACTTCCTCTTTTAGGAGTGCTCTTTCTTATATTGGCATCTGCTGGAGTTTTCTTCATTTTTTATCAGAAAAAGATAGATGTGAAGGAAGAAATACAAAAGGATTTGTTTTGTGTATGGAATTATGATGGGAACATAGTGTATGAAGATATCATTGAAGCAACAGAAAATTTCAGTCCCGGACACTGCATTGGGACGGGAGGATATGGAAGTGTTTATAAGGCGGAGCTGTCAACGGGTCAGGTTGTTGCTGTCAAGAAGCTTCACCCGTCAGAAAATGGTGTCGGGCGGGGATCAAAAGCATTTCTTGACGAAATCAGTGCATTATCAGAAGTTCGTCATCGAAATATTGTAAGACTCTATGGTTTCTGTTCACATGCACGACACTCATTTATAATATCCGAGTATTTGGAAAGGGGAAATTTGTCCAAGGTTCTAAGTGATACTGAAGAAGCTGTGAAGTTGGATTGGGTTAGAAGAGTTAACATTATCAAAGGTCTAGCGAATGCATTTTCTTATTTGCATCATGATTGCTCACCTCCAATAGTTCATCGAGATATATCCAGCAGTAATATTTTGCTTGATTTAGAGTATGAGGCTCGTGTCTCTGACTTTGGCACTGCAAGACTTCTAAAGCCAGATTCGTCAAATTGGACTGAACTTGCAGGAACATATGGATATATCGCTCCAGGTATAGTTTTTAGCTCTCTTTTTGTTTCCTTTTTCTCTTCGGAAGAAACATACCCTAAATGTTTGTTGAACAAACTAGAATTGAGCTTGAAATTACGTACTGATAGTACGTTTCTTATTTTACAGAGCTAGCTTATACGATGAGGGTGACTGAAAAGTGTGATATGTATAGTTTCGGTGTATTAATGCTTGAAGTGTTAATAGGAATACATCCCGGCGAACTTCTCTCCTCTCTAACATCATCATCATCGCCAACAAGCCAAAATGTTCTTTTGAAAGATATATTGGACGGATGCCTCTCACCCCCTACTCTCCATGCCAGCCATGAACTTTTCACTATAGCCAAACTGGCATTTTCATGTCTTGATGCCAATCCTGAATCGCGACCAACCATGAAACATGTATCCCAGGAATTATCAAAAGCCAAGGCACTTGATTTGGAGTTGTTTCATACTATGACTCTAGGCCAGTTGATGCACCGTGAAATCTAGTTGCTACAAAAATCTTGGTTCTGTTTTTAGTATGTAAGTTGATTTACAAAAGTTTATTGCTTTATGAAATCATATGTATGGTTTTGATGTTATCTTAAATACAACCTTTTCGTTTCTATCTCTTTACTATCCTTTGCACCGAGCAATGTTATGTTTTATGAATTTACAAAAATCATGCAAATTCCTAGAATGAGCAATATGCATGATTGGGCATTAGTTAATTTTGATGTAGTGTGTGAAAAACACTTGATACTCTATATCATTATGAAGTAGAAGAATCTGTAAATGTTTCTATATAAGTTTTATGTCATCTTACAATTATTCTTTTGAGAAATGCAAATTGACACTTTTAAGAACTAATATCCTTTTGAGTTCTACACAACCCAGTTTCTAACTTGTGTCCAAAATCATTTAGCAAGAGTTGATTTTGAGAATGAGGAATTGGTAATTCCTTTTGAGTTCTACACAAGAGTGCCAAATGCTGGAAATGGTAATTCATTGCAAATTGCTCTCTGAAACTCAGTTAGAAAACTTTGTTTATTCATGTATATACGCATTTTTGTTTTATAGAAAACGTAGTTTGCATAATAGTTATAGGGGTTCTTGAATTATCGAATATGTTATTATATAAAGAGCGAAGGCCTTGCTTCAGGAGACCGAGAAGCGTGGCAAAAGGAAGGGAAAGAGGCTTATGTAAGTTCTGATTTGGAGATTGTGTAAAACATGCCGAATGATTTGACGTTAATATTACAACATGCCAAATAATTTTGCATTTTCGAAACTCACAATAGCAGGACTTGCCGAATGATTTGGCTTTAATATTACAACATGCCAAATAATTTGACATTTTCAAAACTCACAATAGCAGGACTTGTCGAATGATTTGGCTTTTTATTGTAAACATGCCTAATGATTCGGCATTTAGAGAACATTCCAATTTAAGCAAAAACTCGCCGAATGATTTGGCCTTCCTGAAAATCCCAATTTTAGCAGAATTTGCGAATGATTGGCATATATACTGAACGTGCCAAATAATTTGGCATTTTCGAACAATTTAAGCAGAACTAGACGAATGATTTGCCATTAAAATTATAACATGTCAAATGGTTTGGCATTACGGAAAATCCCAATTTTAGCAGAATTTGCCTAATGATTTGGCATATATACTGAAAATGCCAAATAATTTGCCATTTCGGAAATTTTCCAATTTTAGCAGAACTTGCCGAATGATTTGGCATTCCGAAAAATCCCAATTTTAGTAGAATTTGCCGATTGATTTGGCATATTTGTAAAGCAAACTTTGCTAAATGATTTGGCATTTTTTAAACAGCTATAGTATTAACGAAAACTTAGCAACGAGTATGATATCGTTACTTGATACTTTAATTCGGTATTTGCAGTAATAAGTTGTTTTCTTATTGATTTATTCAACTATTTTTGCACACACACGCTCTCTATCTATATTTTTGATCTTGCTACTTACTTTCACTACCTGCGTGCAACAACAACGTACTAGAGCATTCCATGGTGTTTGTGGGATCCAATACCATAGCCTGAAATGCTGGTTGTTCTTCCGTGGAAATAAAACACAATGCCATTCCATCGCAGTTGGTCGTACGATCTACAAGAAACAAAACTAAGGTATATCTAAATCAAGAGCAAAACAGAAAGAGATACGTATTCTTGCAGTAAGCCTCGCATTTAGGAGAGTTGTATTTGATGGTGCATGCTTTAGCCATAGGATCAGCAGGTTTGCAGTAAACACTAATAACGTATTTTTAGCCCGTGATGCCCTTATTGTATGATCTCTGCTTACTTAAGTTACTCCCCACCTTTTTAATTCACAAGAATAAACCCAATCGCCGAGATTGAAGTGTCTTCTTCAATTTGTTCCTCATAAACTCAATCGTAATTATGCCATGGTTCAACATATCGCTCAAAACTATTTGATATATATTGAAACATCTACAATCTCAAAACAGCGACTATACGTAACTGCTCAATAAGAAAACTCAATGCAACATTAGAAAGCTGAAGTCAGCCTTATGATAGAAACAATAATAGAGAAAAGAAAGAAAAGGATATTGAGATTCATGGTCGTACCAAAGCTTGAGATTTTTATTGTGTTCGCTCTTTCATGAACCTCAGGTGATAAGTGAAACTCTTCGGAAAGCTACAATTCTTCCTTGGTCTTCAAGAAAAGCAGCTGAGGATTTTATTATTGATGGTAAAACGCTACAAACTGGAAGCCATATTTCTGGATCAAATCCATAAGTTTCTGTACTGATTAGAGTTATTCTTTTTCTCAGGATTTCAAATTAGAAAAGGATGGTCTATTATTTTAGATGTGGTATCGATTCACCATGACCCAGACGTTTTTCCTGACCCTGAAAAGTTTGATCCTAGCAAATTCGATGTAAGCGACTAATCATCACTACACTTTCTAATATATTTCGTTCTTTCTTTTCATTCCTGTTAATCACAGGCACCTTTGAAGCCCTTCAGCTTCTTAGGATTCGGTGGTGAACCACGTATGTGCCCTGGAATCAATTTGGCCAAACTGGAAATCTCTATTTTTATCCACCCTCTAGTCTGCAAATACAAGTAAGACTATAATTTCAATTGATAATCCGTCTTTCTGAATTAACATTTTTGATTATCCTGCCAGCAAATGGTTTGAAGAAATGAGATATTCCACAAATACAAAAGACTGATCATTACCATCTGAAACATTCATTTCTCGTTTAAGTTCAAAATAATTTTTCTAGATGATATCCAGAATAGAAAATGACATTCACACATCCTTCTCGAATAACAATGTTATCTCAATTGCAGGTGGAGATCTCTGGAAAAAGATGACGCCGTCCAGCTGACACTTGTACGGATGCCCAAGAACAAGTATCCCATCACAGTCGAACAATTGTAAAACCCCACCCAGAAAAAGAACTCGAAATGAAATAAATATATGATTGAAACAGACTAATTTTTTTCTCTAATAAATATGATTCAGAACCAAGAGTTTTATTAGAAGAACTAAGCAAAAAACATAGAGCCTTGCTTATGCAGAGAACATGCGCAGCTTTCTTTCCCAACATCTGCCGCAATACAAGGACTATGACTCTTCCCATCTTTGAACCAGGTTGGACGTTTCTCAATCAGTTCATCCATGAAATCATCAAGCTTTTCAATTGTGATATTTGGCATAACCACAACATGAGCAATGTTTCCTTGGCAAGGAAGTTGCCAACGTCTAACAAACTCCTCATCCTGTGGACGCTCGAACACAACTGTGCTGCTCAGTTCATTAAGCATAGCACCTATCCCTTCAGCTTTAAGTCGGTCTTTTAGATAATGAACATTTCTATGGCATTTTTGAACTTCTTTTTGGAAACCACGGTAGCCTTTTTGGTTCAGAGAGTGTACCAGAGGAAGATTGGAGCATGGCCATTTCGGCTTCCCATTATTGTAGCATCTCGGGAGGCAATGTAAAATGTATCGACTAGAGTAAGAATATCACAAAGTAGACTAGTCCAAGTAATGGGCACTTTTTATTTCTACTTGTGTTGGTCATTCTCTCGTTGCCGACGTACACTTACCTCGTCTCTTAACAAAGAAAATATAATAAAGAGAAAATCAATTCTTCAAAATAAAATGCTATTTGCACCTTAGTTTCGAACTAGGAAAAAATAAAATGCTACCAAACTGAGCTCGAAACTCTGGAAATTATAAAACTTAGTCTCCATTATAACATATTTTTTACATTTAAGTTTAAATCAAACAAAACCAGTCTTATCCAACATGCACCAAAATAATTACAGATATCAATAAAATATTACGAGAAATACATGGAACATTATAACAAAATAAACAAACAACAATTTCCTTCAAATTAACAACAATATAGAAATAACATTAAGCTTCAAACCACCACTTTATCAAGTTCTCCCATAATCTCAAACCAATATTTAGACTCTGTCTTAAAGAGACGTTTGATCCTATAATCCATTTCCTTGTAATATTTTCCCTTATCAAATAAATCATCTGTCAAAGTTGTTAGAATGTCCATTGCTTCCGCTCAGCAAATCGGGCATTTCAATGGCTTGCCTTTTTCCACAATCCTTGCATTGTAAATACATCGAATATGAAATATATGACAACATTTGAGTTTGCATAAATAGCGTATCTAGCTCATTTTATCAAGGCAAATACAAACAACTCACCTCTTTGCTAACGGATTTCTCGCTAGCCTTTAACCAAAGTTGAAAATCATCATTTTCTCCCGGATTTATATTATTCTTACGCACCTCCGATCTAAAATCATTAACTTCCCCAGACACACACTTGAACTCACTAGAATCATCCTCAACTATTGATACATTGGTTAATCAATAGACAATGACAACAAAATAAATAAAAGAACAGATAAAAAGGAACAAAAACTTGCTCTTAACTCTAGAAACATCAAATAAGAAGTTTTCTTCTTTGACGAGGAAGATGAAATATGAAGAGACTTAAGGCAATTTATAAAAAAAAAAGTTTTTGTTAGAGAGATCAAGGTCTTGGGAGCCTATTCAAAACCATTTCCCAAGTTCTACATCTAAGTTTTACCATGCAACCAAGTTCTACGTCATGCGGAAAGTGACTTTGATACACAAAACAGATGAGTCTACATCGCCATAAAAGCGACGTTGTTGGTTTGAAATTTTTAAAAAAATAATACATTTTTGCCCTACAGCTCATACATCTCGCATGCTATGTACATGAGGCACTTCAGCTGCAAAGTAGCCACCTGCCTGCACCTATAGAAGATCTGTACATACACTTATGTAATAGAAGTACCCAAAAAAAATCAATTTCCACAAGTACTTTTCAAAAAAGAGAAACAAATATTAATGTTGGAATGTCATACATGTTGAATTCAAGTACAATATATGATACTTACTACAAATCTTTATGTATTGAAAATGATATTAAAGCCAAGGATTCTAGAAATATTGAGTGGCACTAGCATAAAGTCATAAACCACCCAGAGAAAAAAAAAAATGAAATAAAGATTCACGAACATGTCTCCGCTACAAACTGTCGAAGAAACAAAACATGGCTCGTTAATATTTTGCCAACAAGCATGGTAGAAGCAGTCCCCAAAACCATCAGGCCCAAAGCTAAGGTGTTCCATAGAACTGCAGCTTTGATGTCTTTAATAAAGCATTGCACACTGCAGTAACTTCTGACTTGACAGTACCAGAACCTTCAATGTTAAGTCGTCGAGAGCGTGGGGGAGTTTTCTCTGGTCTGTGCTTCCTTGCTTGTTAATGAATTCTTTAAGCTCTCAACCTGCAAAAGAATTTAATTCATGAGACTTATAGAAACTAAAAATCCGTTTTATCACTAAATAAAAATATGTTTGTTTGCTTGCTGAAAATTATCGTATACTTTTTCAGTTTCATTCATATCGGTGAACACGAAGCTTTGAGTAATGACAGTTTGGTCCATATATAAAAGATGAATAATTTCCACATGGGCACTTTAATGAGATTACTCACCGGAGTGTTAGTGTATGTTTGTACTCAGACAATGTAAGGATATATGTGGTTGTGACATCCAGTAAATAACGAGTCTAAGTTTGATATAATACTAAGAGAAAGAAATACATTGATTAGGTAAGCATTCGACATTAACTTTGTAAATAAGAAAGTATACCTGCTTCCTTAGTTCCCTAACCTCAGCGCTCTCTTTGTTTAAACGAGCAACACCAAGTTCAACCGTCGACGTCCTCTCTGCGAACTTTAGTGCACTCATTGTTTCATCATATGAATATGCTTCTGGACTCACATGAACGAACATCAATGTTTTTACATGCCCTCCTAGTGCAATATATTTCGAGAGAAAAGCAAGTTATGACCACCAAAATTATATTTGTACATACATCATTACTGCAAAGAGAGAAAAAAGTGTTAAGTGCTCAAATTTACTACCTAGGGAATTTTATAGCAATTGTGTCAGCTTGTTATTTTCGTAGGGGATGCGACCAACTTTCATTATGCCGTATGTGCGTGTGTGTGTGTAATATACCGCAAGGCCCTATAGCACTTTTGCCTATCTTGTAGGAGTCGGGGGTGGCTAAAGCAACCTAAAGCCCCAAAAACCACGTAATCTATGAACAAATGTTATATACGATTGGGTGTACTCGTAAATCTTGTTTATATTCAAGAGTGTTCCCCTTAAACTCCCAACTTCAACTCTATTAGAGAACATCTCAACACAATCTGTAGAGGTGATGGATGATATTAATATGGTTGAAGCTGATTTAGAGAGGGAGTTGATGTTGGTGAATCAAGGTACTGAAGATGTTTCAAAAAAGCTTTTCGAACTGCTAAATATTTCTAAGAGTGTAATTAATCGGAATAAACTGGATTCCGTTGTCACAGTTACTTTGAATTTATTGCAAAATATTACTAGATGTGTTGATTGTGGGTCGGTAGTGGTATCAAGCATAGTGCTTATTGTAGGGGCCTAACTTTGCAAGGAGGGGAAGTCGGCTCTTACACCACGGGGTTCATCATTTATCAAAAGGGTTCAAGTATATAATATAGATTACGAGTAAACTATTGACAATATACTTGCGTGGAGGCCAAGAATGTGACGCTCCACTACCTCTGATAAAGATTTTTAAGAGAGTTTGTATTTATGTCGAGTAGTCGAAGGTTCAAGTACTGGGTTTTTCCAAGTTGATCGAAGGTAAATTGTAAAGGCTAAGGGATGAGATTTCGTAACCTTTCTATGATCCCCACTCCCTCCTATTTATAGAATCATAGGTGGGGTTGAGTCATCATAGTAGGTCAAATTACATGTGTACCCTCAGGGTTTCGGGAGGGTATCCCGGAGTTGGAGTTGACGTCGGAAATGTCGAGTATGTCACTGTACTCTGACACTGTAGCAGTTGTTGGGTTTGTCACTGTAGCTGTAAGGACCAACAACGCCGCCGTCTTGTCTAGTGAGCTGGCTGTCTGGTGAAAATTTGTAGTGGCTCTTAATATGTCAGCACTGCCAAGTGTTTGGACATGGTACTTACAATTGTGAGTTTTTGGAGAGAAAGAAGAACTCTAATAACACTAATACTAATCAAAAAGCTGACCCAAATGTTTATGTATCATGGCATAAATCATCGCGGCGTCGAATATACAGACCCAAATGTTGGTCGGGCCGACGGCCGCCATTCCCCACATGTAACATCACCCATTGGCCGGTTGGCGTGATACCCACGAGTAAACATTGATTGACCAAAACATTTTCAGCCTACTAAGCACATGCGTCACATTAGACCATACGAGTCAACCTACGAGTCAACCTACGAGTCAACCTACGAGTCTTCTGCCTATAAATCTTCAACATTTACAGCCTATAAATCTTCCACATTTTAAGCCTATAAATCTCCTTGGCCATGGCCCACTACGAGTCTTCTGCCTATAAAACTTCAGCCTCATGAGTTGTGAATATGGAAACAGAAGCACTCTTATATTATCTCCTTCTTCTTGTATTAGCACTTAACACTTCACAATATTTTGGGAATATGGAAACAGAAGCACTGCTTAAATGGAAAGCCAGCCTCCTTAACGATTCTCCTTCGCTCCTTCCTACATGGACTACTTCCAACTCTTCTTCCTACTTCAATAAAACAACTACTCCTTGCACTTGGTCTGGAATTTCTTGCAACAATGCGGGAAATGTTGTCAAACTAAACGTGTCGACTTTGGGTTTACAAGGTACTCTCCTTAACTTCAAGTTTTCATCATTTCCGTACCTTACCACTCTTAATCTTAGTTGCAATGCGCTCTTTGGGACTATCTCTCTTAAGCTGCAACATGTTCTCTCTCTACTCTTATTATCTCCTTCTTCTTGTATTAGCACTTAACACTTCACAATATTTTGGGAATATGGAAACAGAAGCACTGCTTAAATGGAAAGCCAGCCTCCTTAACGATTCTCCTTCGCTCCTTCCTACATGGACTACTTCCAACTCTTCTTCCTACTTCAATAAAACAACTACTCCTTGCACTTGGTCTGGAATTTCTTGCAACAATGCGGGAAATGTTGTCAAACTAAACGTGTCGACTTTGGGTTTACAAGGTACTCTCCTTAACTTCAAGTTTTCATCCTTTCTGTACCTTACCACTCTTGATCTTAGTTCCAATGCGCTCTTTGGGACTATCCCAACACATATCACAAACCTTTCCCAAATTACATCCCTCATATTCTCTAATAATACACTGTCCGGGGAAATTCCAAGGGAAATTGGTCTACTGACTAATCTCGTCAGTCTAGTTATATCTCAAAATTTGCTATATGGCCCCATACCCTCAACTGTAGGCAATCTAACCAAGTTGCATGGCTTGGGCTTATGGGACAATCAACTCAATGGTTCCATACCTCCAGAAATAGGAAACTTGAAATCTCTTAGTGCATTATCACTTTGGAGAAATAATTTCAGCGGTACAATACCTGTTTCTTTAGGTTACTTGAGGGACCTAACCACTTTGGACCTCTTCGAGAATCTGCTCTCTGGTTCCATTCCTCCACATATAGGTAACTTGACAAATTTGAAAAGGTTATTGTTGTTTGACAACACTTTCTCGGGCAATTTGCCACAAAATCTTTGTCGTGGTGGATCACTTGAAAATTTTGCAGTAGCCTTCAACAACTTCACAGGTCCAATACCAAAAAGCTTAAAAAATTGCTCAAACTTAGTTAGAGTTCGGCTAGAGAGAAACCAACTTGCTGACAATATATCAGAGGCCTTTGGTGTGTATCCAAGTTTGGACTACATGGATTTGAGCCATAACAATTTGTATGGGGAACTATCACGTATTTGGGGAAAGTGTCATAGCCTAACATACCTCAGTTTATCCAACAATAAAATTTCTGGCTCAATACCACCGGAATTTCGAGAGTCGACCCAATTAAGAAAACTCGATCTTTCAGATAATCATATGGTTGGAGAGATTCCAAAGGAATTGATGAAGTTGAACTTCTTGATATACCTAAACCTGAGCCACAATGAACTTTCAGGCCAGTTGCCTAGAGAAATTGGAAGCTTATCCGAATTAGATCGTCTTGACATATCGTCTAACTATCTGAGTGGACCAATACCAGGGGAAGTAGGGAAATGCTCCAAGTTATTATACCTGGGCTTGAGTTGTAATATATTCAATGGTTCCATTCCCACTCAAATTGGTGATCTCATTTCCCTCAGTATATTGCTTGATCTTAGCCATAACGAGCTCACAGGAGGTATACCATCAAAAATAGGAAGTTTACGAAAACTGGAAAACCTCAATCTATCTCACAATATGCTTTCTGGTAACATTCCGTCCTCATTCGAAGAAATGGAAAGTTTATTATCCATTGATGTTTCTTACAACCAGTTGGAAGGCCGCATTCCTACCAACAAAGCCTTTCAAAATTTATCATTCGATGCTTTTAAGAACAACAAAGACTTATGTGGTAACGTTAGTGGTCTACAAGCTTGCGATTCTTCCGGCACAAGTAAATCCAATGCAATGGATAAACACAAAGTTGTGATTACCATCATACTTTCTCTTTTAGGAGTGCTCTTTCTTATATTGGCATCTGCTGGAGTTTTCTTCATTTTTTATCGAAAAAAGATAGATGTGAAGGAAGAAATACAAAAGGATTTGTTTTGTGTATGGAATTATGATGGGAACATAGTGTATGAAGATATCATTGAAGCAACAGAAAATTTCAGCCCCGGACACTGCATTGGGACGGGAGGATATGGAAGTGTTTATAAGGCGGAGCTGTCAACGGGTCAGGTTGTTGCTGTCAAGAAGCTTCACCCGTCAGAAAATGGTGTCGGGCTGGGATCAAAAGCATTTCTTGACGAAATCAGTGCATTATCAGAAGTTCGTCATCGAAATATTGTAAGATTCTATGGTTTCTGTTTACATGCACGACACTCATTTATAATATCCGAGTATTTGGAAAGGGGAAATTTGTCCAAGGTCCTAAGTGATATTGAAGAAGCTGTGAAGTTGGATTGGGTCAGAAGAATTAACATTATCAAAGGTCTAGCGAATGCATTTTCTTATTTGCATCATGATTGCTCACCTCCAATAGTTCATCGAGATATATCCAGCAGTAATATTTTGCTTGATTTAGAGTATGAGGCTCGTGTCTCTGACTTTGGCACTGCAAGACTTCTAAAGCCAGATTCGTCAAATTGGACTGAACTTGCAGGAACATATGGATATATCGCTCCAGGTATAGTTTTTAGCTCTCTTTTTGTTTCCTTTTTCTCTTCGGAAGAAACATACCCTAAATGTTTGTTGAACAAACTAGAATTGAGCTTGAAATTACGTACTGATACTACGTTTCTTATTTTACAGAGCTAGCTTATACGATGAGGGTGACTGAAAAGTGTGATATGTATAGCTTCGGTGTATTAATGCTTGAAGTGTTAATAGGAATACATCCCGGCGAACTTCTCTCCTCTCTAACATCATCATCATCGCCAACAAGCCAAAATGTTCTTTTGAAAGATATATTGGACGGATGCCTCTCACCCCCTACTCTCCATGCCAGCTATGAACTTTTCATTATGGCTAAGCTGGCATTTTCATGTCTTGATGCCAATCCTGAATCGCGACCAACCATGAAACATGTATCCCGGGAATTATCAAAAGCCGAGGCACTTGATTTGGAGTTGTTTCACACTACGACTCTAGGCCAGTTGATGCACCGAGAAATCTAGCTGCTATATAAATCTTGGCAACCTGTGTGGTGTGGGGAGAGTGTAGCGTGGGTGTAGCACAAAAGGGAGTGTAGGGGAATCCTCTCCCTTAATGGTATCTTTCTTACTTAGATAATTGAAATTTTATACATGAAATATAAGGAACCAAGAAGTTTTACCAAGAATAGGAGTGCTTCTTTCTTCCTTGAGATAATCGTCCTCCCTTGAGACTTGTAACTCCTCTCCTTAATTTATGAAATCTAAAGCTAAACAAAAGCTCCAGTTCTCAGTTGCTAGAAAGCTATATTTAGTTTATTTAGACCAAACAAAATTATGTATAGTGATAACATGGTTATGATGAAGCAAAGTTTGTTACAAGGTACTGACTACCATGAGTGACTATAAGAAACACAGATATGCTTCTTCTTCACCAACAATACCCACTTCATTAACTCGTTCCAAAAAAGTAGATTGATGATATCAAGCCAATCTAATTCGAAAAATGCCATATTTTGCGCATTCTTCCTGAACTCTCGTTTCTCTTATTCATCTTCAGTATCCCTTCTTTCTTGTTTATGAAATTTGAGTACCATAGAGCAGATGACTTAAAATGTCTCTTCAACTCCTTGCTATTGAAGTCGACGTGGACAATCCCGTACTTCATTTGGTACCCGCTCAGAAACTCAAAAACATCCATGAAAGACCACACAAAATACCCTTTCACATTTGCTCCATTTCTGCAGAAAACCAGTAAAACTTCTCATTCTCAGGAGTAAATTCTGTTAAAATTCTAAGGATCACAATAAAAAGCTCAAGAAAAAACTTTACCTGATTCCGTCAAGTGTGCTTCCTATATACGCCGTCAAGTAATCGATCCTGGCTGTGTCGTTAAGTGTCTCATCCTTTGGTCCTCCAGATCCTGATAAGATAGTCATTTTCAAAAGTTTATTGAGGATCAAAAACTACAAAGAAAATTTTGAATAGCATTATTATTGCAGAAAGATTGACGATTAAAGGGTTTGGTTAATTAGGATCATACAATGGAATGGGAGTACCTGGACGACTGAAACTGAAAAACTCCAAAGTCCTACTAGATTTGTATGGTGAAACATGCGTAATAAAGGTGTACTTACCATTTTCATGAATAAAGACGGGAGGATTGCCATAATAGTCCTTGAAATACTGGAACAAACTCTGTAAACCTGATGAATCCAAGGTTTTAGCTGCAGTTGGATCAAACTGACCCGGAGGCGCTGGATCTTTGGTAGCTGCAAAATAATAGTGGCGACATACAAGTGATATCGAACCCATTTTACATTTTCATGTTAAGATAACTATGTGGCTGACCTGAAAATTCAATAGCCATGTCAGCGTTATAATCTGGAACACCAGTGGCAGGATTGTTGGGGTTGTCTTTAATGTAAATTGTGAAATAGTGGTTTAACCCGATGAAGTCCGCCGAACCCTTTACTAGTTTGGATTCTTCTTTTGTGAAAGATGGGATCCTTGAGCCGGCATTTTTCTTCATGATCTTCGGATAGTCTCCAAACACAACAGGATCTACTACCCTATTAATGTTATCTACTTGATCAAGTTGAGTAGCATGGTTTCAGAAATATATCTATATATGAGGAAGTATGCGTTCTTACCACCCAGTGAAATAGTCTATGGCTCTCTGGGATGCTTTCAGATCTGCAGTTGAGTTTGTCAAAGGGATGCACCAAAAAGAAAATACATTTATGCCTATCACACCTTTCTGCTGGACCTGCATTACAACACTCACTGGTCATAACAGATTCCAAATTCCAATCGCTAGCAATGCACATAGGTCTACATGAATGTTCCAAATCTATCAACAAAGCTGATCATCAAGCCTTAAGATCTAAACAATTTAATGATGTTTCAGCTTGTTCTCTTACAAAAAAATCAGAGAAGTTTCTACATAGGATGGGAGTGAAGATGTACTCACCTGGTACTTTTCTTTGTACAATGCAGCAGCTGATGCGTGTGCTAATAATGAATAATGCATGGCAGTGTACGGGTCCACTGAAGTGTTCCCCGGGACGCAGTTAGCCTTGGCACATTGCTCAGGTGGAAATATATGGGTATCATATGATGCTATTGCCACTATATTGGGTTCATTGAGAGTAGTCCAGTGGGCGACTCTGTCACCAAATTCTCTGAAGCACACATCTGCATAGGCTGTGAAGTCTTCACTGAAAGATTGAAAAAGTAGAGTTTATATCCTAACTTTGTAGGTCGCGTGTGTAAGTGTGTAAAGGATGTTGCTTAAGGAAGATTCATTACACAATTTTTGGGCTCAACCATGCTCCGTACTCATCTTCAAGTATTTGAGGGAGATCTATATGGTATAAGGTAACATGTGGCTGAATCCCTACAATTCATGAAATATGTGATGAGCGATAATTAAGAAATTGGCATTATCTATTTCCCTTATCATTAACTTTAAGATCGATCATACCATGGCTGACTAGTTCATCTATGAGATTATTGTAATATTCCAGGCCTTTCGGGTTAACGGCTCCTCTCCCATCTACAATTGAATCATTTTTCATTTGCATTAATACGAAACTCTTAGATCGAAATAAAGGATTTAATCGAAATAGTCTCTATGTGCCTATGTGGTCATACTTGGGAGAAGCCTTGACCAAGAGATGGAGAATCTGTAGGCCTCAAGTCCTATATCACTCATGAGCTTAACATCCTCCTGCATTTTTCCAAAACAATAAAGGAATAAGAAACATTATTTGTTGAAGCAATGTCGTGCAAATAGGTGCAAATTACTGCCAAAAGATATACTCTAGGACTGTGCACAGTACATAATTTTTAACTTAAGGCATACTGGAGAGAAATGGTAGAAATATGACTTCTAAATGGTTGTTTAATGGATGTTGAGAGTCATAGAGGTGAGAGAAATATCATCTCTCTCCTCGAACTTGCCGTTAGTTTTCCTTGCTATCACTGTCCATGTGTTGATTTTTTGAGGTCGAGCCTATTAATAAAATTGGCCGGCCATTTTTATGTCTTGTACATATAGATTAAAAACAAATGGACGAGAGATTTCCTTGTATTTGTGGTATCCATCACAAGCTTTGTCTCCATTACTCTTGTCCGGCATATTCCCTGAGACAAAAGCATAATCTACATTAATTCCTAATATACTAAACATCTCAATAAAAATGATGAAGTTGTTACCTGCATGAGTATAAGTGTCCCAGATGCTAGGTGTTCTTCCATCCTCAGCTGCTGCGCCTTCTACCTATATATCATTACTAATTTTTTCTAAGCTGCTTCTAATATTACAATTGTCAGCCCTTCTTGTCGCTCGGGAAAACAATAAATCCAACTAAAAGATATAAACATGGATAAGGAGAAGTAGAGGTTTTAACACACTTACTTGATAAGCTGAAGTCCCAGCTCCAAATACAAAGTCTGATGGGAAGTCAACTCTACTAAATGTTTTGGTGTTGGTTTCACTAAACCCAAACCCAACTCTTACTAAACTTAGAAGAACTAAGGGAAACATGAGACTCCACCCCATCTTTGAGAACAGAGGAGATAATAAGGGAGAATGCAGAGAAAAGCTATGTATTATACTTTATATGAGTGGGAGTTTTATTTACCACCTACTATAAAAGGTTGAACATCTCCTTATCAGAATGGAAGTCTAGGAAACTTATAATTTAAATAGGGAGAGGATTAGATACAGTCACAACAAACTAGACACTAAAGTCTCACTAATTGAGAACCACTTATCTCTATTAGATGAATGGCTCTTATAATTGATGAATTGCTATAATAGGAAATGAAATGGAATTCAACAATATTAGGTGTCAATAAGGTGGCAAGAGCTCATCTCTCTCTTTCACGAGATATGCTCAGATGCTACCGTCAGAGACTCTCTCCTCTCTCAAAATATTTTCAAACCGAACATTTCTTTTTTCTCTCTATATTTTGATATTTCCTTCTTATTGTTCTTAATCTCTCTTTTGGGGTTCGAATTTGGGGTTTGATTGTAGGGGAGTTGCGGACTATTGGTTTGCCATATCTCATTTTTACAGTGCTTTTCAAAATGTTTAATGACCTCCAAGAACATAAACGAACAGGTTAGTGGGGTTTATTGTGGTTAGTGTTGGTCGACAATTTTGTTAGTGTTTTTAAAAATGACAATTTTGTCTATGCATGACAGACTTGACAAGTTTGTCGATGCATGGCAAAATCGACAATATAACGATTATCGGAATTGTCGATAACTATGTCTTCGATAACTAATTGTCGATAAGTGGATTGAGATGGCGTGATCGACAATAACATGAAAGTGTGTGATACCAGGAATAATGCATTTAATGATGTTGGTTAAGTATTGTAGAATGGATAATTGTGCTCACATACCATTGATGCTTTGAGTGTTTAATTTATAATGGTTGAGTTGCAAGAATATCAAAAGGTGGTGCATGTTTAAACAGTTACATATTTATGAGAGAATAACAAAGGTCCAACACTTAAGAGACTCAAACGACTCCTCAACTTCTCGACCTCTCCTCTTCTCGACTTCTCGACCTCTTGATTTCTCGACTTCTCAATGACTTGGTCTAACACCTCCCCGCAAGTTGAGCGTCCGATGTTGGATGGTTAACTTGTCCCTTAAGAACTGAAATCTTGAGGTACTTAGTCCCTTCGTAAAGATGTCCACAATTTGGTATTTGGTGGAAATGAATCGAACTTGTAGTAGTCGTTGAGCAACCCGTTCCCGCACAAAATGGTAGTCGATTTCAATGTGTTTTGTGCCAGTATGAAATATTGGATTGGTCGTAAGATATGTGGCCCCAAAATTGTCACACCATAGTACAGGTTGAGTTGAAGTGGAAATACGAAGTTCTTTCATGATTGACCGAATCCACATTACTTCAGCGGTCGCAGTAGCCAGCCCTCTATACTCGGCTTCGATGTTTGATCTGGAAATCATCTTTTGCTTTCGAGCACTCCAAGAGATTAAGTTTCCTCTAACAAAAATGCCATAACCACTTGTGGATCTTCGAGTATCTGGGCAACCAGCCCAATCAGAGTCAGAGTATGCTTCTATAAGAAAGTTATTGGATTGTTTGAGATATAATCCAAGAGTGGGTCTTTCCTTCAAGTAACGCAATATACGTTTAGCAGCTACCCAATGAGCATCTGTAGGATCGTGCATATATTGGCAGACTTTGTTAACTGCAACAGAAATATCGGGACGAGTGAAGGTTAAGTATTGTAGAGCACTAACGACGCTGCGATAGAGTGTAGGATCCAAAAACTTTGTTGAACCAAAATGAGATAATTGGGTATGAGCATCCAGGGGAGTATGAACTGGTTTTGCGCCATCCATCTTTGTTCGAGTTAAGAGATCGATAATATATTTTCTTTGAGAAAGAAACAAACCTTGAGGTTGATTAATAACTTCGATGCCAAGAAAATAATTCAGTCACCTCAGCTCTTTAATTGCAAACGCCGAGTTTAACTGAGTGATTAACTCGTCTATGTGTTTCGTGTTAGAACCAGTGACAACAATGTCATCTACATAGATTAAAATGTAGATTGTATAAGCTGGAGTTGTTTCGATGAAGAGTGAAGTGTCAGCTTTGGATCCCGCAAAACCAAGTGTGATGAGGAAAGCACTGAGGTGTGAATACCATGCTCTTGGGGCTTGTTTCAAGCCGTACAACAATTTTTGAAGTCGACACACATGTGATGAAAAGCAGGAATCAACATACCCTGGAGATTGTTTCATATAGACTTCCTCATTAAGCTCACCATGCAAAAATGCATTTTGTACATCGAGTTGGCGAAGAGGCCACCCATTGTTGATCGCGATGGTTAAGACTAACCGAATTGTGCATGGCTTAACAACTGGACTAAACGTTTCAGTATAGTCTATCCCTTCTTGTTGATGGAAACCTTTAGCTACTAGGCGTGCCTTATAGCGATCGAGGGAGCCATCGGCCTTGCGTTTGACCCGAAATACCCACTTGCAACCGACAATATTGAGATTCTGTTTAGAGGGAACCAACGTCCAAGTACCATTTTTGATTAGAGCGTTAAGTTCGTCATCCATTGCTTTGCGCCAACAAGGATGAAGGACAACTTTGGAATAACATGTTGGTTCTTCGATGTCTTGACCCTGCAAAGGATGTTTAGTAACATGTAAGCATAGTTTATTTATGGGCTTTGTTATGCCATCACGTGCTCGAGTTATCATTCCATGTCGAGGTAGGTCAGGTGTGATAGAATCAGATGTGGAAATTGGATTCGGGCTAGTAATAGGTGGTGGTAATGGTGAAGGTGTATTGGTAGATGCATTGGTGTCTGGAGGCATGGTAGGTGCGTTTGAGATCGGCGAAGGTTCAATAGGTAAATTGATGGTTGTTGATGAAGGGATATTAGTTGGGTCAGGACTTGGAACAGTTAGAATAGGTGTTGATGAGGGCATATTATTCATATGGGGTGGAAGAAGAGGAATTGGAGTTTGGATAATGTGAGTGGGGCTGATGTTTGGTACAAAATCATTGTCTTTGTATTCACGTGAATATGTGAATGTGCTTTCTTCAAACACAACATGACGTGAGACAGAGAGACGATTCGTAGGAGGATGAAGACATAAGTAGTCTTTGTGGGCATTACTATAGCCAATAAAAACACATGAGAGAGAGCGGGGCGCAAGCTTGTGTTGACTGTACGGTCGTAAATATAGGTAACATAAACATCCGAAGACTCGTAAGGATTGATACTCAGGTTTACGATTAAACAGTAGATCAAGCGGAGATTTTGGCAAAGTTTTCGATGGAAGTCAATTTATGAGATAACAACCTGTATTGAAAGCCTCAACCCAAAGTGAGAGTGGAACTGAGGCATGGTTTATCATGGATAGACCGGATTCAACAATGTGTCGATGACGTCTTTCAGCAATGCCATTTGAGCAGAGGTGTGAGGACATGAAAATCGATGAAAGACTCATTGTCCCTCCAAATATGAAGTGAATTTTCAATATTCTCCTCAATTATCGGACTGAATTTTTTTTATTTTGCGATCTAAAAGGTTTTCAATTTTGTTTTGAAGACAACAAAAGTTGAAAACTCATCAGATTTTTTTGCTAATGGAAATATCCAGGTGAAGTGACTAAACACATCCATTAAAGTAAGTAGTACCGAAAGCCATCCCGAGAAACAACGGGTGCAGGACCCCATAAATCAGATACAATAAGACTCAAAGGTTCATGAAATAAAATTGAACCAGTAGTACACCCCAACCCAGTTGGGTTCTACTCCTAACAATTTGTACCACAGCAACACTTTAGGTGTGATGTTTTGAACTTCAAATTAATTAATGTGTGTATGTGCTACTAAATGGGCTCAAGTAGGAAGATGGCCTAATTGGAGGAATTCTCATAACAACTAATCCACAATATGAATAGAGAAACCATAAAATGAATAATTGCACGAAGAATAAAACAAATTGGCTGGGAAAATCCCTTTAGAGCTTCAATTGATTAATCAAAGTTAATTACAATTGAATTCCTCTCAAACCTTAAATCTCTATCTTAGAATTGTTTTGATCTAGCATCCCATCATCTTGTCTAGCCTTGCCCCTTTTATAGGGCTACAAGTTCCTGGTTACAAAATATGTTAAATATGCCCTTAAACGCCTAAAGAAATAGGTTGAATCGCGCCATTGTTCGAACAGAACAAGTCTCTGTTCGAACAGAAAAAGTGTATTCGAACAGACACTTAATGTATTTGAATAAAACACCTCAGACAAATATTTATTCGAATAGAAATCAAAGTGTATTCGAATAGAAAACATAACAGAAAGTGTATTCGAATAGACTTCAGTTGCATTCGAATTAAACACCTCAGGACTTAATCTATTCGAATAGAAAATAAATTTGTTCGAATAGACCAGAAGTCGTTCGAACGACTCCAAATCTCGTTCGAACTCACCAAAACTTCTCTAGATCCTCTTGGATCATGGCTCCCCCTTTAGGAGCCTTGAGCTCATGCTTAAGCTAGAACTGGAGATGTGGAAATGCGGTTATGCCCATCTCCCTGCTGTACCACTTCGACTTGCTAGGTAGTTGACCCTTCTTCCCAACTCGGAATGATTCAATACCACCCCGTCAATTAGTATGAACTTTCCACTCTATAATACTATCCTCCTGCAACGAATCTTCTCTTTTCATCCATAAGTCATCAACTGACAGTAGGCGAGCGTCGATTGTAGAGTCTTCATAAAAAAAAAGATGGCTCAAACAGCTTCAAATGCTCGGCATTAATCACCTAATACGGCTTCATGAAAGGTGGCAAATCCAACTAGAATGCATTGTCACCAATCTTCTTGAGTATCAAAAATGGACAATAACGGATAAGTTTAAGCTTCTTACCTTCCCCCTTAACCCGTTCCTTACTTAAATACAACCAAACGAGGCCACCCTCCTGAAAAGTACACTCAACCCGATGTTTGTCGTGCGAGCCTTATACTTCGCTTGAGTCTTCTTCAACTGTGCATCAATCGCCTCATAAACCTTGCTTATCTTCTCACTGAAACGCTGAGCTTTAACCTATTCATCTTCCTCCTTCCCTGACACCGTCTTGTCGCCAAGACTAAAAGCCAAATCAAATGGGCTTTGAGACAAGTACTCTAAAAAAATATCAAATGGATACTTCAAAGTGGAACCATGAATTGCCCGGTTAAATGCAAGCTGAAGATATGGTAAACTTTCATCCTAAGTTTTAGGATGATTAAAATGGAATCCCCGTAGTAAATGTACTAAAGTGCGATTAACTACATCTGTTTGCCCATCCATCTGCAGAAGAAAAGCGGTACTGCGCTTCAACTTAGTGTCCATAATCCCCCATAACGATCTCTAAAAATGCCCAAAAAGCGGCTATCCCTTTTAAAAATAATAGAAGAAGGGATCCCGAAATACCTCCAGACGTCTTTGAAAAATAACCGCGCTGCTCCTTCTCCGATGACCGTCTTCTGGCATGAAATAAGAACAATCATCTTGCTGAATCGATCCACCACCACAAATAAATAGTCATTCTTAGACCTGGTCATGGGCAAACCACCCATAAAATCCATTGAAATGCTTTCCCAAGGTCGGCTAGGAACTGGTAATGGTAAGTATAATCATATCTTCTGATTGGAAAGCTTCGATGTGTTGCATAACACACAAGCAACATACACATGTATCTTCGGCTAATAGACATAACGCCACAAATTCAAAAGAGTCTTCTCAACCCCAAAATGACCTGCCACCCGGGAACAATGAGCATCTCGAATCCAATGTAAACGGTCTTCACCCTCAGAAATACATAGTAGACTACCCATGTAAATCAAACCATCCTTCAAAATATACTCGCATGTTTTGCCTTGCAGCAACTTCTCGTGAATCACACTAAACTCCTTGTCGCTGTCATATACTGCAACGTACCCAGAAGGCACAATAGGTTGTATCTACATAGTTACCAACAAAGCAGAAATAGTTGGTAATGGGGGTCAAGATAACATATCAGCCATTTTGTTGTCCACTCATTTCTTATACTTGATCAATAAGGTAAACTGCTGAATGTACGACATTCACTTCATAAGAAATTATTCTATTCGAACAGACTTTGCCTCTATTCGAACAAAGGTCAGGTTTTCAGTTTTCAGTTTTCTTATAAAAGACATCATTTCTTATTTCACTTTTGACCTATTCCAAAACCTATTTTTCTAGGGCTTCAATTTTTAGAGAGAAGAGAGATTTCTTTGAGCGATTCAAACGAGAACTAACTATTCAAACTTGAATCAATCATTAGCTTAAAAACTCAAATCATGATTTAAAAAACTTATGAGATTTAACATTGAAAGCTTTGACGGGAGATTGAGGCGAGACGTTGCGAGAACTAAGGGCGTTGCGAGAACATGTAATTGATTGCGAGGAGTTCAATTAGAATAGAGGTAACCACGAGATATGCTTATTGAGTCTGTAAGTAATTGAATTATTGTAATTTCAATTCAATAGTGGATTCTTTAGTTGTCGGGTAATTTGACAGTGGCCTGTGGGCTTTTCTCCTAAAAAAGGTTTCCTACAGGGTTAAAATTATTTGGTTTTGTGTTTAATTTCCAATTGCTTGTTAACATTAGATAATCAAATCAATTTAGATTAGGTTAAGGTTAAATTATTAATTCAAAGGAATTTGGACGTATTGATTTATACCTAAATTAATCAAATCTTAGTGGACTTTAGAATCTATTATAGAACCTAGCAACCCAAAGTGCAAGTTTATGGTTTCCTAGTTGCCTAGTGTTATTAGAGTAGTAATCAAACCAGAAACAAGGTGATATTTTACCAGTCAGTTTCCCATTGCCATAGACACAGAACGGCAACCAATTTTCACCGCCATTAATTCTTCTCTTTCTTTCTTTTGGATAAGCTTAGGGGGCTTGAAATGTCAGTTTTTTCAACATTTCCAAATTGTATAATGACTTGAAGACTGGGTAGTGTCTGTTTTATTTTCTGTGGTTTAACTTGCTATCCAAGTATAAGTGTCCCATTTGTTTAACAAGATTAAACAAAATGGATACGCATGTCGCTAAAATTTCTCCAAATAGTTTTTTGTATGCAGTTAAAATTAAAGGTAAAGGCATGTCGTTTCTCAACGAATATCAAAATCCACGAAGACTCACTCTTGTGGGAGAAATGTCAGTAAAGGGGGTCTGTCGTTTCAGTAAAAAGATACCAAATCAAATGGTTGTTTTAGTTGAAATATGTATGTTTTACAGGTCAGACAGACACTGATGTAATGTCGTTTTATTCTGCAGCCTAACATGACATGGTTCAAAATATATGACGTCATTAAGGTAAAACGACAACATTGGATAGAAAGTCCCAGTAATCTGGGTGCGATTATGAAAGGGTTTACAGTGTTACAAGAAGGGAAAAGTCTATATTAAAGGGAGACATGTCTTCTGATGAGGAAATCATGTCGTTATTCCGAGTTAGAAAAACAGTTTTTTTGGGCGATTGTTGAGGACCAGGCATACGTATTCTTTCCCGAGGAAGAAAAGATCGGTATTAAGCCAGTGAACAAGAATTACATCGCTTGAATGAAAATCACAATATGTTAAAAACTGTAATTCCCAGCTTATAATGACAATGTGTATTACATTTCATTTCATGTTTCCTAAATTTTAACTAGTAGGAAGAACAGAATAGAAATGAGCCAATCTTACTGATATTCCCAGCTTCTTGAAACATTATTTAGTTCCACATCTAAAATAAAAAAGAATAACATAAATGAGTAATCCATAATATACGAACTTGATAAGTAGCTTGATTTTGAGTTTTTCCAGGAGAAGACCTGTAAAGCTTTAGCTTCTCTGAGTTCTCTCCACTTTCTGTGGAGTCTTTGTCTTTATAGAAAGGGCGTACAATCCGGACTGAAATCCTTCAGCTAGTAAATCAAAAACCATTCAGTGACGTTTTACAAGACTCACCACATTACACGGTTAACTTTGATGGAATTTGTTTCTTCTTTCAATAAATCTTATCAATAAATTTCGTTGGGGATTAAATAAAAATATATACCTGAGTCTTCCTTTGAGCTTTTTCTACCTTCTTCGAGCTTGCCATGGAGTCATCTGAAGGATAGGATTGACCTTAGTCTTTTGTCTCTTAACTCTAATTTGATCCCTGATTTGTTTTTTCACAAAACATACCATTGCAAGGTGCAAAGGATAGTAAAGAGATAGATAACATCAAAACCATACATATGATTTCATAAAGCAAGAAACTTATGTAAATCAACTTACATACTAAGAACAGAACCAAGATTATTGTAGCAACTAGATTTCTCGGTGCATCAACTGGCCTAGAGTCATAGTGTGAAACAACTCCAAATCAAGTGCCTTAGCTTTTGATAATTCCTGGGATACATGTTTCATGGTTGGCCGCGATTCAGGATTGGCATCAAGACATGAAAATGCCAGCTTAGCTATAGTGAAAAGTTCATGGCAGGCATGGAGAGTAGGGGGTGAGAGGCGTCTGTCCAATATATCTTTCAAGAGAACATTTTGGCCTGTTGGCGATGATGATGATGTTAGAGAGGAGATAAGTTCGCCGGGATGTTTTCCTATTAACACTTCAAGCGTTAATACACCAAAGCTATACATATCACACTTTTCAGTAACCCTCATCGTGTAAGCTAGCTCTGTAAAATCCGAAACGTACTATCAGTAATTTCAAGCTCAATTCTAGTTTTTTCAACAAACATTTAAGGTGTATTTCTTCCGAAGAGAAAAAAGAAACAAAAAGAGAGCTAAAAACTATACCTGGAGCGATATATCCATATGTTCCTGCAAGTTCAGTCCAATTTGACGAATCTGGCTTTAGAAGTCTTGCAGTGCCAAAGTCAGAGACACGAGCCTCATACTCTAAATCAAGCAAAATATTATTGCTGGATATATCTCGATGAACTATTGGAGGTGAGCAATCATGATGCAAATAAGAAAATGCATTAGCTAGACCTTTGATAATGTTAATTCTCCTGACCCAATCCAACTTCACAGCTTCTTCAGTATCACTTAGGACCTTGGACAAATTTCCCCTTTCCAAATACTCGGATATTATAAATGAGTGTCGTGCATGTAAACAGAAACCATAGAGTCTTACAATATTTCGATGACGAACTTCTGATAATGCACTGATTTCGTCAAAAAATGTTTTTGATCCCAGCCCGGCACCATCTTCTAAGAGATGAAGCCTCTTGACAGCAACAACCTGACCCGTTGACAGCTCTGCTTTATAAACACTTCCATATCCTCCCGTCCCAATGCAGTGTCTGGGGTTGAAATTTTCTGTTGCTTCAATGATATCTTCATACACAATGTTCCCATCATAATTCCTTACACAAAACAAATCCTTTTGTATTTCTTCCTTCACATCTATCTTTTTCCGATAAAAAATGAAGAAAACTCCCGCAGATGCCAATATAAGAAAGAGCACTCCTAAAAGAGGAAGTATGATGATAATCACAACTTTGTGTTTATCCTTGGCATTGGATTTACTTGTGCCGGAAGAATCGCAAGCTTGCAAGCCACTAACGTTACCACATAAGTCTTTGTTGTTCTTAAAAGCATCGAATGATAAATTTTGAAAGGCTTTGTTGGTAGGAATGCGGCCTTCCAACTGGTTATAAGAAACATTGATGGACAATAAACTAGTCATTCTTTCAAATGAGGAGGGAATGAGACCAGAAAGCATATTGTGAGAGATATCGAGGTTTTGTAACATTTGCAAACTTCCAATTTCTGATGGTATACCTCCCTTGAGCTCGTTATGACTAAGATCAAGCAATATACTGAGGGAAATTAGATCACCAATCTGACTGGGAATGGAGCCATTGAATATATTACAACTCAAGCCCAAGTATAATAACTTGGAGCATTTCCCTACTTCCCCCGGTATTGGTCCACTCAGATTGTTAGACGATATGTCAAGACGATCTAATTCGGATAAGCTTCCAATTTCTCTAGGCAACTCGCCTGAAAGTTCATTGTGGCTCAGGTTTAGGTATATCAAGAAGTTCAACTTCATCAATTCCTTTGGAATCTCTCCAACCAGATGATTATCTGAAAGATCCAGTTTTCTTAATTGGGTTGACTCTCCCAACTCGGGTGGTATTGAGCCCGAAATGTCATTGTTGGATAAACTAAGGTATGTTAGGTTATGACACTCACCCCAAGTACGTGATAGTTCCCCATACAAATTGTTATGGCTCAAATCCATGTAGTCCATGTTTGGATACACACCAAAGGCCTCTGATATGTTGTCAGCAAGTTGGTTTCTCTCTAGCCGGACTCTAACTAAGCTTGAGCAATTTTTTAAGCCTTTTGGTATTGGACCTGTGAAGTTGTTGAAGGCTATTGTGAATTGTTCAAGTGATCCACCACGGCAAAGATTTTGTGGCAAATTGCCCGAGAAAGTGTTGTTAAAAAGGTGTAGGATTTTCAAAATTTTCAAGTTTCCTATATCTGGAGGAATGGAACCAGAGAGCTGATTCTCGAAGAGGTACACAGTGGTTAGGTCACTCAAGTAACCTAAAGATGCAGGTATTGTACCGCTGAGATTATTTCTCCAAAGTGATAACGCACTAAGAGATTTCAAGTTTCCTATTTCTGGAGGTATGGAACCATTGAGTTGATTGTCCCATAACCTCAAGCCATTCAACTTGGTTAGATTGCCTACAGTTGAGGGTATGGGGCCATATAGGCGATTCTGGGATATAACTAGACTGACGAGATTACTCAGTAAACCAATTTCCCTTGGAATTTCCCCGGACAGTGTATTATTAGAGAATATGAGGGATGTAATTTGGGAAAGGTTTGCGATATGTGCCGGGATAGTCCCAAAGAGTGCATTGGAACTAAGATCAAGACTGGTAAGGTACGGAAAAGATGAAAACTTGAAGTTAAGGAGAGTACCTTGTATACCCAAACTCGACACGTTTAGTATGACAACATTTTCCGCATTGTTGCAAGAAATTCCAAACCAAGTGCAGGGACTAGTTGTTTTATTGAAGTAGGAAGAAGAGTTGGAAATAATCCATGTAGGAAGGAGCGAAGGAGAATCATTGAGGAGGCTTGCTTTCCATTTGAGCAGTGCTTCTGTTTCCATATTCCCAAAATTTTGTGAAGTGTGAAGTGCCAATACAAGTAGAAGGAGATAAGAGCAGAGAGAGAACATGTTGCAGAGAGAACATCACAACTCAATAATTATGTAGTAATGAGGTTGAATGTTGAATGTTGAATGAAAATGTCAAATGTTGTTAAACTATATAATAGTAGTCGTTACTTGATTGGACCCTACCGATGTTTCACACACACCAACCCAGAAGCAATGAAACTATATAATGTTGTTAAACTATGAAGTGACACATATGTGCAATGATATATAAACATGAAGCAATGAAACTATATAATGTTGTTAAACTATATTTCGGATCAATATATATAATAGTCGTCATAACGGATCAATATATATATATAATGTTGTTAAACTATATTTCGGATCTATATATATGCCGTGATATATAAACATGAAGTGACACATATGTGCAATGATATTACTTGAGTAGTACACCTCTTCATATGAGTCATTTTGTATCTTTGGGATTATATATATTGATCCGAAATATAATATTTTCAATAGCGGGATTGACGACGTAAGATCGAGAGAGACCCCAGAATCACCATGCTTACATTGATCATGAGGTCCAACAAGTAGTAATAATAACTACAGTATATGATTGATCCACAAAAACACAAGTATAAGCTAATGAGACATTGTTCAAATTCAAGTATAAATCTTACTTTTCTTCAATTGTTCCAAAGTTGCTTTGACATTTTTTAAGCTTTATCAAGGTCCAACAAGTAGTAATAATAACTACAGTCTATGTTTGTTTAACTCGCCTAACATGTTCACTTCATCGACTAGCATATTCGCTTCATTGCTTACTTTCGCTTACAATAATTTCGTAAATGCCAAAGAATCCATCTACTTGCCACTCGAAAGTTCACATATGAGTGGATGCTCCCTATTCAGCGCTTGAAGGACCCGCCACCCATGTCTGCCTCCTACAGCGCATAGGAGTTGTGGTACTTGACTCATGGTATGCGGTGACTCGCCCTTGCAGAGTCTGCGCGGGAGTCCCAAAGACTCCAGGAGTTGACTGATGAGTTTGCTACTGCCCACATGCACATAGACAGTATAGATGATTAACTATATTCACATGTAAATAATTTATTTATGTATTTATTTATTTATTTTCCTCTTAATGGCATATTTATTTTGTCAAAATCTAAATAAATTTTCTTTGTCCTGTTCAGGACCTACATCTGAGGAGGGGGCGTGACGTACGGGTGGTGCCGCTACCACCTGGAGGTGGCGCGATGACGAGGCAGCGTAGATCTGGTCCGCGAAACAAAGGAAGCCGGTAGTAGCCGTAGGGTCGTCTTAGTAGATATAGGTGTTTTTGATGTTTTTGAACAATTTCTATTGAAGTTTGGATTTGTTTCTCTATATAAGTACTTGTACGACCTGATGTCACATTTTTTTTTATATAAATCAATATTAATCAATTTATTTTGAGTCTTGAATTTAAATAAAAATGCAATTACAATTTTTGAAATAATTGTTCTACGTACGAAATAAAACTCAAAACGGATACAATTAAATTTAATTCATCATTCACGGCTGATGTAATGAATAAACTCGGACCATTCAGTAAGGGGGAGCGGATCCCGTCCATAGTTTTCTAGCTGATAATTTACAGGAGGATCAGGCGGAACGTAGTTCTGGTAAAAAAATATCGTATAGAGTCCCGAACGGGAACGGCTTGTTGTATTTCTCATACCATTCATCTCTGGCTTCGCAGAGAATATAGGCTAGTAGAACATCTCTTACCTGTCTATCAATACTCATCTGTATCTCATGAAACTCATCACACTTAGCCTTAATAATATTTCACCTGTTGTATAAATCTCTAGGAGTGTATCAAAGTTTCGTGTACTGTCACACCCCAAAATCTATATTCTAAGACTTGTCAGAATATACGTCTCAAGGCCGTGAACCGGTCAGGCATCCCCGACGGATGTACCCCAACAATGTAGAAAATAACAAAGTTAAATATCTACATCTACACAATATTACGCAGCGAAAATATCAATCTTAACAAAAAGTCTAAAGCCAACTCCAAATCAAATATGTCATTTACAAGACTACAATCAAAGAATTTGATAATGTCTCACATGAACGGAAAGAAAAGAAAACAACTAGAGGGTCGTCTCAACGGCACACTCCCAACTACTACTCGTGATCCTGAACGACCGCTAATGACCTGGTCCTGAAAAGTTATCGCGCAAGGCGCTAGCAAACCATAGCCAAGCAAGTACAGTAACTCTCTATGCGTTGCAATATGATACAAGTAAAAATGTAAGAACAAACTAGATAAAATACAACCTATCAATCAATATATGTCATATATCTAATAATTACTAACTATAAGACATTAAGAGCTATGCGAGTTCAATACGCAAGAAGATATGATGTAAGAGTATGTGATGTAGGCGCTAACTACATTGAAGAATATTCTAAAAGTGTTGTGTACACATAGAGTTTCTTGGTAATTGTACTATTTCGTCCTCTGTACGAAATAATAATCCAATAACTCTTTGGATTGCCTATTTTAGGATTTAATGCCCACGGAGATGCCTAAGGTTGAACTCTTCGACCTGACCAATATCTTTTATGGATTAATACCCATGGAAATGCCATAGAATCTATCAATTCTTGTGATATGACCAATATCTTTTAGGGATTCATACCCATGGAAATGCAGATGGTTTACTACTAGACCTGACCGATTATGAAACCCCTAACATGTACAATCACTTCTAGTCTTTGCTTACGTGGGTAATATCAATTATTACATCTCTTTATTTAGACCGTATGATTTATTTTATAAATCACAACGTACACAAACATTAACACTAGTATGCAACTAATTTATGAAAAAGGCAAGCGGACGAGTCGCTCTACTCGACCCTAGGTTCCCAAGTTAAGCTCTTAGCCGTGTAATATCCAACATAACTAATAGTCTGAACTTCCAAGTTATTATCGTTCACATAGTTGATCATAACTCGTTTATTTCTATAATCACATGTGAGTTATTTTTAACAAAATTGGATCACGACCCTAACATAGTCAATACAAAGTAAAATATTCAGAGCATCTAGTGACAATATTAGATTAACTTAAATGATGAAATCACCTCTCAGCATTATGCTACAGTAACCATGAAGTTGTATTTAATGTGGACCCTATCTTATGTGGCTTTATTTTGTTCTAACGCCACAACATATGTGTTCATACTACCGTCATTAGCTTCCAATTCTTTAAATAAAAGTTAATGATTACCTACTATAATTATTTAATTCTTTAATTAAAAAGTAATGATTACCGACTACTATACTCATCTAATTTTTTAATTTAAAAAGGTAATGATTACCAATATGCATGCATCCAACGATTCTACTACACTCTGTGGTAACAATATTATATATGATTACCTTTTTGCATGCATCCAACGATTCTACTAGACTTTGTGGTAACAATATTATATATGCATCTCTAGTGAAATCAACTCTCTAATCAGTGGTAACAATATTATATATATTTACTCATAAGCTAAACAATAAGAGAATGTGCACTTGCCTTAGAAAACTCTCCAATCTCTCCCTCTTCTTCAGGTGAAGGATATATCTCTTCTCTTCTGTACTTCTTATTCTATAAGGTGGAGACTAGGATTTTGCTTCCTAACACTCACGTGAGAACCCTTTATCTCCTAACCCCACAAAGTGTAAATACAACTCTTGAGGTGTGATCCCATACGCTGGGGCTATTTTGCTAATATAACTACTCAAATAATTTATGATATGATAACTCACAATATAAAGTAAACAAAAATTCGGCAATGACCAAAATAATTCGGGGAATTACATGTATATCCTGAATTGGATATGAACTTTAACCATAACTGATTGAAGTTGAGTTGTCGGAGAGGTGGATTATCAATAAAATACTGTCAAAATGCGGCCAAGGTGCAGTCTTCATTCCAGCCAAATACCACCGAAGAATCCTGTGCTAGAGTGGAAAAACTCAGTATTGTTGAGTTCAAGTAGAGGAGTGTTGTTAGAGCATCTCCAGCCAACATATATATAAAGCAAAAAGTAGCTGCTGTAATCCAAAACTAGCCATTGTGATCTAAAATAAGTAGTCGTTGTGATCAAAAACTAGCCGTTGTGAAAGACCCACTAAAGGAAGTAGTTGTTGTTGGTAAAAATTATTGTAATTGGGGGTGAAAAAACCGCGCGGTATTCCTTTTTACCGCGCGCTGTTCTTTTTACTGCCAAATCCATAATTTCCAAGACCCACTTCTTTTTCTTCTCCCTTTTATACTTTTTTCTTCGATTGGAAACTTGTTCCCCTTCACCGTCAACACCTTTCTCTTAACTCTACAGCCTCAAATATCTTCTTCATCATCATATTCATCCATTGATGATCCTCCACGTGTATCGTCGTCCTCCTCTGACGATCTTATCTTTGATTGTACGGCGGCAATTTGTATTCTGCAACAAACCTAGTAGTACATGATACAACTTCAAGTCACGGCGGGAGTGTTATGGGCCGTAAGGATAAGATAAAGAAGCAAGATCACCCATTGGGGAATTACAGCATTATAATGGACTACTTCAAGCCGGAGTGCACATATAAGCCACATGAATTTCGGTGACATTTTCGTATGAGTAGAGACATGTTTATACATATATTCGATTCAGTCGTTGCACATGATCATTACTTTGTCTAAAAAGCCAACAACACGGGTATTATGGGGTTATCACCGCACCAAAAGATAGTCGCAGCACTTCGTTTCTTAAGATACAGTATTGCGGCAGATCTTTTTGACGAGTATATCCGAATAGGATAAAGCACAACCTTGTTATGTATGGAAATGTTTTGTGTTGCAGTTATACAAATTTTTGGAGAAGAATATCTTCGAGCACCATACACGGCCGACGTCGAAAGGTTAAAAGCGATCGGAGGGTCACGGGGATTTCTTTGCATGTTAGGAAGCCTTGATTGCATGCATTGGATATTAAAAAATTATCTCATAGCTTGGTACGGTCAATTTACTGGTCATTACCCCAAGACGACACTGATTCTTGAAGTGGTAGCTTTACATACCCTTTGGATTTGGCATGTTTTTCTTAGGTTACCAGGGTCTAAAAATGATATTAATATCCTATAACAATCACATCTTTTCACCGACCTGGCCGATGGTATCGCCCTGCCTTGCAATTATATAATTGCCAGAAAAGCTTATGATATGGGGTATTACCTAGCGGATGACATATACCTCAAATAGGGAACACTTGTCCAAACCATATCCAATCCGGTTGCAGCGAAACAAAAATTATTTACTCAACAACAAGAAAGTTGCCAAAAAGATGTAGAACAGGCGTTTGGGATTTTACAATCTCGGTTCAATATTGTAAAAAAATTGGTTAATTTGTGAAAACTTGAGGTTTTGAATAATGTCATGAAGGCGTACGTGATAATGCACAATATGATCGTCGAAAAGGAACGAGGTTCATTCCCGTCATACTTAAACTACAATCCGGCCGATCCCTCAACTATCGAAGGTGAACGGTTCAATATTGTAGGTAAACGCTGAACAATAAAATCTTTTATATCGAAAATAAATCGCATTCGAAGTCGAGAACTGCACTTTGATCTAAAGAATGATCTAATCAAGTATTTGTGGGCCGTAAAGAGAAATCTTTAAACCTAATACTCAATTTCTTGTATTATCATTAGTCTTGATATAATTTAATGATTCTTGTCGTACAAGTTTGTTAAACAAGTTTATTAAACGAATAGTTATACGAAAAATAAATTAATTGGTTGGGGAAAATTCTTTTAGAGTTTCAATTGTTTAATCAAAATCAATTATAATTGAATTTCTCTCAAACCCTAAGTCTCTCTCTTAGAATTGTATTTATCTAACATGATCTAATCTTACCTAGCCTATTTATTCGAACAAAAAAGAAGTCAATTCGAATACAAAAGGGGTGTATTCGAACATAATACTCAGACATTTTTTTATTCGAATAGAAAATAAGTCTATTCGAATACAAAATGGGTATATTCGAACAGAACACTCATACACATTTTTATTCGAATAAGAAATGATTCTATTCGAATACAAAATGGGTGCATCCGAATAGGCCAAAAGTCTGTTCGAATAGACTTTTTCAAAAGTTAAAAAATGGCTCAGTTCCTCATGGATCAAGTTTATTAAACAAGTTTTTGATATTGCATTAATCTTGTATTTGTTTTAACACAATATTATCAAAAATAAATATTTCAAAAACAATATTGCATTTTCAATAGCAAAGTACATTATTCAAACGATTACATTATTGGAAGGTAAACTACATTCTTGGAAAGAAAACTTTTATATACAGTAAAGTTAAATTACATTTCATCACCACTTCAAGTACCTGGTCTGCCCTTCTTGGCCAGACATTCCATGGCCTCAGCTTGCCTTTGCAGATAGTATTGCAATTGTTGTCTTGAAAGATTACTCAGGTTTTCCTCCATGATTTTGCAATTTTCTCTTGCTTGTTCCAAATCCATTTTGGCTTGCCATTGTTGATTTACTTCCGCTCTTCTTCTTTTCCTTTCTTCTCTAACCGTAGTTCATCCAACATTGTATGGATACCGCTACTAGATGCAACAACACCATCCAATACCTTTTGTGTTGCAATGTTCTTTCTAAAGAGTTTTTGGCCGATAGGCCTGCTACAACGAACCATCTAATTTATAATTTTGGCCCGCGGACTGAGGTATAGGTGGGCCGTCGGGGTCCTCCGATAGATTATTTGATCCGACCGAGTTCTCCAGAGAAGAATTGTCTGATGTTCTCATGGCTATATTTTTTGGTACATTCTCCACATGGTTCAACCCATCATCCCTTAGGTTGGCTCATTGCGGTTCTCGTGCCAAAATCTTATACGCTTTACGGTGTTTGAAGTCATTGCCGCCATTCAAGCCTTGATAGATCTTGTGTACATTGTTTACCTACAATTAGCAAAATTACTAAATATAAATAAATAATGTGTATATCCAAGATAAATAAACAAAATTGAGTTAAAAGAAATTAGAGCGTACCCGATCTTCTTCGGTTTTCCCGCTGTCATTCCTAAATCGTTCTTGAGCAACTATCCCCTTGTACGCCACACATTGTGCATTAAAGGTATACCACTGAGCTTTAGTCGACCCACTTGATTATCGTGTGGGGCACTCAGGGTCCCTGTTAAAGACAATGTTGATCTTTTGATAGAAAGTGAAACCCTTTGTGCGGCCCACTGTCTGTACAGAAGCTGTTACCCACACTCTTATGAGGCACGTAAAGTCTGCTTCCATCCAATGCAGTCTAGCATCATCTGTCTTGTCCAAAAACTCAGCATCTTCTGGCAATTGCATACTTTATTTTTATTTTGTGGGTACTTTTTTCTTTCTTCCTTTTCTTTTCTTTTTTTGGGGCGCCGCCGCTTCAACACGTATTGACGCATTTGCGTCACTTTGACTGTGCTGAGTAGATTCACCATGGAATAGGTAGTTTTGAAAGTAATTTGAAGGTTGAAAACCTTGAGGTTGAGTGAGCGGATAGGGTTGATAGTACGGGCTAAATGCCTGAGGTTGCGGTTGAGAGAGTGCAAATAGATTTTGATATTGTCCATAATTGGGATCCCTTTGCGACATGGTAAATGGATGTGGGGTCTGTGATTGGAATTGAGGTTAGAATTGAGATTGGCTGTAGTAGAGGTATGCAGTGAATTATGATGATGGGTGTTGAGAGAATGGTGTTGAAGGTGGGTTATGGGAGGATGGGGTCGACGGTGTGGAGTTATTAATATTGGTGCCGGAGTTTGCCATTGGGGGAGAGCGTAGAGGTTCTCCTCTATTCGCTGTAAATAGTTTTGGGAGAGAAGAGGTAGTCAGGGAGTGCTCAGGAAAAATAATTGAGTTTGGAGGTGTTCCTTTTACCACCAAGAAAATCCGTGCGGTAAAAAGAACACCGCCAAACTCTTTTTTTTTTTAGTTTGAGTTCCTCAAACTCAGTTGGGTTCTGACACGTCCAACTGGCAAACCCACACTCATTTTGGAGCTGCTGGGAGGCTAAATGTATGGGTTTGGGTTTGAGTTTGCAAACCCAACCCAAACTCTCACCGTGCTGGAAATGCTCTTAGTGAAGAATATAGATAACTTACTTACACCTCTTCTTTTTTTTTTCTTTTTTTTTTTGTGTGTTTTCGATTCACTTTTCCTTTTTACTACCCCTTTGTCATTCCCTATTTTGAACAATTAATTTTTGGCTTTCAGCTAAAAGGCGAGCAAAACGGCTTTGAAATGCATGTCGTTATGCAAGAAATATTTTTTCAACAACGGGGGGATTCGTCGATTAGATTCAAACATAGTAAAAGACCGGTACCCAACTCTTTTTTTTTCCACTAAACCATATGCGTTGTTTTTCGTTCTGAATATTTATGGAAAGTAAACGCAAACAGTAGGAGTAGCGATAATCCATAATGGAGGCGAGTTGTGATCGTGATCGTGAAAGGGAAATGTCAGTTTACAATTTTGGTACTAATGGGTTGGTTAGATTAGAAGAAGAAGGTGATAAAGATTGCAATATTGTGAAAAATAAATATTGCAATCGTTTTTGGTTTTTTTGAGCCAACTGCGAATATATTTGGGATCAATACTAATATAAAATATGTTTGGTATGGCATATCTAGAGATAGGAGTTAATAGGATTATTGCTAATGGGTTTTGTGAGAGTTGTCAATCTCAAAACTACTACAATTGAGACTGTTGTTCGGGGATTTAGTTTTAACCAAAAAAAGTTCTCTCTTAGCGGTGTGATGTCCCCATTTATGGATGCAGGCATGCTATTAACATTGATGAAGGATTTGGAAGAGGTTGTACAACCTCATTGCAAAAAGTAGATTAAACAAATCAAGCTATGGTATAAGCACATGGAACTCCGACAAAAAGATAGTGCCTTGGAGTTCTTCCACCCAACTTAAGGTATTCACTTATTTTGATACAGATATGTGCATTTTCATAGTTGCGGAAGTTTCTTTCTCCATATCTAATTATCATAACCTGATTGTTCTTTGTTTTCCTTTTTCTTTGAAGTAAACAAATCGACAAAAATGAACGAGTAATGACTTAGTAAATGTCGCACTCCATACAAGAGGTTTCTTGATATATATTTCAAACTTTTTGTACTTTTTATTTCACCTCCCATCTCATGTTTTAGTAGACTTCCCCTTGAATATCAAGAAAAATGGAATGACCCTTGAAATTGCAAAAGACCTAGATATCTCAATCTTATATAGCAATCCTATTGGATAGAAGAAATGGTTTCTTAAATAAAAACAAAGCTCAATAGGATTTGCAGGAACTATAACTGTAACAAAGTACATTATGTATTAGATCGCTTAAATAATTTTGATTGTGCTATTTTAATAGTGATTGATGTTTGTCGGTCTAATTTGATATTTTGATGCAGGTTTAAATCATGTTGATTTTGCTATTTGACATGCATCTTTCAAACTGCTTCAGAACGTGTCTTGTACAATGTACTAACATATTCCAATCCGAATTGTACCTAGATGAGTTAATTGAGTTTGGTGTTAATTACTTACTCTTCCTGGATGCGGAAAAAGGTATGAATGGTCACCTTTTTTTATGGATCTCTTTGACGTAGTTAGATAAATGGGAAGGAGTGTTTGACCTCAGGTGATCATATAAAAGTTACGTAATGGGTGGACACTCGAAGAACATTCAGAGCAATGTCGAAGCTACTTTTTCAACGTTAAACAAATTAGGTGAAAGCCAAATGGAGTGGATTACATCATAAAATCGGGGAGAATTCAAAGAATTCAATCGAAGTGCGAACGAGCTAAGTGATGCGAAATAAGTAAATTGATATTGGCACATAACACAAGAAAGATTACAGGAATTGGGTAGTTATAATAGTACAAGTTGTTCAGTTCATTGTTCCTAAATTATAATATTTTCGTATAACTCTTATTTATGAATGTAATGTGTATTACTTAGTAATGAATATTCTCACAAAATGTAAATTTTAACATCATCAATCAAATCTGTCATTTCTTTAGCTGGCATTCACATGAGACTGCATGCAAATGCACATGTCAAAATCCAATTAATCAACAAGAAGTCGATAACTGAGATTGAAGCATCTGTAGAAACTAAATCCATTATTAGCAATGCATTTGTATATTGGTCACAGTTATGAAAACTCTATTTATATTTTCCTTTTATATGTCATGTTTCATGGCGTCTATCTACTCATGCATCATATGTTGTCGTTCATTTTCAAGTGCAACTATTACTTTCATAACATTATTAGCACTAGAAAACCATCAACAATCGTGTGTAGATCACGTGAAGTACTGAAAATTTATAGTGATGATAAAGTGCAATAGCTTAGTCTTTATAAGAAATGCATGGGTATACTTCGTTAGGTATACTCGGTTTCTGTAACTTTGCGCCTTGGGGTTTAATTTATTAATTGTACTACAACTATAGGTCATATATTAATAGATTGATTCTCATCATCCCTCATAAGATTAAATCAAGGTGTCTAATGGACTGTAAATCCCTACACTTATCCTTATTTATGATTTTAGTCCTATGTGGCGTGAAAGAGCTGACCGGGACAAAATGACGTGGCATCGAACATAAGAGCATTAAGTAGTGACTTCGCATTTGACTCTAACTAATGTTACAATTACCTCATTTTTATGGCATTGACAATTATTAAATTGTAACCCCCAGGGTTCATGGACATTAAAGGAAAAAAACTCTTCATATCCATAATCATTCTACTATTAATTTGTAATAGTTCACAATTTTTTTTCATGAATCCCATGTAACTTTCCCTTCTATTTCTCCTCCTATCACGAATCTATCTCTAGATTTTCAGTCTTGAACCATGATCTATTACTATAGCAATCAGGTAAGCTCCCTCATACATATCTTATTGTTATTTCATCTATGTGTTTGGTCATTCCTTTTGTAATGAGTTTGAATTTGTGTTTACTCTTACAAGTAAAACATACATTTCATATTTTAGAGTTAGTAATTAGTTTTGGTAATTCATTGATCACAACAATTGTCCTACGTGGTGTACCAAAGTCAACTGAAACAAGATGATGTGGCATTGAGCATAATAGTATGTTTAAGAGAAACTCAAGAGCTTAGACATCCGTGCGTAGCACGGGCTCATAAGCTAGTGATTTCATAAAACAAGAAACTTATGTAAATCAACTTACATACTAAAAACAAAACCAAGATTTTTATAGCAGCTAGATTTCTTGGTGCATCAACTGGCCTAGAGTCATAGTGTGAAACAACTCCAAATCAAGTGCCCCGGTTTTTGATAATTCCCAGGATACATGTTTCATGGTTGGTCGCGATTCAGGATTGGCATCAAGACATGAAAATGCCAGTTTGGCTATAGTGAAAAGTTCATGGCTGGCATGGAGAGTAGGGGGTGAGAGGCATCCGTCCAATATATCTTTCAAAAGAACATTTTGGCTTGTTGGCGATGATGATGATGTTAGAGAGGAGAGAAGTTCGCCGGGATGTATTCCTATTAACACTTCAAGCATTAATACACCGAAACTATACATATCACACTTTTCAGTCACCCTCATCGTATAAGCTAGCTCTGTAAAATAAGAAACGTACTATCAGTACGTAATTTCAAGCTCAATTCTAGTTTGTTCAACAAACATTTAGGGTATGTTTCTTCCGAAGAGAAAAAGGAAATAAAAAGAGAGCTAAAAACTATACCTGGAGCGATATATCCATATGTTCCTGCAAGTTCAGTCCAATTTGACGAATCTGGCTTTAGAAGTCTTGCAGTGCCAAAGTCAGAGACACGAGCCTCATACTCTAAATCAAGCAAAATATTATTGCTGGATATATCTCGATGAACTATTGGAGGTGAGCAATCATGATGCAAGTAAGAAAATGCATTAGCTAGACCTTTGATAATGTTAATTCTCCTGACCCAATCCAACTTCACAGCTTCTTCAGTATCACTTAGGACCTTGGACAAATTTCCTCTTTCCAAATACTCGGATAATATAAATGAGTGTCGTGCATGTGAACAGAAACCATAGAGTCTTACAATATTTCGATGACGAACTTCTGATAATGCACTGATTTCGTCAAGAAATGCTTTTGATCCCAGCCAGACACCATTTTCTGACGGGTGAAGCTTCTTGACAGCAACAACCTGACCCGTTGACAGCTCCGCCTTATAAACACTTCCATATCCTCCCGTCCCAATGCAGTGTCCGGGGCTGAAATTTTCTGTTGCTTCAATGATATCTTCATACACTATGTTCCCATCATAATTCCATACACAAAACAAATCCTTTTGTATTTCTTCCTTCACATCTATCTTTTTCCGATAAAAAATGAAGAAAACTCCAGCAGATGCGAATATAAGAAAGAGCACTCCTAAAAGAGGAAGTATGATGATAATCACAACTTTGTGTTTATCCATTGCATTGGATTTACTTGTGCCGGAAGAATCGCAAGCTTGCATGCCACTAACATTACCACACAAGCCTTTGTTGTTCTTAAAAACATCGAGTGCTGACTCTTGAATGGCTTTGTTGGCAGGAAGGCGGCCTTCCAACTGGTTGTAAGAAACATTGATGGATGATAAACTAGTCATTCTTTCAAATGAGGAGGGAATGAGACCAGAAAGCATATTGTGAGAGATATCGAGGTTTTGTAACTTTTGCAAACTTCCAATTTCTGATGGTATACCTCCCTTGAGCTCGTTATGACTAAGATCAAGCAATATACTAAGGGAAATTAGATCACCAATCTGACTGGGAATGGAGCCATTGAATATATTACAACTCAAGCCCAGGTATAATAACTTGGAGCATTTCCCTACTTCCCCCGGTATTGGTCCACTCAGATTGTTAGACGATATGTCAAGATGATCTAATTCGGATAAGCTTTCAATTTCTCTAGGCAACTGGCCTGAAAGTTCATTGTGGCTCAGGTTTAGGTATATCAAGAAGTTCAACTTCATCAATTCCTTTGGAATCTCTCCAACCAGATGATTATCTGAAAGATCTAATTTTCCCAATTGGGTCGACTTTCCCAACTCGGATGGTATTGAACCAGAAATGTTATTGCTCGATAAACTAAGGTATGTTAGGTTATGACACTCTCCCCAAGTACGTGATAGTTCCCCATACAAATTGTTATGGCTCAAATCCATGTAGTACAACTTTGGATACACACCAAAGGCCTCTGATATGTTGTCAGCAAGCTGGTTTCTATCTAGCCGGACTCTAACTAAGCTTGAGCAATTTTTTAAGCCTTTTGGTATTGGACCTGTGAAGTTGTTGAAGGCTGCGGTGAATTTTTCAAGTGATCCACCACGGCAAAGATTTTGTGGTAAATTGCCCGAGAAAGTGTTGTCAAAAAGATGTAGGAATTTCAAATTTTTGAAGTTTCCTATATGTGGAGGAATGGAACCAAAGAGCTGATTCTCGAAGAGGTACAAAGTGGTTAGGTCCCTCAAGTTACCTAAAGAAGCAGGGATTGTACCGCTGAGGGTATTTCCTGCCAATAATAATCTACTCAAAGATGTCAAATTTCCTATTTCTGGAGGTATGGAACCATTGAGTTGATTGTCCCATAAGCCCAAGCCATGCAACTTGGTTAGATTGCCTACAGTTGAGGGTATGGGACCATATAGCTGATTTTGATCTATAATTAGACTGACGAGATTAGTCAGTAGACCAATTTCCCTTGGAATTTCCCCGGACAGTGTATTATTAGAGAATATGAGGGATGTAATTTGGGAAAGGTTTGCGATATGTGCTGGGATAGTCCCAAAGAGCGCATTGGAACTAAGATCAAGAGTGGTAAGGTTCGGAAAGGATGAAAACTTTAAGTTATGGAGAGTACCTTGTAAACCCAAACTGGACACGTTTAGTTTGACAACATTTCCCACATTGTTGCAAGAAATTCCAGACCAACTGCAAGGACTAGTTGTTTTATTGAAGTAGGAAGAAGAGTTAGAGAAAGTCCATGTAGGAAGGAGCGAAGGAGAGTCATTGAGGAGGCTGGCTTTCCATTTAAGCAGTGCTTCTGTTTCCATTTTCCCAAAATTTTGTGAAGTGTTAAGTGCTAATACAAGAAGAAGCATATAAGAGAACATGTTGCTCACAACTCAATAACTATGAAGTAATGAGGCTAAAGATTTATAGAAACAGGAAGACTGAAATAAGTGAACGAGTGGTGTGTGTGGTAGTTGCCATTTCCAAGTTACAAGACTTAAATAAGTGAGCCCAAATGTTGTTAAACTTTACATCCGGCCGGTGAACGAGTGGGACTATTCGTCATGACCCTTAACTAGTTACTCGATTGGTCCGTGCCGAAGTGGCCCGTGTACTTGTGGGCCCTGCCAATGTTTCACGCCAACATGTGGTTGATCCACCATGCTTACATCGATCATGAGGTCCAACAAATAGTAATAATAACTACAGTATATGATTAATCCACAAAAGCACAAGTATAAGTTAATGAGACATTGTTCAAATTCAAGTATAAATCTAAAGAGATGGGTTTCCCAATCTTACCTTTTCTTCAGTTGTTTTGACATTTTTAAAGCTCTATCTGAGCCTATGTTTACTTAACTCGCCTATGTTTGACTTGGGGCATCTCCAACTTTGCCTTGAAATCACAAAACACAAAAAGATCCAAGGCCTCTCAAAATCTAAGGATTTAATTGTTTGAGTCTGTACAATTTTAGTGTAAGAAAAATAAAATGTTAGTTATACTTTTCAGTCTTAGGACTCAAGTTTTGGTAGATTGCTCAGTCAGTCATTGAGCTATTACTATTGAGTTTGCTTCTTCTGTTGTTATTAAATATCAAAAGCCTAACATGTTCACTTCATTGCTTAACAGAATATCATTTCGTTACAAGGTAAGTTTTGATGCAAAGATTGAAGAAGTGTAACTTCTCTAACTAACTATAGTGACAACATGCTTATAATTCCGACATTGTTTATTATGATTCCGATTTCTTTAACTATAGAGACGTAGCAAATTAGGAATTCAGGAACTCCGCTTCATTTGATACTGCCAAGGTATAGGCCTAACTTGTTTTATAATCTGTATATACAGGGAACTCTTACTTCATTCCATACTGCTAGGGGAGTTAACCATGTAAATAGCAACAACAATCCCTACTATTTGCACCTGAGAGAATGTCTCCCCAAGATATAAAAACCTGGTAACATTATTAATATTAATTAGAAATAGTCGATACATTTGATCTAAACTCTGGGTCTATTTTCCATAAATGCAAAATGTATTTATATATTTATCTTTTCCTATGTTTTAATCTAAAAGATTAAATCATTCTTACCCAAAAACGGAAGCATCATTGGTATCAGAAAGGTGAGTGAGCTGAGCTGAGTCAAGCTACCTGATAATGCATTTACAATGGACGATCAGAGATGAACATGAGTTTTAAATCTTGATGGTTAATTTTACGCAACCAAGATATACATCAATTGAGCTGAAGAGAGAGAAAAAATACTACCGATAGCATCATTTCATTGTCATTATGTTGCCTTTATAAATGTTTGTAAGCGAACATGATTACCAGTTTCAACTTATTTATTAGTACATAATTACAAATATGTAATGTATACCTGACAAATTGAAGAATTCACAAGTCTAGATGAAGGAGTTCTATAAGTTACACCTAAACTGTTCTCCTGTAACTACTATATTGCGCGTGTGATATGGTGAACATTCATTGGTGCAATTTCCCCAGGACAATCTATTTTATACTTGGTAATTATTTAGGCCAAACATCTGTGGTCTGCGTGAACCTTATCAAACTACACCTCATTAGCTTTATTCTAGGCCTACAAGCATTTCTACTGTTTCTGCCACAAGTTTACTTCAGAAAATTGCTGCAGCTGCCAAAAAAACTAGTTTGGTCAAATCAAACAACTGCATCAGCACTTCTCTGGAAGAATGTTTTCTTTTCAGGACCAGTTACAATCAATTTAAAACTAAGTTAGTTGTAGGCATACCATTTGATATGGGACCAATGGTATGGCATTACCGTTTTTGAGGAAGACTTTTTGTTGTGCTTGAAGGGGAGAGTTGGCAATTCTTTTTATGATGTTCATGGTGATAGTTGTAACCCACTGGGCATTTGTTTCTTGCGTTACGCTCTCCTCCTCCTACCCTGTGGCTAGGTTGAGGGGAGCTGCCCGGCCATCTAATATTTCTTCAGCAATCTATAACCACAATGAAGAGGCATAATAATGACTTCAAGCGAAGTCTAATTTAAATTTCAATATAATCACATTTTTGGCTTTGCCCAAATTAACATCCTATATGTTTTGTTTTCGTTAATTTCTGTAGGTTTGTCATATGCCTCATGAAAAAATGACTGGAAAATGAGAGAAGATAACAAATAACTATCCTCAACATGTAATAATACATGACCATCATAATAAAGTAAAATGAGAAAAATAAGAAGGCAGTGAGAATTACCTCGTGTTGCATTATAAAAGAATATGCCATAGCTGATGGCACTTCCAAAGATGGTTGTATAGGGGAGCGCTAGAATATCGTTGGATGTAAGCCCTTTTAGACTCCCACTGATGGCTGGGTCATGGTTAAGTACAGAAATCACCAAGAAAGGGATCCCTCCGATAACCATATGCTGTGATAAGAATTAGAAGTACATTAGTTTCTCTGTCAACAATGTAGTTACCAGGGCCCGACAAACTGAAGAATCCAAACCATCCAAATATCCATTAAAGGGGGTCATCTCAAAGCATACATTGGAAGGGAATTTTCTGTTTCGGTTGCTATAACGGTATAAAACAATGAGCCCAATAGTTTAGGGGAGAAGGGAAAGTCGGAAGAAGTAAGGAAAACATGGGGAATTAGCAACCCCTTACTACTTGTGTAAAAATTTCAATACAGAGTTAAAGATATAAATTCTTTTTCGGACCGTTCAAAGTAAAGTGTCGACTTATTGTTTCCGATAGTGATGGAAAAATATTTATCTAATAAAAACATCATAGACATTTTTTTGCTGTTGCAGTAAAATTCTATTAAATCAATATCTGAGTCCAGTGCCAACACAATCCATATCTGATTCTGGGGTTGTTTTTCTGCATTTGACAATGGTGGTCTTGAATGAAAGCCTAGAGATAGATGATGAAACCCAGTTAATGGGTTTGAGGATTTGGAGATTTTGATTACTGGGGTTTACCAATAATGGATTTGGCGGGAAACAGGGTGAAGTTGTCATTCTTACTCTCTCAAAAGTGAGAGATGATCAGTTAATAACGATTAACGACCATGTCTCGCTATCGTGATCACAATCATGTCTCGCTATAAAAGCATGAACTGATAACAACCTCGCATGTTCAGCACAACCTGAGCTAAGGATTACAAACACAACGCAAACATTATAATTGTAGTCCACGTTTGAAACGTGGTAGAGCATTGTTTTAGTCCGAGAACACACATCCGTTGTGGCATTTCATCAAAATCTTGGCAAGAAACTGATCATTCTAGTACCGTCTCTCAAAAGACACAAAACCAGTGTATATAAGCCCTGAGCTTCATTTTTTACAAATGTTGAATGAAGTGTTATCCTAGGCAGTTTTATTTGGCCGGCGACCTACCGAACGCCGGCCAAATCCACCCGAGCGTTCTGAGTCCGATCATCCCCATGACTAAAAAAGTTTTAATGCTTGGTCATCAAGGACCCCGGCTCATGGGCTATCTACAAGGGATAGTCATGAGTTCTCCTAGGCCTAGGGAAGGCTAAGGGACATTGCCTCGCAATACGGGCCGGTTTTCAATAGAGGGCGCCGCTATGCCCCGCGGGCTATCCGAGACGCACCGCCCCTTACAGATGGACAATATAATTAGTCCAGGCTCATCGCTCCTTCATATATGAGTCCCTTACTTGAAAACCGACATATTGAGCTACCCTGATCCGCTACAGGGCAGGTGTGCTTTCCGTACCTCACGCGCGTCGCGAGAGATTACGCTATCGGGATTATTGAGGGAACCTTCAGCGTTGTTGCCTATACCGAATACATATTCGATGACCCCTCACGAGTATCCAGGATTGTCCGGATGTCGCTCTAGCATCCGTGGGTTGTATGCCACTGGAGCGCCGCGCCCGTGAAGATGGCTGGTACACGCCGACCGTACGTCCGTGTACGCCGCACGGTCCCTTATTCCGCTGTGCTCCGGGCACTGTAGAGGCAGACTCGGGTTGGGCCGTGACAGCGTTATTGCTCAACTCTAAACGCGCGTCGCGAGAGATTACGCTATCGGGATTATTGAGGGAACCTTCAGCGTTGTTGCCTATACCGAATACATATTCGATGACCCCTCACGAGTATCCAAGATTGTCCGGATGTCGCTCTAGCATCCGTGGGTTGTATGCCACTGGCGCGCCGCGCTCGTGAAGATGGCTGGTACACGCCGACTGTACGTCCGTGTACGCCGCACGGTCCCTTATTCCGCTGTGCTCCGGGCACTGTAAAGGCAGACCCGGGTTGGGCCGTGACAGCGTTATTGCTCAACTCTAAACGCCAGTAAAGATAAATGATGTTTATGAGAGGACTTATTCATTTCCTCTATCATGCCTTATTTGACATCACGCAGAGCCTCAAATGGCTCAATATTTATTTATTCCGAATAGTTTCCTAAAAGCCTAACAAAAAAAGCAATGCAATTATACACTTATTCCTTTTATTTTGCATTCTTAGAGAAAACCAGTTACATTAACGTCGTCAATTTCCTCCAGGTTTGCTTTTCTATCATCTCTAGACAACAGGCCGTGCTTATCAAGATATTATACTATACTTTCTTTCCGCCTCAGATTTCTACTGTGGTGTAAGAACGAACATCTTACAAGCATGCGAATCAACTGTAGCTGAGATTTGCCTTGTGACCCCTGATCTAGTTGAATGCTGCAAAGTTTAAGCAACAAGACTCAGTTCTCTAACTTAAACTAATAAAAGATCATAAAAATATCGAGTTTTATCATTGTTATTACCTCCCATAAGTTACGAACACTGACAACAGCTGATGGTTGGAGGCCAATCGATTGCCATTGAGCTGCAATAGTCGCTTGATAACCTCCCCTGTTCCATAAAACCACTGCAACCCTTCCACCACTTAGAGGACCTGCCCATACCTGCAAAGATATTCAATAACCTCCACTTCGCTTGATGGCTCATATTTGAATGAGTATAAACACATCTATTCACCGTGACACGCCGTTTAAATGTACAAGTTACAGATGAACTCTAGTTCATGTTCAGTTAGCCATTGTCTTTTGAACAATATTCAGTGGTTGTGAGGAATGAGAAAGCTACCTGGGAGTCGCCATTCGCGCTAACCTTCTTCCCTTGCACTCCAAGTGCATCTATTCAAACAAAATTCTAAACGTAAGATAAATAAAGTTCAAGGGCATGTCAGAAACTATTACTTAAACAACTTACTAATGTACCTTGATTAACCGCAACAACTTCTGTGTTACTTATCATGTCAAAAGTCACCTTATCAATGGTTCCAATATCACATCCAATCAACAATGGAGCCTACAAGAGAAGAACAAATCTGTCTAGTTTAGATTCTTTTTCTGGACTCAATAACGACCAATTGAGAAATAGTTTTGTAAAAAAAATTAACGATATATACCTTTACTAAAGCCCATATGCTGAAGTGCGAGCGATATTCCTCTGTTGTCATACCACCATTTCCAACTTCTAGCATGTCTGGATCTGACCCACAACAAATTCATCAAATAAGAATTAGGATTTTTCATCAAAAGAAGAAAAATGAAAAACAAACCAGTGAAGGGATGGAATGCGTACCATTCCATCCACCAGGTCCAGCATACGATGCCCATTTGTCGTTTTCGTCCGCACGAGATATCATACTGAAAATAATAAATATCATGTGATTAGTTTGTACTAGTATGCATGCCAGATAGCTTAAGATATTTAGAAGCATTAGGTCATGAAATTTTCTCACCTTCCCCAGTTATCCTCGATATCTCCTGTTGTTCTCCAACTATTTCCTACATTCATTGCCCAAGTTGCAGGGTCTTCCTGTCCCCTGCCATTATGAAAAGAATTGGAAGAAGCCCATAAGATATTGACATACCAATTGGCTTGAGAATCATTTTCATTTTTTTATATTTTGAAGAGCTGAACTTACCATTCACATAAAGAGAAAAAGATATTTCTTCCCGAGTTTTGCAAAGCTTGACTCATTTTAGGATACCTGCTTTTAGCGCTTAGTCCAGTGTTCTCACAGTTATCGTATTTCAAGTAGTCAACTCCCTACATAAATGAAAAATTAGGGATCGAATTAGTAAATATTATCTTCTTTTAAGGAATTTCCCATAAAATACATATTTATACTGCTAAAGCAAATGTCAAGTGAAGCAATTGAACATACCCATGAAGCAAAGGTTTTTGCATCTTGTTCTTCGTAACCTAGTGAACCAGGCATGGTCTTACTGCAAGTCTGTGTCCTGGAATTATGTAGATAATTTTTTTTCTTCTCGTTCATTAATCAACCTGACATACTAAATCGAGGCTTAGTAAAAAGATAGAAAAAAATACCCTGCATCAGAATATAACCCTAGCTTGAGACCCTTTCCATGGACATAATCCGCCAAAGCCTTTATGCCCGAGGGAAATGTTGAAGCTTTAGAAACCAATTTTCCCTGCCAAAATACAAATGTTTCTAACTCAATCTAACTTAAATAAAATAAAATAGTGTAGACATCTTGTTGTTGTAGTTGATATACCTTGTATACATATATTATACCAATCTATGAATATATCAAAGTGAACTAGCATTTGCTATTTGTTCCGACACAACACATGCCTATTAGCTATGTTTGATATATCTGGTTCTTTCCAGCTATATTTATGGTTATAAATGTCCTATTCGCTAACTAAGGTCAGAAAAAATAAATATATAAAGATAACCTGAGAGTCTCTATTAAGTTCACCCCAACAATCATCTGATGAAATCAAAAGCAGAAGAAGCAGTTAGTTATTTAATATTGGTTAGAGCAACGCAAATAATTTAACAACGGTATTACCAATGTTTACATATTTGTATCCAACTTGTGAAAGCCCAGATGACACCATTGCATCAGCTGCACATCAGTGTAATAAGCTTAATCATCTACTTTATAAAAGTATATGATGTTAACCCGTTAAATAACTTCGTGAAAAATATTGAAAAAAGTAAAGAAAAGAAAAGGTCACCTGTTTGTCGGATTAGTTTTTCATTAATGTTGCATTTGAAATGATTCCAGCTGTTCCATCTATTCATCATACATGTAGCAATTTTAGAGATTTTCCAGATGGTTGTAGTATTACTATCCTAGTGGCAGAACTCGAAATACGGCATTTAATGTAACAGTTGCAAAGTGATAGACACCTACCATTCTTACTTTTCTTTCTTTTTGACAAGTTTTAAATCAAAAATGATCCACACCTCTAAACCTGTCATGTTTTTCCACATTACCACCTACCATTTGGCCTTGTTGAAGGATAGATAAGTATTAACTAGTAGATCGATTGAGGATCATTTTAATCATAGATCGATGGATCTGGCGAGGAATTAACATTCGCACAAAAATAACATAAAAGCACTAAAATGATTACTTGAACCAACTGAACTCAGAAGTCTCAGATCAAACAAGTAGCAAAGAACATGCAGTTACTCTCTGAAACTAACATGACAAGGGAAGATAATAATTTGTGTGCATTATCTATCTGCATGCAGGTGGATCCTAATGATAATAATAAATAAGAAGATGATAAGTTAACATATTCATTAAAAAACTAATGAAGAGGAGAAAAGAAAAATAAAGGGACTAATTACCCCATCTGGGGAGCATGAGCCAAGCCATTGTTCAGCAAGTTTCTTCTTATTAGACTATATTCTCCTCTTGTTAAGTTGAAATTTCTGAACCGAGCAGAAGCGGATACATTGAACAAGAAGAAGAAGAAAAAGAAGAAAAAAGTGCAGCTGAACCGAGCCAAAGCCGAAACTTCTAAAGAAGGAGAAGATAGAAATGTGGCCATGATTGACTTACTGACCACTGTTCCTCCTCCTTCTCCTATGAATGCTAGTGAGTTTTTGGGAAGGGTGTGGGGGGTATTTATATGTGTTTAGAGTCACAGTAACATACTTCCAAATAAAGCATAGCTGGATAACAGCACAGCACACCCAATGTTTCTTCTTTCAGGAGATAAGAAACTCATGAATTTACCCCACCCATGCCATCACTCTATTATCAAATACTCTTCCAAAAATATACCTCATGAGATGCTGTAGATTTTTGGTGGTGCAGGGGTCTATAATTTTTATGAATGATATGATCGCCCGGTGGACGTAACGTATAATGAGACCCTACTGTACATTTGTAAACAATATATACTCTGCAAGTCTTAACTATATGTTGTGGACAAGTATAGGTGATTGTATTTGTTTGGTATTCCATGCAGTTTTGGATCAAGTGATAAGGAAGTTGTACTTTGTGGAAAGACAAATAATGGTGGAAGATAATGTGATTGTTGTTTGCAGAACAGCTTAATTTGTTCCTTTTTATGATGATATACGAAAAGATTCATCTGGTAACCGCTCACATAGCTAGTAACTTTTTCATCAGTTCCGCTTGTCTTAACCCCTTATTTGTTTACAACTCAAATGTCAAACCTCCATAGCCACCGACCATATGACCACGTTTGTTTCATGTCATGCCATCGTCTGTAAGGAACTAGTGAGAATTAGTGTGAACTTTAACCAAGAGGCGAATGTGCAATAGAATATAGCTGCAGTGCAGACTATTTTGGCTTGATATTATGAAAATGTGACAGCCAGATAGCCCCATTTTTTCTATTTTCTAAATCACCATCTCCAAATGTACCAGATTGCTTTTGACACAAATCTGTCACACTTTTGTTTGGAGAAGAAAGGTTGTGACTATTGTAGGTGAACTGCTAATGTTGCTCAAATAAACTTAACAAGCCTAACACTCAACCTGTATGATATGGAAGGGTTCTTCTTTCTGGGGATGACTATTGTAGGTTAAAAGCTTCCTGGACTAGGAAATGCTGCTATTCTGCCTGAAATCTGGGAATGTACTACTTTCGGTTTTGGTTTTGGTTTTGGCTTTGGTTTATGGATCTCATTTAGTAAATCGTAATTCGATCCCAGGGATTACATATTGATATCAAGTAGAAGACTAAGAAGTATTGGAACCTGACCTGACATCACAAATTTGGTGGTTTAACTATATTTAGACAAGTCTGATATCTTGACATTAAATTTTTGAAACGGCTTTAAGACCTATTACAAAGAAATTAAGTTTTTGATAGACTCGAATACAAGAAACAACCACAAATCCAAAAACACAGCGTAAAGCCAATAAATTTTGTTGGACTCGAATATATATATATATAACAACAATGTAACCGATAGAGAAGTCAATATATAGGACACCCTCTCTTGATAGCGAGTATGGTAAAGCGATATAAGTATTATGCCATGTTTTTCCCACTACAAAGCAACTCTCCCACTTGGTAATTCATGTTGGGACTATAGTAAATACAAAGACGCTGGTGTTTGATTCTGTTTATTATGTATGAAGAAACAAAGGGATCGATCACATACTATATACTCACATATTTTGGTAGATAAATCACTAATTATTCAATTACACCAATGTGGTATATAGGTACAAACTATTCACCTCGGCAAGATGCTCCAACTTGACCAAATCCTTCACTGCTAGTAAGACTGCATAAAGAGTCATCTTCTTCACCTTATAAGATTTTGTACAGGAACTAATTACAAAAGGTGGAGCTCATAATCAAATATATAATCCCACAAATGCAAGAATCAAAAGCATATAACATCAAGATGAATTCTATTTTGGTTTATCAAGAACCGAGCTTGGGGTTGTACAATACTACGATCTATATAATTTTACATAATTATGCAGCTATGTCCTAATCCAATATGGATAAGAAGTTATTATGACACCTTTCATGGCGGCCAACGTGGAACTAACTACTGCTGGGGAGGCATGGTATAAGTGTAAGTTTGAGTTGAGGCCAAATGCAGATTACAGTCTGATGGGGTTGTGCTTTCAGTAGCCTAATCAAGGTTTTAAGAAGGAAACTGCAGACTTCTGATTGAAACTAATCCAAATAGGAACCAACAAATACAATGAGTTCAGGCAGGGTATAATTAAAATTACTCCATACAGTATCGAATAAAATTGTTTGGTCATGCAAGATGTTTTACCACATTCCATCAAGACATGACACGAGAGAATCAAATAGCACCCCTTTCATGTCAAAGCCATTTTGCTGGATCTGCCTAGGATGATATTTGGTAAGTCGTGCACTTGTTTTCAATTCAAGTTGAGAATGTGCTAATTGAAATGCATGCCAAATCTTGCAACATAGAAGAAGCGCAGATGTGGATCATCTCTAATCAGGGTCATATAAATATGATTTCATTGGCTTCTACATTATGTAGCTATGTTCAAAAGGTGCCCACGAGGAAGTTTTAGAATTTTTCTAGGAGATGTGTGGAGCTGATGTCAGCACAAATGGCGCAAATTATGCTAGCATCTTACAGCTACTGCAGACTTGACTTCATAGCACAAGCAAACAAATGTACTTGTTCAAATCCAAGTTCATGTGAAATTTGTGCTGAACTCAGATCTAAAACTTCAATAAGATGCCAGAATGTATTATAGACATGAGAGATAATGTTCACTGCAACGAATGTAACTGCCTTACGATGAAAAAGAAGATAACTGAAGACTACCAATAACTGCTACAAACGATAACTAATACAGAAACTCCAGAAACATATCATGGAAAGATAATTAAAGAGCTGGACACAAACAATGAAGAATTACACTTTAAGATAAACATTTGAACAAAAAGATTCAGACTTCAAATTGGTTGTCTGTGTTTGGAACATTTTACGATGACTAATACAAGGTGGGGATCATTTCCGTCTTCTTCATAAAAAGAAAATAAATACAAATGACTTACATTTACTTCAAAAATCTAACTCAACAGTGGTAACAATACCCTTCAACAAATGACTTATATTTACATTTACTTTGGCGTTTTGGCAAGATTTTATCAACCAAACCAATGAATTTACCTTCTAGTCCATCTGCTGCAAGCAAATCTTCTACAATAGATGTGTTGGTTGCGTTAAGTGAAAAATCCCTGTCAACCATATCATTGAGAAGTTGGACTGCTTTATCAATTTTGTTATTCTGAAAAAATCCTCCAACCATAGCGTTATAGGTAATATTATCCGGAGCAAGACTGTCGAAGAGTTTCTTCGCCTCATCTACGTTGTTTGATTTGCACATGTGGTTTATAACTGTATTGTAAGTATCAATATCGGCTTTTAATCCTCCATTTTCCAACTCTTCAAATAGTTTCATTGCTTCCGCATAACTACCATTTGTAAATAGGCCATTCAACAATACGTTGTATGTGTAAACATCTGGAATATGTCCCCGAGCTTGCATCTCCATAAAAAACTCTTGCGCCGCTGTGACTCTCCCAACCTTACATAAACCATCTATTAGGGAAGTGTATGTAATGACATTGGGTGTTAATCCCTTGCTACACATATCTTCAAAAATTTGCATAGCTTCATCCAACTTCTTAGCCTTGCCATACCCATTTATCAATATGGTGTAGCTGATAACATCAGGCTCACAACCCCTAACCACCATTGAATGCAACACTTTTGTTGCCTCATCCATTCGGTTGTATAAACAATATCCATCCATCAAAGCGCTGTAGGTTATTGTGTTTGGTTCCACACCCCTTTCAATCATCAAATCAAACAACTCATGGGCCTTTTTGACCATGCCTTCCTTGCACATAGTGTCAATTAAAATGCTAAACGTACATACATTTGGTGAGATTCGACGACCCATCATTTCTCTAAATAACTTTGTTGCTTTTTCCCATTGGCTTGAATTGCATAAGCCATCTATCAAGGAATTGTAAGTTACTACATTGGGACTTACACTTCTTGTAGACATCAACTCAAATAGAGTTTGTGCCTTTTCTGTCCTCCCACCTTTGCAGAGAGCATCCACCATTATGTTGAATGTTACTATGTCTGGGGAAACTCCAGAATTCACCATTTTGTTGACATAAGATTCAGCGTCCTTCCACATGCCTAAACTACATACACCTCGAATTATAGAACTGTAAGTGATGACATCTGGCTCAACACCTTTGCAAATTATTTCTTCAAAGAGGTTTTGAGCTTTGGGTATCTGTTTATCCTTACATAGACCGTCGATGATTGCATTGTACACAAGTATGGTAGGCTTGCAATTTCCTTTCTCCATATCCTTAAGCAACTTAATAGCTTGATCAACATTCCCAGTTTTGCATAACCCATCAACCATACTTAAATAAGTAACTTCGCTACATGTATACCCAATCTCTGTAATTTTGTAAAACAACTGGATTGCATTCTTTACTCTCTTCTCCTTAAAAAGCCCTCTGAGCAAAATGGTGAAAATAACTATATTTGGTTCAAACCCACTCTTGAAAATGTTTCCCACAACAGCAAACCCGAAATTAACCTTACCCAAGTAACAAAAACAATTGATTAAGGCGCTAAAAGTAGATACATCAGGTCTGATTCCCTCGGAGTCCATTGTTCTAAACATTGTGATTACAGTGGAATACTGTCCCAACTTGGCGATGACTCCGAACAGTTGATTGAACTGAAAAATCGAAGGCGAGGGTCGCATTTGAATCGCGTTATCAAACAAACACTTAGCTTCTTCTATCCTAAGGTTCCCAGATTTGCATCTATCTCTTACAAAATTCTCAAAATGATAAGAGGAAGTGAAAGTAGTGACCTTATGAAGCTCAGAGATCTTCTTCTTCTTCATACCAACAGCAGCAATGGATCTTTCAAACAACTTCTTCATGGCTTCAAAGTTTAAGAGTGTAAGAAATAGGTTTAAGTTTTAAGCTACGCGATTGTTGCCATCATTTCTGACTATGAGGCGTGCTATGTTCTTTAGAGCATATGCAGCACTAAGGTCGGTTCAGAGACCCACAAGGTGCGTTTGTAAAATAATTATGTCGACGCAAATGAACCAATGAGAGGATGCCATATGTCATGTTCTGATTGGTTGTATATGCCGGCATATTAAAATTTTAATTACAATACACCGTTATGATTTGAAGACGTGGCTACATCCTGGCCGTCGTTTTATGAAACGCGGTTTTGAACTGCGCTGGGCTTAGATGACCCTAGGTAGGTTTAGCACTGCTGTGTAGTCTTCAAGGGTGGGTTACTGTTGAAGGTGGGTAATCGGTTTGAACCAACCTTACTGCTGCATATGCGTTTATGCACTTTTTTGCCTTCTTTAGTCCACATTACAGCTAGCTATTACCGGTAGATGTAAAACACAACTCTTGAAATAAGACACACGAGAGCTCAAGACGCGTAAAAAGGATGAGAAGGTTACCATATATATATATAACAAGAGGTATAGTAACACCCCAGCCCACTGTATTGTTACCATATATATATATAACAAGTATTTCGCTTCTCCATCGATCGTTCCCCTCCTTTGTTACATTCTTCCAGAAAGATACGACCATGCATGGTCTAATCTTCCAGAAGAACTTAAAGAGTTGATCAGTCGTAATCTCCTTTACAAGGACCAAACACGTTTCGAGCAGTGTTAAAATGATGTCTTATGGTTGAGTGTTGCTGCAAAATGTGAGCATAATAGGTGGTGGGGTTCAGAATCATATGAGCATAAACTTTAAAGCAACTTCAGGGTTATAATGTGGTTTCAAACAGTACTCAGAATCAAAATTACTCGAATGTTCGAACCTGTCCTTGCGGTGAAGGATGGATTGATCAGAAATCTTGTGTTTAACTACCTGACGTTGGGTATTAAACAGATTGCAATCTCAGATACATCCACAGAGGGCTACACACGACTTCCTGAACTGAAGGTTTAAGATTTCAGTTGTGTAATATGAGTACTGTTTTGGTCACTGAAAGAAACATAATCCTCTATACTTACATCAAGGACATTTCCCAAATGCGAAATTATTGAACATTTTCACTGGTCCCTTGTACACCGAGGTTTTGAAATGTAACTTATGAAATTGGTCTTAACACATATAGCTTGCACGAATGAGAAGCCACCGTGGCCGTCAAGTTCCCCACAAATCTTGTTTTCAAGGTATAATGCTGCATGACAAATAAAAGAAAGTAATTTTAGTTGAAACAAGGAAACATTATCATCCAGTGTTTAGAAGTCGTAAATCGTTCTCAATGTATGACACATGAGTATGTTATGTTCATTAAGACTTTAGCTATGAGATATTCTTGCTCTCATGTACCTAGAGACGTGACAATAGTTTCCATAGAAAGAAAAAAAGATGTATAGCATAGGTTCAAAGTACCTTCCAAAGATCTCTAACCTTGACCACAGTGTTGGGAGGGATATCAATGTCATCCCATTGAGCAGTAATGGAATAAGGTCGAGGACCTCTATTAAGTAAGAGGACAACTGTTTTATAGACTGAAAGAGGTCCAGACCAAACCTACAAAAATAAAAAAACAGATGATAGAAATTAGGATTTTTAAGTAACATTGAATAAGTTGCAAAATAGGATTCTTTTTTACGGAAACAAAATGGTTACCTCGACATCACCTTCCATCCTGACCTTTTTGGCTTGAACACCAAGGGTATCTGTTAAACATTCAGTACATAACCCTTTCGCTTAGATAATCCTTGATCATGCATCGTTATATAAGAAAGTTCAATTATATACTCATTTGTACTTGCCTTGGTTAATCGCGATAACCTCCTTATTGGAAATTATTTCCACGGTTTCTCTGGTTAAATTACGAACATCACATCCAATGAGAAGAGGCGCCTGAAAAAATCACCAAAAATCTTACAGATGCACCATACAAACATATTAGACATAAGAAAAAACATAAACCAAGTTTATAAGTATTTACTACCTTAGAAATGGCCCATAAACTGAAGTGTATAATGTATTCATCTTTTGTCATTCCTCCATTTCCTACTTCAAGCATGTCTGGATCTAATCAAATTAACAAAACCAGGAATTATTTTTGCCTAATCTAGATTAGGATGACTTCGGCAAGAGAAATTAGAGGATATGGTTATCCCTAGTATTTGAAAATAGTACTGAGATAATGATTACATGTAAATCTTGTGATTAACGCAACTACAAGCAACTATTTTGTTTTCAATGGAAATATCGAGATTCAAGTGATCGGTACGATACACTCATGCCCACTAAAGCAGCTAATAATTTGCATCTGCATTACAATCTTTTTCATAGCATTAGCCCAATTGCTTGAAGCAATGATTCCCTATAATCGCTTTCCTTCATCAATACAAAACATCATCTAGGAATATATGGAAAATCTGTAGTTGCTTACCATTCCAACCTCCAGGTCTTGCAAAATCAGCATACACCTCATTGATATCAGCTCTAGAGATCATACTGTTTGGGTGCAAATAAAAAAGAGATACTCAGGTTTTACAAAAATTACAACATATTTCACCGCAAGCATGACAAACATTGTTCTTAGCGCCAGTAAATGATTTTACCTTTCCCATGTATCAGAAATGTCTTGAGTGGTTCTCCAACTATTCCCAACCTTAGCACCCCAGAGAGCTGGATGCATGTCACCCCTGTTTAACAGAGAGATAATTCAAAGATTTAAACTCAAGCAAAGGAAGACATATTCTGGGTAGAAAAAGAAAATAGAGTTACAAGGAGAAAAAAAATACCATTCACACAGGGATAAAAAAATTGAACGGCCAGACTTCATTAGTGCGCGGGTCATGACAGGGTATCTATAGGAAACAAAAAGAAATAATTTAGAAGAATTTCTTAAATAAACAAAAACGTTGTGGGGGTAATAGGTTTACCTAGTTGTTGGCTTTATTTCGCCATTGTTGCAGTTATCATACTTCAAATAATCGATACCCTGAAACATAAGATTTAGTTAAGTAGTTAGATATTAGGTGGTTGTGAGACGACCCGTATATATGTGATCAGGCATAGGTGGTATTGGCATACCCATGAAGCAAAGGTTTTTGCATCTTGTTCTTCATGACCAAGTGAGCCTGGCATGGTGTTGCTACAAGTAAAGTACCTGTCAATGTCACAGTTACGGACATCATTTAGATAAGTTGCATGGTGCTGCTATCTTATTCTTTCAAAATTCGTATCATGAACTACCCGTGAAAATGCAAAAGAATGCTTAGAGGAAGCACATGATGGAGGGGTTATTTGAGATTTATTTAGGAAAACTGGCAAACTAGAATGGTTACTAATAAGGATTTCTTCAAGTTTCATCAATGAAACACATGAACTTTCATCTCCTTTTCTTAAAATTGCAACAGAGCCCAGTTGCTGTACAACCAAAATATTCTAAGAATCCTTATACGAGAATACTTTTTTATCTCATTTCCTGGGCATCCAAAAGCACTATAAATAATATAGGTGCAAAAGCCGAAAGCATTTAACATATTTACCCTGCGTCTGAGTAGATTCCTAGCTTTAGCCCCTTGCTGTGAACATAGTCTGCAAGAGCTCTAATGCCTGATGGGAATGTAGACTTCTTAGCCACTAAATTTCCCTGAATTACAAAAACATTTTGTAATAAGAAAGTAAGCAACTGTAATGGGGGAACAAGTCATTAAAGTCCTATAAACAAACCTTGTGATCACGAGTTAGCTCAGCCCAACAATCATCTAATAAAGGAAGAGAGATATCAGTCTATCAAATAACATGTTTTGACGACAAATAGAATCGGAAAAGGGTAATAATAGAAACAAAAGGGCAGCCACACACCTATATTTACATAATGATATCCAAGCTTGACAAGACCAGATGATACCAAAGCATCAGCTGTTAGTTATGAAACCATCACAAGAAGAGTGTATTTGATTAGTAAATTTGCAAGATTAAAAATCACATAAATAACATTTCTGCATTTCTAAGAAGCGTTATAGAGCATTTGACCAATTCCGATGAGTTAACTTGATGCAAATCCAGTACTAGTCAATAATAGGGTGAACAGTTAGAGTTGCTTGCTTTGGAAAACCAGATACATAATGTGATAAAAGGCAAAGGTAACACTCATGATCTATTGAAAACAACACTCGTGGCGATGGTCAGTGTAATGGTAGTTTGCACTTACCAGTTTCCCTGATCATTTTCTCATCAATATTGCAACTGAAGTGATTCCAGCTATTCCACCTGAAACCCATGCACATACAATTCTCACATTCTTAAAATATTATCTTATCTTAATATCTAGAGATAGATAGATAGATAAGAGTAGTAGTAGTATACCCCATAGGAGGTGTGATACCAAGTCCATTAGCAAGTAGATTCCTTCTGTTGTTGATGTCATCTTTGGGTTCATCCAGGTTTGTAAATCTCAACGCGACAGTGCTACTAGTAGTAATCAAGAAAAAGAGCAATGGTAGTAGATGAGATGTTTTCATTTCTCCCTCTGCAACTCTCCACTACTTACTGCTTACTACTACTACACTCTGCACATGATGTGCTCCATATCTCTTATATGCATTTATACTTACTGTGAGTAAGAAAGAAAAAGAAGATAAGATGTAATCTAAGATTTGCTTTACATATAGATAAGAAGGAACACAATTGTTACTTATCAGTAATCTTCAAAGGGCTAAGATTTGCTTTACATACCGTGAGTACTATACTATCTATTTGTTTCCTCTCACATACACTCTGGAATGCAATCTAGTTTTCGCCATATGGGACAAACGTCTGCATTCATAGACATTTGTCCCATACAGGTAAGACCCATACCAATAGGTACTAAGGATGATGGATCCTATGCCCCATGGTAACCGTCGCCTTTGGGCCAAATATATGAAATGTCTGTTAAGCCACTATTGGGCCTTACTTATAGACCGCACTCGTACATTATACATGGAGACTCATGGTTTTAGTGTTTCTTCTTATGAGAACTGCAATCCCAGTTCATGATTTTGGTTATATAATAATGACATTCTGCCTAACTGTTGTATGTTTCGTTGAAGCGGAGAAGATGGGCCTCTTAATGATCCCACCACCATCATGAACACAGGGAACTTGGGGTTTCAGGCACTAAATCAACAGTTACAACAGGCATTCCAGGTGTGAGGAAGATTGTTTGCATGGGAATAGGCCCATCGGGGTGTGCACCTTAAACACTGTGGGAGTCTCCTGGTCAGACAACGAGTCCAGGGACGGGACATTGTGTCGACAAGATTAACAAGGATGTCTTACAGTACAACACAATGCTCTCTGAGAAACCCCGAGTTAGTAGATGCCGAGATCGTCTCCATGGTTTCTGCAATAGTGAAATCTCTTCCAGTTGAGGCAGTCCAAAAGATCATGTCTCTCATAGGAACAACAACAATGGGAGGGAGGTCATCAACAATAGCTGAAATGTTACTCACACAAGCATTCAAATTTAAGTAGGAGTCAAACTTCAAAATCTGGGGAAAACTATCCCTCAAGATGCATGGGAGTGCCATGGATCTTGCCAGAAGAGAGTGTCTCTGCCATCTCCTATAACATGCAGCTTCACATACATTTTGGCAAAAGCCAGAAGCTCCTCCCTTTGATAGGATACTTTTCAACCCAAACAGTCCAGAGGCTATCTTGTTTGCTAACAATCTTCCAGGTAAGCTTCAACACTGCAGCTTGATTCCAAGTTTCAAGGTCATTGATCCCCATCCCTCCTTCTCCAGGATAACACACTGCCCTCCAACTGATAGGAGCAGACTTCTTACCACTTTTTTGACCATGCCAGAGAAACCTAGAACAGATTGAGTTGATCTTGTTAATAACCAGCTTTGGTAGAATAAACAGACTACTGAAATAAGCATGGGAACTAGAGAGAACAGATTTAATGAGCTGAAGTCTGCAAACATAAGAAAGGATCTATTGCTCCAGGTCAGGACTTTGCTAGACATCTTCTCAATTAGAGGGCTACAATGCTTTGAGGAGAGTCTGGTGGAAATTAGGGGGACACCCAAATATTTAAAAGGCAGCTCAGCTTCATTAACACCCAGCTCTTCAACAATTTCCAGCTTAACAATTTCCAGCTTCATTAACACCCAAAATGTCTCATTGCTGCAATTGGCAATATTTCCAAAATAAAAGGTATGCCCATAGATCGATGATATGTACTTAACCTTAATATTTTTCAAAAAGGTAAGAAAGCAGCATAAATAAAACATAAAGAGGTAAGCCAACGTGGTAACCCCCCTACAAAACATGAAGTTAAAAGTATAAAGATATGATGCAAACCGAACATGAAAAAAAGAGGCTTTAGGTGACGCCAACCAAATGTTTATACATGCCCAAGGAACACACCATAAACTTTTTTCTCATGCAAGAAGAAACAGTGAATAGGAAAAACACATAACGACAAATAATTCACCTTTGGGTGGGTACAAATGGCATATTTCAAGAATGACTCCAACAAGCAGATCTGCACCCTTCTGGACACTAATCAACTTATCACAACTATAAATCTTTCATGATGATTGAGTCGCTCTGGGCATAACAAAGACTGCAACACAGAATTTTCCTTGTTTGTAAGCGAAACAGATATAGCTTGATTAATATCTGCGAAAGTAAACTGCAATATCTTGTTCATGTGGAGGCCGCCAATATCAGGAAAACCATAGAATAAATGATCTGTAAACAGAACTTTGGTCAATCAATTGTACCAACCAAATCGATAAATACTACATTAAGTACCTCAAATAAAAAATAATAAGAAAAGAACCAAAAAGCTTAACTATTGCGCAAATAAACTCAGGTGAAAAATGGACTGGAGAAGTAAGAAGAAGACATGGTATACCATTGCGATGCAACATTGATAATCAACAGAACCTTCCCCCTCAATGTGCTTAGGTCCACATCATTTCCCCTAGCATCTAGAAATATCAATAATAAATATAATTACAAAAAGATTCGTAACATCTATCTATCTATCTATCAATAATAAAGTAGTACAAGATTAAAATTGAAAAATAGTTAACTCAATAACATGGTATATTTCTTATATTTAAAAAAAAAATGGATAACTATAAAGTTGTCGAAAAATTCTAGTTTACTCTAAGATCGAATATTACATTCGAATGTACGTAAGAACGACGGGCAAAAAGAAACTAAGATCAAATCCCTATTTTACACGTTATGGGGAAACTTCTAATATTTTCTATAATAAGAGGTTACGAATATGTATCTTTATCCCTCTTATAAGTATCTCTCGATATTTCCCAATTTGCCATCACTAACTAATCCATCCCCGAGGGAAGCAAATCATCATCTCAAATCCCACTATTTAACTTTAATACACTGGCATATCATCTAAGTGGGAAAAGACATTGCAGATAAAGGGAAGCATTAAGTATGTAATGGCTGACAAGGAAAATTTTGTTTATCATTCTTGTTTTATCCAACATACCTTCTTTAAATTGACCTCCACTTCTGACATGATAGCTTATCCCGTTAAGATTATTTACGAGACAAACATTATCTGCTTCAATTCTGTCATCATAAAGCAGAGATTTTTTTAATTACATACTAGACTTCGGAAGATATGATAAGATAGGATGAGATCTAAAACCAACAAAGAAAATACCTTTAAAGTCGATCAAGTTCACCAACAAAAATGAACAAACAAAATCAGCACCACTCGTCTGTCATGGAAGATTTCCCAAGCACCTCGTCAGATCTCAAGAATACTCTACAACACAAGACAATCTCCAAAACTTGACTTAACAAACATAAACCTACGCCACCGACATACAGACACTCAATACAATTACATTGACTTTACAGACACTCAAACCTTTTACAACTTCCACAATTACATTGACTTTACAGACATTCAAACCTTTTACAACTTCCACAATTACATTGACTTTACTGACACACAAACCTTTTACAACATCCACAATTACATTGACTTTACAGACACTCAGACCTTTTACAACTTCCACAGTAATGCCACCAATGTCCTTACATCTGTGCAACCACGACAAAAGAGAAATACGGGTTACAGGAAAAACAAGGGGAATCGGAGAAAGATAGCAAAAAAAATGAAAACAACGGTAATAGATAAAGAGGGAAGAGAAAAACTGACAAAAAAAGAAAGAAAGAAAGAAGAAAGCTACTTGTTATTCACGAATCGATATTAGTCATAAGGTTGGTGGTGATTTAAAGTGTTCAAGTTTTTCTGTATCAAATATGAAATTATTTTGTAAGGAAAACCATGTATTGGAGGGAAGGAAACAAGTTATGCATGCATCTACAAACAAACAAAACATGTCTGTTTTGAGAGAGAAAACAAACATGTCTTTTTTGGTTACAATAGTAAACAGAGGCAAAGTGTATTTCTAGACGTTCATGGCTCATAACAAACATGTCTTTCATTAGGTAATTTTATAGAGAATATTGTACTGGTATTGCCTTGTGGCAAACTCGTGAATGGATGAATACACAATTGGAATCTTAAAGATCGAATGATTTTAATCTTTGAGCAACCAAAAAGATAATGAACATGAAGAACACCAAAAGCTAAAACTAAAGGTTTGTATGGTATATATAATAGTTTTGATTACCAATTCATGAATCGTAGAGTAATGAAATATTTACCTAAATGCACAGTCATAGACAACTTTCGTCCTTTTTGTCACATCATGCCAACTGTACAGTTGGTTCATCTAGCAGAAAAGAGAGATCGGTAAAGGCTCACATCTTTAGCATCGACCTGGTAATAATAATAAAAATATACTATTTAAACCTGTATCATGTAAAGTCACTCACGCGGAAGTGAATCACTTCTAGGTTGATCTTGGGAAGAATGTAAATAGCCTTTGGAATTGCTTTTACCATATCACTAGAAACTGGTTCAGCTAGTACAACCATGTCGTCAGAAGGAACCTGTGGTCCACAAAGAGATAGAAGTTATGAGAAAGCTAATGTATTTTTTGTGAGAGTTATCTTAAAATACAATCTTTACTTGATAATAAGATATAGACCCCTTCCCAAAATGTTTTGGGTTACAGGGTACTTGGGCGATACCCCTTATGTGTTTGTGTGTTCAGGATTAGAGATCATTAAACAACAAAGCCAGGAAAATTAAATCGTAAGTTGCATACCTCTGGAACACCTACTCGTGTACTGACAGTCAACAGAACCTTCCCCCTGAATGTGTTTAGGTCCATATCATTTCCCCTGGCATCCTGTAATATCAATAATAAATATAATTACAAAAGATTCGTAATATCTATCAAGAATAAAGTAATCCAAGACTAAAATTGAAAAATGGTTAACTCAATAACAAGGTATACCTCATTTCATATATTTTAAAAAAAAAAGGATATCTCAAATGCAGTCAGTAAATTCAAGTTTTCTCTAAGACCAATATTACATTCGAAAGCATGCAAGAACTATAGATGAAAAAAAAAAAAAAACTAGGTTCGATACCTATTTTACACATTTTGGAGAAACTTCTAATGCTTTATAAGATAAGAGGTTATGAATAAATATCTTTACCCACTCATAAGTATCTCCCAATCTCTCACAATATGCCATCAGTAACAAATCTATCCCAAAAGGAAACATATAATCATCTTAAATCCCTCTATTTAACTTTAAGTATACCGGAATATAATATAAGTAGGAAAAGAAATTGCAGGGCAAGGCAAGCATTAAGTATGTAATGGCTTACAACACAGAAATATGTTTACCATTTTTGTTTTATCGTACATACCTTCCCCAAATTGACCTCCAATTCTTATACGATAGCTTATCTCGTTAAGATTATTTACGAGACATAGATACCACAATCGACGAAAGATATCCAGGAAAAGATTTGGTCCCGTTGAATAAGCATCAACACTATCTGCTTTAATCATGTCACCATAAAGCAAAAATCTTTAGAATTACGTACTTGACTTCGGAAGATATAATAAGATAAAATGAGATTTAAAACCATCATGAAAAATACCTTAAAAGTTGACAATCTCGTATGCCAGGGAAGATTTTTCACGCATCTCATCAGATCTCAAGAATACTCTACAACGCATGGCAATCTTCAGAACTTGCACTAACAAACATAAACCTACGACTCTGACTTTACAAACATTCAAACCTTTTACAATTACATTGATTTTACAGACACTCAAACCGCTTACAATTACATTGACTTTACAGACACTCAAACCTTTTACAACTTCCACAATTACATTGACTTTACAGATACTCAAACCTTTTACAACTTCCACAATTACATTGACTTTACAGACACTCAAACCTTTTACAACTTCCACAATTACATTGACTTTACTGACACTCAAACCCTTTACAACTTCCACAATTACATTGACTTTACAGACACTCAAACCCTTTACAACTTCTACAATTACACTTTATAGACACTCAAACCTTTTACAACTTCCACAATTACACTTTACAGACACTCAAACCTTTTACAACTTCTACAATTACATTAACTTTACTGACACTCAAACCCTTTACAACTTCCACAATTACATTGACTACATATCCACCATTAAGAATAACATTCTAACTTTTTGCTTCTTTCACATTTATATCGACTTGATAAATAAAATAACAAGATTAAACTAGGGTTTCATGAGTTTTCCCCAAAACTTATCCACATTTTTAATAGGAACTAATATGCAAAAACTTGTATGTTGAATCAAAATTAGCAAAAACTAGGGTTTTATGAGTTTTCTCCAAAAATCCACTATCCAAAAAACAACTAACTGAAACTACAGAAGCTAAAGCTCCTTATTAATTAGAAGGAAATGCTAGGAAATATAACATGCCTCTGGAGCTTATCCCTCTGCAACACAACAATATACTAAGGGGTTTAATATAGGGATCCGTTACCTTGAGTTTCCAACTCCATGGGGTTTCAAATCCATGACTCCTTTCATGGTGGAGAGTCACAACCACCACAAGGCCAAGAGTGACAACCTTTTTTTTTTATGAATCCATTACTCCTTTCTTGGTGAAGGGTCACAAACACCACTAAGCCAAGAGCCCAATGACAACCCTTTTTTTTTTGCTAGGCAAACCGGTTTTATATAGGGATCCGCAACCCTGAGTTTCCAACCCCAAGGGGTTTCGAAGCTCTCTTGGTGGAGGGTCACAACCACCATTGGGCCAAGAGGCTTTTTGCTGCCATTTTTGCAGCTTCAACACCCATAATACTTAAAATAAAATACTAGGAAATATAAACATACCTCTGGAGCTTATCCTCTGGAGCTTTTTCTGCCATTTTGGCAGCTTTGACTCTGATTTTATCAGTCCCAAATTCAAGCATTAAACTATAGTCAAATAAAGCAAAGCCCCCTAAGTTGAAGAAAAATGAGCGATGAAGTTGAAGCACAATTCACACACAATCTACATTACACCCTTCAAAATTCACACACAATCTATATTCACACACAACTCAGCACAATTCAAGTATTTGTGTAAACAAAATTACAATTCACACACAATTCACACACTATATAGTAAACAAAAATGGTAGAAGTAGCACCTGCAAAACAAAGGAAAAATAGTGCTAAAATTGAATAGATCAGAGATACTAGGAAATATAAACATACCTCTGGAACTGGAAGCTACACAACAATCTCTACAGTATCTGCAAAACAAAGGAAAAGTAGTGCTAAAATTGAATGGATCTCATCAGAGATACATACACTATATCTCTGATCAGATCCATTCAAAAAGAAGAAATAAAAGCGCGGGAGAGAGACAGACAGACAGATATTCAAATCTCTGATAGATCTGGGATTTTCAGATGAGACAGAAACAGCAATTGATGGTTAGATTTAAGTGTCACTTTTTTTTATTTGAACTGCCAAATTATTTGCCACTATTCTTTGGAGTTCAGATTTTAGCTCAGTATTGTAATATAGCCATGGGATTGTGCTTCCAATTCAATTAAATTCATTCGGTAATGTTGGTATATGGGCATTACAATCAGGCACTCAAGACACCCCTTGTGATCATAGTGACAGCCATATATCAAGAAATGGAGAAGAGAATTTGAAAGCAGACATTTATTTTACCACGTAGAAAACTACGAAGAAGCACTGACTTACTACTGTATAAATGGAGCTCCAAAATAGCAAGACATTTATGTATCACAGCAAATATCGTCGCGGCGTCAAATTTACAGACGTAAATGTTGGTCCCGCCAACGGCCGTCATCCCCCAAGTTGGCCAGTTGGCGTGAAACATTGGTAGGGACCACAAGTACACTCATTCACCGGCCCGATATAAAGTTTAACAACATTTGGGCTCACTTATTTAAGTCTTGCAACTTGGAAATGGTAACTACCACGCACACCACTTGTTCACTTATTTCGGTACTGCATAGTTATTGAGTTGTGAGCATAGTCAAGCAATGGGTCATTTCCCTTAAGCAACATGTTCTCTCTCAACATAGTTATTCTGCAACATGTTCTCTCTCTACTCTTATTACCTCCTTCTTATATTGGCACTTAACACTTCACAAAATTTTGGGAAAATGGAAACAGAAGCACTGCTTAAATGGAAAGCAAGCCTCCTCAACGATTCTCCTTCGCTCCTTCCTTCATGGACTATTTCCAACTCTTCTTCCTACTTTAATAAAACAACTACTCCTTGCACTTGGTCTGGAATTTTTTGCAACAATGCGGGAAATGTTGTCAAACTAAACGTGTCGAATTTGGGTTTACAAGGTACTCTCTTTAACTTCAAGTTTTCATCTTTTCCGTACCTTACCACTCTTGATCTTAGTTCCAATGCGCTCTTTGGGACAATCCCGGCACATATCGCAAACCTTTCCCAAATTACATCCCTTAGATTCTCTAATAATACACTGTCCGGGGAAATTCCAAGGGAAATTGGTCTACTGACTAATCTCGTCTTTCTATTTATAGATCAGAATATGTTATATGGTTCCATCCCTCCAGAAATAGGAAACTTGAAGTCTCTTGACAACTTAGAGATTAACACTAACAATCTCAGCGGTGCAATCCCTGCTTCTTTAGGTAACTTGAGTGACCTTACCATTTTGTACCTCTGGGAGAATCAACTCTCTGGTTCCATCCCTCCAGAAATAGGAAACTTGAAATTTCTTGTTGACTTGGAATTAACCAATAACATTCTCACTGGTTCCATTCCTCCACATATAGGAAACTTGACAAATTTGAAATTCCTAGACCTGCCTTGCAACACTTTCTCGGGAAATTTGCCACAAAATCTTTGCCGTAGTGGATCACTTGAACAATTCACAACAGCCTTCAACAACTTCGCAGGTCCAATACCAAAAAGCTTAAAAAATTGCTCAAGCTTAGTTAGAGTCCGGCTAGACAGAAACCAACTTGTTGATAACATATCAGAGGCCTTTGGTGTGTATCCAAAGTTGAACTACATGGATTTGAGCCATAACAATTTCTATGGGGAACTATCACGTACTTGGGGAGAGTGTCATAACCTAACATACCTCAGTTTATCCAGCAATAACATTTCTAGTTCAATACCACCCGAGTTGGGAGAGTCGGCCCAATTGAGAAAACTAGATCTTTCAGATAATCATCTGGTTGGAGAGATTCCAAAGGAATTGATGAAGTTGAATTTCTTGATATACCTAAACCTGAGCCACAATGAACTTTCAGGCCAATTGCCTAGAAAAATTGGAAGCTTATCTGAATTAAATCATCTTGACATATCATCTAATAATCTGAGTGGACCATTACCAAAGGAAGTGGGAATATGTTCCAATCTATTATATCTAAATCTGAGCAATAATGGATTCAATGGCTCCATTCCAACTCAAATTGGTGATCTCATTTCTCTCGATATATTGCTTGAACTTAGTCATAACGAGCTCACGGGAGGTATACCATTAGAAATAGGAAGCTTACGAAAATTGGAAAACCTTAATCTATCTCACAATATACTTTCTGGTCACATTCCGTCCTCATTCAAAGAAATGGAAAGTTTGTTATCCATTGATGTTTCTTACAACCAGTTGGAAGGCCGCATTCCTCCCAACAAAGCCTTTCAAAATTTATCATTTGATGCTTTTAAGAACAACAAAAACTTATGTGGTAACGTTAGTGGTCTGCAAGCTTGCGATTCTTCCGGCACAAGTAAATCCAATGTAATGGATAAATACAAAGTTGCGATTATCATCATACTTCCTCTTTTAGGAGTGCTCTTTCTTATATTGGCATCTGCTGGAGTTTTGCTCATTTTTTATCGGAAAAAGATAGATGTGAAGGAAGACCAAGAAGAAATACAAAAGGATTTGTTTTGTGTATGGAAGTATGATGGAAACGTAGTGTATGAAGATATCATTGAAGCAACAGAAAATTTCAGCCCCGAATACTGCATTGGGAGGGGAGGATATGGAAGTGTTTATAAAGCGGAGCTCTTAACGGGTCAGGTTGTTGCTGTCAAGAAGCTTCACCCGTTAGAAGATGGTGTCGGGCTGGAATCAAAAGCATTTCTTGACGAAATCAGTGCATTATCAGAAGTTCGTCACCGAAATATTGTAAGACTCTATGGTTTCTGTTCACATACACGACACTCATTTATAATATCCGAGTATTTGGAAAGGGGAAATTTGTCCAAGGTCCTAAGTGATATTGAAGAAGCTGTGAAGTTGGATTGGGTCAGAAGAATTAACATTATCAAAGGTCTAGCAAATGCATTTTCTTATTTGCATCATGATTGCTCACCTCCAATAGTTCATCGAGATATATCCAGCAGTAATATTTTGCTTGATTTAGAGTATGAGGCTCGTGTCTCTGACTTTGGCATTGCAAGACTTCTAAAGCCAGATTCGTCAAATTGGACTGAACTTGCAGGAACATATGGATATATCGCTCCAGGTATAGTTTTTAGTTTTCTCTTCGGAAGAAATATACCCTAAATGTTTGTTGAGCAAACTAGAATTGACCTTGAAATTACGTACTGATAGTAAGTTTCCGATTATACAGAGCTAGCTTACACGATGAAGGTGACTGAAAAGTGTGATATGTATAGCTTTGGTGTATTAATGCTTGAAGTGTTAATAGGAATACATCCCGGCGAACTTATCTCCTCTCTAACATCATCATCGCCAACAAGCCAAAATGTTCTCTTGAAAGATATATTGGACGGATGCCTCTCACCCCCTACTCTCCATGCCAGCCATGAACTTTTTACTATAACTAAGCTGGCATTTTCATGTCTTGATGCCAATCCTGAATCGCGGCCAACCATGAAACATGTATCCCAGAAATTATCAAAAGCCAAGACACTTGATTTGGAGTTGTTTCACACTATGACTCTAGGCCAGTTGATGCACCGAGAAATCTAGTTGCTATAAAAATCTTGGTTCTGTTTTTAGTATGTAAGTTGAATTACAAAAGTTTCTTGCTTTATGAAATCATATGTATCTCTTTACTATCCTTTTGCACCGAGCATTGGCATGTTTTGTGAAAAAACAAATCAGGGATGAGATTAGAGTTAAGAGATTAAGGTCAATCCTCCTAACCTTCAGGTGGCTCCAAGGCAAGCGAAAAAGCTCAAAGGAAAACTCAGATAAACTTATTGCTTGCTGAGAAATAAGATAAAACTGCTATGCAAACAGAAGCAGTAAACTATATTCAGTGAAAGAACACATAATCTGAAATTGTAAATTCAACAAATCAAAAATAAGATAAAACTGCTATGCAACCACTACACTAAAGAACATATATTTTTTTCATATTTGTGTTTCTAAACACCAATAATATCATTTCCAAACATTACTTAGATCAGAGACGAGTTTGAAATCATTCATCACCTTCAAGGGCCTGGATCTCATACATGACTTCCTCCAGGTGCTCATTGATGCTAGTAACGGCATCTTGCACCCCTCTAATCGCTTCCTTCAGAGCGTTATCATACTCTGCATCTGCCTCAGCTTCTTCAGTTCCAGCGGCTACAGTTATCTCATGAACATGCCTGCACTCATGCTCATCTGGTCTCTTAAATCTGCAGTGTTCATGGCTTACTAGACGCTCCGATGGCCGGCCAGCCTTCTTTAAAACTTGAATTGTTACCGTCTTTATACATGATGATCATCAAAATACACACAGAACAGCACAATTAGAAACAGATTCGAAGAGAGAAAACTTGTAGAGAGGGCCAACTGATTTATTTTCCTCATATAAAAGTATAAATATGCATAAAGGGTTGTACTTCGCCAAAGGCCACATATAAAAGAAGTTTCTTTTGCAAAGAGCATCTCGCAAGAAAAGCCAGTAGAAGGTGTGGTTTCCTCAATTACGACAAGCAAAGTCCATTTGCCACAGACTCTTATATAGTAGGCTTATACATGGAAGGTCGAGGTCCTCTTCTGGTCCAAATTAGATAAGCTATGTTTTTCTATAGAAAAAATCCCTAAAACAACTTGGACTAATAGAAGAGTTCAACAGAATTAAACAATACCATGTACAGCTTCTGTTTCTCGTATGCTTGAACATCTTTTAAGAGGTGAGCTAGATCATCCCGGCATAAATCCGGTTTCATGAATAGAGATTCCATTTCAAGAACCTGCATAAACATGGGAACACCTTGGTTAATTAGCCAAAAAGGAACTACAAAAAGAAAATTAATATTTGAGCATAATTAACGATGGCGTACTTGTTTTGAGCAATTATTGAAGTCTTCTGTAATCTCGCTGCAAACTTGTTGGTAGGCTGAATCCCCTCCACTAACCATGTACTCTGTAAAACCCCTGCCCAAAAATCCATAGTTACTTAACGATGCTACAATATCATGAAAGATAATCTTCATCAAGCCCAAAAGTAAGGCAACGATGTACTGTTCGCCAGAATTTACACTTCATCCTTACAAAATTATCTTGAATCAGATTGTTAATGTGTCGGATTTATCATAATCTCAGTTTCTTTGATTCATCACAGTTTTATAAAAAAGAAGTCATGTATTTATCTTTCAAAAAGAAGAAGTCATATTTGATATGCATATAAGTTATCGAACTGGCAGAAGCGTACTTCCTATAAAATGTGTATATTATAACTCCCATAACAATTAGTTTCCTTTTTACCGAAAACAATGCGTTAGAAAGTACCAGACGCACTCTCCAAAACTAGGAAAGTAACATCTAATTTGGTCAAGTAAAAAGCGCCAAGTGGAGGTAAAAAGGTTTACTATGCAATGCACAAAAGAGGAAATATGTGAAAGCAACCTCCCATTGAAGCACCAATGGAAAGATAAAATAAGTGAAAGCATGACAACTTTTGACTGTTTTTCTCTTGCCGTCCAACTTCATCTAATCCCTTTCAAAAGCAAAAGTGTGAGATCATCTAAGATTGTTTCTTCACCTATCAACTTACTTTGATTCCTTCCCAAGCTACAAACAATCAGAACTTTAACAGAGCCATACCTCTTCCAGGGAACTCACTCAACTCCCGTCCACTAACAACTAACAAGATCCGTAACAAAAACTGAAGTTGATCATGCTCCTTGAGCATCAAGGGATTTTCTCCAATTAAATACAAACATTTTGATTCTTAAATAGTTTTACCCGGCATGTTTATTTAAAAACGGAGCTAGTGGATGAGAACTTTGATAAAAGGGAGGGAATAAAATCCGCGGACAAAGTCTATGCTAATAAACAGTTGAAAGAGAGCTTTTGAATTTCTTCAACACCTAACCATTTTGTCACATTGCCTAAACCGAGATACAATATTTGCCGGTGGAAAGTATCAGTTGTATAAAGTATTGACAGGTGGTGTTTTTAGGAAATAAACATACTGGCTGTTTTACACAAGTCGTGATTGAGCCCCGGTTTAAGACACCATTATACTCAAAGAACCAGTTTGGAGCAACTTTGACACATTTTTTATGATACAAAGATATTATGGGGTGAGTAGACTCCTTCATATATCTTTCTCTTTGAAAATCCTCCAAAATATTGTATAAATAAGAAGGGAAAGAAAATATTGATATTTCAAAATTCTTAATTATTATAAGCTTTACTTTTTTTATATAACAGGAGGTTACTAAACTACTTCTATTACTAACCAATGTGGGACTAAAGGAGGAGTATATATATATACTCCAACACTCCCCCTCGCGTTGATACGAACATGCTCGTATCAAGGTGGATGACAATAAGATAACAAATAGATAGTCCCTCACAAAGATACAATCACTCCCTCACTAATAAAAAATTGAAGCTCCCCCTGATAAACCATCTTCCAATCTTTCCTTTTGCAGCAGCAGAAACATTTTCAAGCTTCACACATCCCCCGTGAAATCGGTGGCAGTAATATTAAAAGTGAAATATCTTGAATATCTTGCCCATTTTCTCACGTAAAGATAATATGAATATCTTGAATAAATACTGAGGAAATAGAGACACTCAGGTAAAAGTGAAAAGACCGAAAAAAAGATGATCAGTCGAGAAGGAGAGATTCAATGGAGGAAAGAAAAAACCACTCAAGGATAAGAAAATCACTTTAAGAAGAGTGAAATCCTAGTGATAAGAATATAAACCTCAAACCGTATTAGCGATGAAAGAAGTAAAAAAAATCATAGTGATTCAAAGAGAAATCACTAGAGAAAGTGATAAAAATCACCAAAAGCTTGTCAATTCTCTCTTAAAAAAACCTTGATTTTTGAATTACAACTTGTGAACTAGGCGGAAAAGAAATAAGATAATCACTAGTAGAAAATAAAAAATCACTTAGAAAATAAAATCGCTCAAAGAGTGATGAATCACTCCAGGAAAAGAAGCATCTCATGATCGTGGTGGAAGGTAGTTAACACCTTCATCCGATCCAAATAGAGAAATCTCATCTCGCGATAGGTACCAAAAAAATTTGCATTTAAGGAAAAACAAGAGATAATCGAGTCCATAATAGATATAGAGAGAGAGCTTAACTAATCAATCAGGTCAAACTAAGTTGATTGGGAAAACGAAAGCGGAAAAATAAAATAACGTTAGGTCAACTTCAAGCGGCATGGCCACCATTATTAAGCGAAATAACGTTAGGATTTTACTAAATAAGAAACAAAACTAAAACAAAAAACAAAAAACAAAAAAAAACAAAAAAACAGGAAAAATTGAAAGATTGAAAAAAAGAAAAAAAGAAAACATAATTTAGTTGTCCGACAACGACAAAAGCCACCGTCGGCGGAAGCGTAAAACCCTTAATTATTACAAGCTTTACTGCTCTTAATATAACAGGGGTCACTAAACTACTTCTATTACTAACCAATGTGGGACTAAATGAGGGGTATATGTGTAGACACACTATATACTCCAACAAATATATCTCGAAGCTTCAGGAAGTTTGATCTAGAGTAAAATATGGATCGATAAATATCTTTGAAGCAGTATAGAGGGTATATATCTTCATTAGAATCAACTCTGTGATTTTGGTGTTGGTATACATGTACATTGAGACTTGAGTAGTTTTTTTTAGACTTAACAAGGTATAACTGTTCTCCACGCTCTTGGCCAGTGGTGGTTGTACCTCTCCACCTAGAGAGGGGTTCGTGGGTTCGAAACCTCATGGAGTTGGAAACTCAAGGTTACGGATCCCTATATAAAACCAGCTTGCCTTGCAAAAAAAAAAACTGTTCTCCACTCCCATGGATTTCCCCAAGTTGGCTTTCCATTAAGCTTCTTGTTTTGTGGGTAGTGCGTGTTCCATTAAATTATTCGTAGCTCTTCAACTGTTATTTTTGACAAGCCTAATCCTAATTGAAGTTGCCCCCAAACAGACTAGTGGTCTACGAACACGCTATGCATCAAATGACGGGATATAGAAGATTAATTATTTCAATAATAGCTGATTGATACTCTCAATGGTTGAGATTCTCACAATTAGGATATCTTTTCTCCAAAACTGTTGCACAATTAATAGAAAGCATAATAAGGTTAATATCTATTTAATCCATCATAAGATTAAAGAGATTTATACCTTTTGAGCTTTGTGTAGGTTTCAGCTCTTCTCTGTTGAACTGCCAGAAATCTACGAAGCAAATCCGCTACTACTGCTACTACTGCTTTCGAATTGGAATTGTGATCATCATCATCAACCTCCACGGCTTCTATAATTGATACCTTTTCGAACCCTTCCATCTCTTTGTTAATTAATGAGGTGCGGTTTCTCTGTTTTTTAAAATCTTGGGAAAACAAACCAACCAAAAAAACAAAGAAATTACAAATGATATTTAAATTGAAAGAAAATATCAGTCATCAACGGAAAGAGAGGGATTCGAACCCTTAGTACTAAATAAAATTGGGAATTACTTAGTTATGCATGAAATAAAGAAAAAGTTTTCTCTATTTTTTTTTTTTTTTTTTATTTCTCAAGTAGATAAAAAAGATACAAATTTTATCAGCAATCCTAATAAAATTTTCATTGGCTAGTGGGGATATTTCCAATAAAAAAGATTTAGATGAAAGAATGTACCTCACTTGATTTTTCTAACAGGCGCTTGTTTCATTGTTTTAAAAAAATAAAAATATTTTTTCTTACTAGACACCCAACTATTAGTCGCCCGATTTGAATTTTATTTTTGAGAATTTTTTTTATAGAAAATAAACATAAGTTCAACACTTGAGCGCCCAATCGCGATGTAAGAAGCAAGGTTGAGCCTTAGAGCATCTCCTAAAGTGCCTCACTGACTTGATTGAAAAAAAGCCAAATCCTAGTAGTGAAGCTCTATTTCCTCCAACAGTACCTGACTTGAATTTTTTAATAGGCGCGTGTTTTATTTTTTTTGAAAAATATTTTTTTTCATCAGTCCGACTTGAGCGCCCGATTTGAATTTTTTTAAATAAAATAAAATTGGGCGCCCAAGTCTTAGGTGCTTGTTTAAAAACATAACAAGCGCCCAACACTTGGGCTCCCAATCGGGAAGTTAAAATCCAAGGTTGAGTCTTGAAATCCATGACTCAACTTTGCTTTTAGAAGGTGAAATCCAAGTCAGTAAGGCACTGTTAGAGGACGAAAATCCTAGGTGACACCTTGGATTCCCAAGGTAGTGAGGCACTTTAGGAGATGCTCTTAAAAATCAATACTCAACCTTGCATTTTGAGTTGAAAAACCAAGTTAGTGAAGTGTTGTTGGAGCTCAAAAATCCTACGTGGCACCTTATAAAACAAGTCAGTGAGGCACTTTAGGAGATGTTATAAGCGGCAGGACTACTTTGTTGACGTCAGATATTCTAGATATTTCTTGATTTCAATGAGCAATCCTAACAGTGTGGAGTTCAGTTCAGTTCAGTTGTACAAAAACACAAACCCATAAACTCCATTTTCTAGCAGTTGTTCACTTTAACTAGTTCAAAAATCTCCATGGACAAAGTCTAAGCTACAGGACTCGTTTGAAAGAAAATGCTTCGAGAATCAAGATATTCTTAAATATTGACCTAAACATTTGGGCTCACCACACATGGGTCGATGAATGGATAGTCACATAACATCTCCTTGGCCATGGCCCTCAACATGCTTCAACCTTGTAACTTGGAAATGTCAGTCTTCCTTTGTCTCTATAAATCTTCAGCCTCATTACTACATAGTTATTGAGCTGTGAGCATAGCCAACAATTAAGTTGTGAACAACATGTTCTTTCTCTACTCTTATCTCCTTCTTCTTAACTTCAAGTTTCATCCTTTCCAAACCTTACCACTCTTGATCTTAGTTCCAATGCGCCCTTTGGGACTATCCCGACACATATCGCAAACCTTTCCCAAATTACATCCCTCATATTCTCTAATAATACACTGTCCGAGGAAATTCCAAGGGAAATTGGTCTACTGACTAATCTCGTCAGTCTAGTTATATCCCAAAATTGGCTAAATGGCTCCATACCCTCAACTGTAGGCAATCTAACAAAGTTGCATGACTTGGGCTTATGGGACAATCAACTCAATGGTTCCATACCTCCAGAAATAGGAAATTTGACATCTCGCAGTGGATTATCATTTGGGAGATATAATCTCAGCGGTACAATCCCTGCTTCTTTAGGTAACTTGAGTGACCTAACCACTTTGTACCTCTTTAAGAATCAGCTCTCTAGTTCCATCCCTCCAAAAATAGGAAACTTGAAGCCTCTTAAAACTCTAGTATTATACAATAATATTCTCTCTGGTTCTATCTCTGCTTCCTTAGGTAACTTGAGTAACCTAACCACTTTGTACCTCTATGAGAATCAGCTCTCTGGTTTAATCCCTCTAGAAATAGGAAACTTGAAATCACTTGTTGACTTAGAATTAGCCATAAATAATCTCAGCGGTACAATCCCTGCTTCTTTAGGTAACTTGAGTAACCTAACCACCTTGTACCTCTCGGAGAATCAACTCTCTGGTTCAATCCCTCCAGAAATAGGAAACTTGAAATCTCTTGTTGAATTAGAATTAAGCAATAACAATATCAGCGGTGCACTCCCTCCTTCCTTAGGTAACTTGAGTAACCTAACTACTTTGTACCTCTTTGAGAATCAGCTCTCTGGTTCCATCCCTCCAGAAATAAGAAATTTGGCATCTATTGGTACATTATAACTTCTGAGTAATAATCTCAATGATACAATCCCTGCTTCTTTAGGTAACTTGATTGACCTAACCACTTTGTACCTCTAGGAGAATCAACTCTCTGGTTCCATCCCTCTAGAAATAGGCAACTTGAAATCTCTTGTTAACTTAAAATTAAACAATAACAGTCTCAGCGGTACAATCCCTACTTCTTTAGGTAACTTGAGTAACCTAACCACTTTGTACCTCTTTGAGAATCAGCTTTTTGGTTCCATCCCTCCAGACATAGGAAATTTGGCATTTTTTAGTGTATTATCACTTCATAGAAATAATCTTAACTGTACAATACCTATTTTTTTAGGTAACTTGAGTGACCTAACCACTTTGTACCTCTGGGAAAATCAACTCCCTGGTTCCATCCCTCCTGAAATAAGAAACTTCAAATATCTTGTTGACTTAGAATTAAGCAATAACAGTCTCAGTGGTACAATCCCTGCTTCTTTAGGTAACTTGACTAACTTAACCACTTTGTACCTCTTTGATAATTAGCTCTTTGGTTCCATCCCTCCAGAAATAAGAAACTTGACAAATTTGAAAAATGTACAGCTATTTAACAACACTTTCTCAGGCAATTTGCTACAAAATCTTTGTCGTGGTGGATCACTTAATCTATTCGCAGCAACTTTCAACAATTTCATAGGTCCAATACCAAAAGGCTTAAAAAATTGTTCAAGCTTAGTTAGAGTCTGGCTAGATAGAAACCAACTTGCTGACAACATATCATAGGCCTTTGGTGTGTATCCAAAGTTGGACTACATGGATTTGAGCCATAACAATTTCCATGGGGAACTATCACATACTTGGGGAGAGTGTCATAACTTAACATATCTCAGTTTATCCAGCAATAACATTTCTGGTTCAATACCACTCGAGTTAGCAGAGTCGACCCAATTGAGAAAACTAGATCTTTCAGATAATCATTTGGTTGGAGAGATTCCAAAGGAATTGATGAAGTTGAACTTCTTGATATACCTAAACCTGAGCCACAATGAACTTTCAGGCCAATTGCCTAGAAAAATTAGAAGCTTATCCGAATTAAATCATCTTGACATATCATCTAATAATCTGAGTGGACCATTACCAAAGGAAGTGGGGATATGTTCCAAGCTATTATATCTAGATCTGAGTAATAATGGATTCAATGGCTCCATTCCCAGTCAGATTGGTGATCTAATTTCCCTCGGTATATTGCTTGATCTTAGTCATAACGCGCTCACGGGAGGTATACCATCAGAAATAGGAAGTTTACGAAATCTGAAAAACCTCCATCTATCTCACAATATGCTTTCTGGTCACATTCCGTTCTCATTCGAAGAAATGAAAAGTTTGTTATCCATTGATGTTTCTTACAACCAGTTGGAAGGCTACATTCCTACCAACAAAGCCTTTCAAAATTTATCATTCGATTCTTTTAAGAACAACAAAGACTTATGTGGTAACGTTAGTGTTCTGCAAGCTTGCGATTCTTCTGACACAAGTAAATCCAATGCAATGGATAAACACAAAGGGGTGAATTAGACTTTGGACCCCATATAAGTTACAAGCTTTGGGATTGTCCCCCACACATGGCATTTCTTAGACTTTGGACCCCAAATTCAAATTTCGGCCAAAGTCTGACCAGAGTCAACTCATTGACTCCGGAAGACAAAGTCAAAATTTTAAATGTCAGAAATGCCCCTCGCGTGCATTGCACACTCCTCTTTAAGTGAATCTAATCTTAAAATTGCATGTTTATTGTGTGTTGATTATAGTTGCACGCTGATCATTGTTTATTCTCACTAGATTGTAAATATCAATTTGGATTAGATTAGTACTTCGCTATTGGGATTTTTATTTTTTTTTACCTTGTGTTCATAATTGATAAATCTAAGTACTGTAGACATTTCCCTAAAAGAAAGTAGCTCCAGAGCCAAACCCAAAGACCTAGCCCAAACCGTACCTGCACTAATTTGGTAGTAAACACTGATCTTCTTTTCTTCTCTTATTAAACAGTGATTGGGTGAGAGATGTGGCTTGGGCACCTAACCTTGGACTTCCAAAATCAACTATTGCAAGCGCATCTCAAGACGGGACTGTGATTATATGGACGGTAGCGAAGGAAGGAGACCGGTGGGAAGGAAAGATTTTGATGGACTTTAAAACTCCAGTTTGGACAGTAACGTGGTCACTTACTGGTAACATTTTGGCTGCGGCTGACGGGAATAATAACGTAACACTTTGGAAAGAAGCAGTGGATGGGGAATGGCAGCAGGTTACAACAGTTGAACCCTAGTCTCCCGGTTTAATATATTCACAGTTTTTTTCTTCTTTCGGCGTAGTTAAATATTTCCTGTTTGATATTGCAAGTTTGAAACTAATTGTTCAAACATTTTTGGGGGAAATTGTGATAAGGTCATTATACTTCCCCTTCCCCCCTCTTAACTCCTAACTACTAATCAAATATTTCAGATATGGTGTTGATGTTCCCTGGACTTACTATTTTCTTGCTCAGGAAATTAGAAATATCATGTCTTATTTTGATGAGTTTAAGATCTTTTTTCTTTTCAGAGAGGCAAATGGTTGTGCCCACTATCTTGCCTTTCAGTCATGTACCTTCCCCATGAACTAAAAATCAAGCTGAAAGAGAATGCTAGGGACATGTTCGTTTTTTTTGGCCTCTCATTCATATACTGCATGCAGTACATTAGAATGTAATCTTCTTATTTCTTATTCATTGGTTCTGGCCTTCTGGGTCTCCTAATCCCTGCTTTGCAAGCGAAAAAATATATACTGGAGTAAGATATAGAACATCAGAGCCTTTGATTTAACAAATATTTGGTCCATCTCAATTCTCTACCTGATTTCTAAATAGACTTCTCATTTCCACAGAAATTAAAAGCGTAAAGTTTACTTAGTTTGATGAATATGGAGTTATTACAAATCTTATAACTTGTAGACATATTCAACAGAAATATTTGGTTAGAGTTAAATTGTAGACATCATAGTTAAAGACTCTAACTTGTAAGAAATGTACTAATAGTGTACTAATAGTATTTACATATAAACGCACTTACAGTTTTTAATAGAGAATCCGTATGTACAGCATAAAAGGAGACTAGCACAGATTCACAGCTACCACGTAAAAGAAATATTAGGTACAAAAACTGCAGTCAGAAAATCTATAAATGCCAAATTCAATCCAAAGCACACACTAAAATAGGCTAAAATATGCCAAATTTGCACTTGTATACATGTCCCGAGAATTTCAACGAGTTGTTATAGCCAATCGAAATAGCTTCTAATTTAAACTTTTTGTTATAGCCAATCGAAATAGGAGGTGCGCAAAATCTGAACTTCACACTTCCAGATATGTTCGATCTAATGAGTTCGGATGTATCATTTATGCCTTGTCGACACTAGAAAGCCGTTGATACCCGTGTTGCAATGGGTTCATCGTCTTGATAACCCACGTTATGTCAATGTATTCAAGTTGTCGGAGTTGAGGTCCAATTCAACAGAGGAACAATATAAAAGGGCTTTTGAATCTGGTTTTGCCATTTTATTAGGATCCTTTTGGAATTCTGAGTTCAATCTCTTCTGCTATGGACCATCTTTACCAACACCTTATGGGTCAGTAGCTTCTAAAGTTTCATCATTTTGTAATTCTCTCTATGCATGGGAGCTTCCTTCGGAACTTTGTTTATTGGGTAACCGATGCAATTGTGGAAACTGCCTTCTTAAAGAAGATTGCTATAAGACTACGCTTCCTGAATGGACTGATTGGCGGAAAAATGGGGGTGAGTTGTGGATCTAGACTTGGGTAATGACTCTCACACCATCATTGGTACTTTGAGTGTTCAATTTATAACAGTTGAGTTACAGAGAATATCAAAAGATGCATGTTATACAGTTACATATTTATTGTAAAGATGATTGGAGTAAGAGAAGATCAAAGGTCTAACTCCTAGACTTGTATGAGAATATCAAAGGTTTAACACCTAGAGACTTGAACGACTTCTCGACTTCTCAATGACTTGGTCTAACAGTGGATGTCCTATGGAGGACTAGAGAAAAAAATGGAAGGATGCCGTTAATTGCCTATCACGGGTAAATGAGATGAAACTGGAAGCTTATGATGGTAACTGGAGAGATTGTTTATTTACAGTCGGTGGTTCTCTTGGCAACAAAGTTAGGGCGGCGAAGCGTGATAGAGATTGAATATGTGGAGGGAGGAGTTAAAAAAGGATCCCAACAGAGAGAGTTAAAAAATGATCCAAACGATGTTAACTTGCTGTTTTAACTTATTTTTGAATGTTTTTATTGTTGCATTTTCCATCTATACCGGCACTACTCTTCTGGTTCACGAGCACACATGTTAATAGGTCGTATAGGTGTAATTGTTTGTGCCCAATTGTTATACCAAATTAAGGTAGGTGAGACCTAGTGTTACTCTTTATTAGGGTTAAGGGCATAATGGGAAGACCACTCTAACCCTATCAGGTTAAATAAAGAGGATGTCCCTCTTGGAGGCTACAACACAGAAACCATCCCATTGAGGTCTGCAGCTAATCTAAGGGAAGACTCCACTCAAGAAGAAATGATTTTCCAGAGAGCAGGAGAACAAGTTAATATAATCTTCTTTGCAGATTCAGTTATTGATCATAGTTATTGTATGTATATTCTACAATTGGTGTCAGAGCTAGGATACAAAATACTATGATTAATTATTATTGTTAAAAGAGAAAGCAATGAATTTGATAATTGTTGACAGATTTGTTTCTCTGTACTTTAATGAATTTTTAAGACGCGATTGGGTGCCCAAGTGTAGGGCGTCTATTATGTTTTTAAACAGGCGCCTAAGACTTAGGCGGCCAATTTTTTTTATATTTTTTAAAATTCAATCAGGCGCCTAAAACTTGGGCGCCCAATTTTCAAAAAAAAATAAAATAAAAATTCAAATTGAGCGCCCAAGTGTTATGCGCCTATTTAAATTTATTTAAAATCTAAGTCAGGTACTGTGGGAAAAAAAATGAGTCTCACTATCTTGGATTTGGCTTTTTTTCAACCCAAGTAGTGAGGTACTTTAGGAGATGCTCTAAGCCCGAAAGAAAAATGCAGCTAAACTAGAACAATTACAACCCCTCTTTGGAACTCGATTTGGGACTTGGTTTTGGACCAGCACTCGGTTTTAGATTTTTGATTATCTTCAGGTCGTCGAGCTTTGGAGGGGGAAGAAGCCAAGAGTCACCACCAATGTAAGAATGGCTCAGATAAGGTTTCGCCTGCTCATCTGTCAAGATCCTCGAATATGTTACGCGATCTTTGGTAGCTGCCCCTGGTCCGTAATTTTTATATTCTCCATAAGCCAACGTCCTGCAAGTTTCATATATTCCTAAAGTTAGTTCATATATATTTAGAAACACGGTTAGGCTAAATTGTAAGATAACAAGAGCTTACTTGTCGCGATCTTTGTAACCCTTGTTGTTCCATCCTTCTGGGTGGACTACGGTTCCCATATAGGTGTATGCAAACACCACTTTAGCTCTCTGCTTCCATGCACGTCCCAGGTAAGTGTTACCTGTACCAGTTATATTGCAGTGAACGAATGAGAATCCACTCCTCTCTTCCGCGGTACTCCTCGCCTGTGCCGTGATTGCAGAAAGGCCTTTAGCAACCGAATTTATCACAGAATGCGTGTAAAATGATTTACCGTTTCCAAATATGAAGTCCACCGTGCCTTCTATGTGACAGTTTTCGAAGTAATGGTTACCCTTATCATCACATAGAGTGTCTTGAAACCCGATGAACTTGCAGTTATAGAAGGACGCCTTGTCACCTGAAATTCTCAGCGCCACAGCTTGACCTCCAGTCAACTCTTTTCCATCCGGCTCTGGGGATGAATTCTGATATAACAAAATAAATACAGTGATCACCACATTAGTACTATCGCAAAAAAAAAATGCAATTTGTACAACTGAAAATAAATTAAAAACCACCGTACTTGGAAGATGATATTAACGGCCTGGAAATAGTTAGACTCCACGATGACGGTAGCGCTATTAAAGGTGCCCAATTTCTTGGCATTATCACCATAAGTCAACGTGGGAAATTCGGGTTTGGATCCGTAAAATGTGACAAAATGCTTAAATCGATCGACTAATATTTTCTCCTTATATATACCGGGACCTATCCATATAATGGTGCGTTTAGTATTATCGGCTGGAATACTTGCAACTGCCTCAGTGACCGTCTTGAAATCACCGCTACCATCTTTCCTCACTTTAATTAATATCATATCATTCTCCGCAGCTTGAAGTTCCGCGTCAATAGCTGCAGGAACTAACCGGAATAGAAGGACGAAGAGAGTTGTTGTTAGAAGAATGACTGGAATATTCATCTTTCCGGCTTTCTCACTACCAGTAGAGGCAGACGGGTTGGGATGTGGTGATGCAATGAAACTAAATCCAAATAGTGTAAATATTTATAGAACAATTTAGATTATAGATAGTTAGTAATTTCCCGTTTATTTCTGATGATCTCAACTAATTTACTCTAAATAGAGATGTTCTCAGTTCTCACAGATGAAGAGGTCCATATAATTCCCTAGTTTGACTCCATGATCCATATCATTCTCAGATGCTGCCATATCATTCGAGATGTATTCGCTTCGGTTGGGTACCAACGGGCACGATGGTAATGCTGATATATTCGTATTTATTTTGTACAAGGAGAGGAAGTTATACGTCAATATTCCATTTCTAATCAGTCACGCTTCTTGTTCCAAACCATGATACCTATGTCCCAGAGATAAGCAGCGGTACATACACTCTTTCTGTCTCTTCTGAACATCACGGATGAGGCAGCATAATGCAATGGGACCAAGGCGAGGGGGGCGAGTGTCCTATCATATACATTGGATCTCAGACTACCGGTCTCTATCTATCATATGTCTTAAAGATATGGTATGTCTCTCATGAACATCCAAGCTGCGCATGCGGACACTGTCGAGTGTAACTCAACACACAAGTATTCTCAATCATCCTACATTCTTACTAGAGAGATTAAAGGGTAGATATACCCCGTCTCAATCAGCGAACTTTAACCTAACCACAATACCAACTAAAACTTGCTAATAAAAAAAGAAAATCACTAATGATAAAGGAATGGGGTTGCATTTAGTACAACTTCTACGATAAAGGATGTTTTGAAGGTAATTAACTGTGTTTATCTTAATACTTAAACGTGTTATGTTATGTTACAGGTAGGTGGGTATGAGGCCGGGTATCAGGATTTCCCATGGATTTCCAGTTCTCCACTCCCATGGATATCATTTAGTACCAAAAAAAAAAAAAACTGTTCTCCACTCCCATGGATTTCCCCAAGTTAGCTTTCCATTCAGCTTCTTGTTTTGTGGGTAGTGCGTGTTCCATTCAATTATTCTTAGCTCTTCAACTGTTATTTTTAACAAGCGTAATCCTAATTGAAGTTGCCCCTGCATGCCAAACAGACTACTTGTCTACAAACACGCTATGCATCAAATGACAGGATATAGAAGATTAATTGTTTCAATAATGGCATATTGATACTCTCAATGGTTGAGATTCTCACAATTAGGATATCTTTTCTCCAAAACTTCCTTCATTGGCTTCTATAATTGATACCTTTTCGAACCCTTCCATCTCTTTGTTAATGAGGTGCAGTTTCTCTGTTAAAACATAGAAGTGTAGAGAATCAATTCAATTTGTTAAAATTTTAAAATCTCAAACCAACCAAAAACAAAGAAATTACAAATGATATTGTGGGGTTCTAGACAAGAAGGGCTTTCGGTCTCAACTGCAACACAGCAGCACATAGTAAACAAGTTTTCTAACTCAAAGACTCCTAAAGTACCTTACTCACGTAGGATTATGGTAAATCCAAGTCTGAGGTTCTATTTCTTCCATAGTATTAAAAAAAACGAATATAAAGGGTCTGGATTTATTTTTATTTTTCTTCGAAATATTTAAATTGAAAGAAAATATGAGTCATCAGGGGAAACGGAAAGAGAGGGATTCGAACCCTCTACAACGGATTAACACTTTAGTTTCATCAACCCTTTGAGCCAAACCATATCTTTGCACGCTTATGTAGCTACAACATATTCCGCCTAGTTATGTTTCTGGGTTTAGTTAGCTAACGCTTTTACAAATCTCTTTCAGATAATGGACGGGACGGGACGCCTGAGTTAAGATCCCTAATCATAAATATGCAAACAGACAATCCCTAATCATAAAAGGTTTTGCACATAATTATGGCCGGATATGAAACAACGCAGGGATAACCAAATCTCTTGAGATGACTGACTTAGTGCCTACTTTGATAACGTTATAGGACATCATACCATCCAAATTATAAAAATAAAACATGATTACAAGTCTAAGAAACAATTAATATACTTAAAATTTCTATTCGTCGTCATCAATGCAGTCACGGGCTTCGACTCTCTTAACATGGTTTACGTACTTATTTTCTTCTTACACCATTAATATTCTTTGATCATATCTTTGTCTAGATATTTTCTCATTGTTTGGAAATCAATAATTAAGTTAACTTTATTTGTTTAAATGCACCACGCCAGAACCGTCGCTCTCTCATTGATTCCCTTGGCTAGAGACTTAGTCTAAGATTGCGCCTGTATATTGCTTCCGTTGTTTCTAAATCCGAAACTCTTTCATGTAATTCGGTAGAATCTCTTACATAAGTCCATTTTTTTTTTCATGTAATTCCGTATGTTGGTGATCCTCCTTTCTAAGCAATCAAAAAATTAATTTTTCGGACAAAACATTTTATTCAAACTATGATTTGGCATTTATAAAAAAAACATTTAATTGGAACTAGCCGAACGATTTGGCATCGAATATAAACAAAGCAAATGATTAGGCATTTATAAGAAAAAAATATTTATTTCAAAATTGCCGAATTATTTGGTATAGAATAGAAACATGCAAAATGATTTGGCATTTAAGAGTAAAAAACATTTAACTAAAAATAGCAGAATGATTTGGCATTTATGAGAAAAAAACATATAAATCAAAATAGCCAAATGATTTGGCATGTAATATATTAAAATGCCAAATCATTTGACATTTACGCGAAAAAACATTTTATTTAAAAATAGCCGAATGATTTGGCATCGAATATAAACAAGGCAAATATTTCGGCATTTATGAAAAAAAAATATTTATTACAAAATTGCCGAATGATTTGGCATTTAATATATTAAAATGCCAAATCATTTGGCTGATTTGGCATTTACGCGAAAAAGTATGTATTCAAAATAGCCGAATGATTTGGTATTGAATAGAAACATGCCAAATGATTTGGCATTTAGGAGAAAAAAACATTTAACTAAAAATAGCCTAATGATTTGGCATTTACGCGAAAACACATTTAGAAAAAAATATTTATTTCAAAATTGCCAAATTATTTGGCATTGAATAAAAACATGCCAAATGATTTGGCATTTAATATAAACAAGGCAAATGATTTGGCATTTATGAGGAAAAAACATTTAATTAAAAATAGCCAAATGGTTTGGCATTTAATATATTAAAATGCCAAATCATTTGACATTTACGCGAAAATTCATTTTATTCAAAATAGCCGAATGATATGGCATTGAATATAAACAAGGCAAATAATTCGGCATTTACGAGGAAAAAACATTTAATTAAAAATAGCCAAATGGTTTGGCATTGAATATAAACAGGGCAAATGATTCGGCATTTACGAGAAAAAATATTTATTACAAAATTGCCGAATGATTTGGCATTTAAAAGAAAAAACATTTAACTGAAAATAGCCTAATAATTTGGCATTTTCGCGAAAAAACATTTTATTCAAAAATTGCCGGATGATTTGGCATCGAATATAAACAAGGCAAGTGATTTGGCATTTATTAGAAAAAAATATTTATTTCGAAATTGCCGAATTATTTGGTATTTAATATAAACATGCCAAATGATTTGACATTTACGCGTAAAAAACATTTATTCAAAATTGCCGAATGATTTGGTATTGAATTGAAACATGCCAAATGATTTGGCATTTAAGAGAAAAAAACATTTAACTAAAAATTGCCTAATGATTTGGCATTTATGAGAAAAAAACACTTAATTAAAAATGGAATGCCAAATGATTTGGCATTTACGTGAAAAAAAAATTATTCAAAAATAGCCGAATGATTTCGCATTTAATATATAAACTAGCCAAATGATTTTGCATTTACATTATTATTTTTTTAATTCAAACTAGTTGAATGATTTGGCATTGAATATCAACGATTTCGTATTTAATACAAGGGCTGTTTTGCTAACTGTTGCAATTAAGCTCAAAGTTTTCTTCACAATATCAAAATTTTCTACACTACCATTAAACCCCATGATGATTTCCACGAGCTCTTCTGAAAGATCAGACCACTTAGTTATTCTTTGATTCAATCACTTTCTTAAAGATGTTTCTTCCCAAATTGCAGTTCTAGCAAAAACAATTTGACAATTAACATCGGTCTAGCCTGAGCCTGAGATGAGATGGAAGGGGTGATTGGCCTAGCCTGAATTCTCCATCCTATGCTCTTCAATTAAAGTTAGGCCTAGCCTGAAACACCCACACATACAACATTCAGCTGACGAATCCTACAAAAAGATAGTCCCTTATGTGTGATCACAAGTTACTGGGTGGTAAGAAAGTGCACCTGAAATGACAACTAAAGCATGAATCCTAGGATTTTTTTTTATTTTTTATTTTTTATTTTATGATTGACAAACCTTAGATTAATAAGCATAATGTGTTACAAAAGTAGTATGATCTCCCGCGAGGGTCATATATAGCCACTCAGGGGGGAATCACACCAAGTCCAAAGAAAATTATCACCCAGTGGCCGAGCAGCTAAAGCATGGGCGACCGAATTAGCACTCCGCGGAACATAACAAATACGAATATTTATAAACATACCAAAAAGAGCCAAACAGTCTTATAAAATAGCCTTTGTAATCCAGGACACCGCTACATAGCCATTCTGACAAAAGGAAACAAGCGCCTCAGCAACTGTCTCGATAACCGCTTTCCTCACCCCTTGCTCTCTTGCCCAATGAACAACAACCAAAACTACTAGCGCCTCGCCTTCTTCACTAGATGCGAACCGACAGGAGGAGACTCGGGCTGCACCAAAAGTATTGTGAGAATCACAGATAACTAAACCAATACTGTTGTAACTTTTATCTGTAGAGAAAGAGGCATCAACATTTATTTTTTCCAATCTAGACTCTGGGCCCCCCCACGGAGTCATGATAGGAAGACGAGCAAGGCGAAAAGCCGGATCATAAGAATATATTTTATTGACACTCGAGACAAGCCGAACCGGATCTGGCTTAATATTTTGAAAAACCCAGGCACAACGCGTCTTCCAAAACATCCAATATAGCGAGAAGGCCACTAGAGTCCAAATATCCCGGGGGATAGGCCAATCCACAGGTGGCGATATCCACAATAAGATCCATTTATGAACGAAGAGATGTGAACTCATATGAAGCTTACCGTCAAACGCTGTACCGAACCAGACCGCACGCGTAAAAGAGCATTTCAGGAGAAAATGGCGCAAGGTCTCCGAGGGCCTGGGATTGTTAAGAGGTCATGGATCTTTTTGTGTTTTGTGATTTCAAGGCAGAGTTGGAGATGTTCCAAATAAGTCAAAGTAGAGAGCTTTAAAAATGTCAATCAATATATAACATAGCAAGTCTCATCCTGCAACAAACTTTTAGGAACAATGAAGAAAAGGTAAGACCATGTCACCCTTCTCTTTAAATTTATATTTGAATTTGAACAATGTATCAATCATATACTTGTGCTTTTGTGGATCAATCATATACTGTATTTGTTTTTACAATGTCCCTTCTAAAGGATAGATTCGAACATGTCTTTTATGTGCCTGGAAATCATTATCTTTGGTGTCGATGGGAAGGAGATAATTACGTATGTAGTGGAATTATATGCATAATAATCTAGTGTGATTTTTTTCAGCTGGATTCAATTGAAAAGTTGAATGCATTGCTTACTGCATGTAGTGGAATTGGAGTAAAAACTAGTCCGGCAATTATTGATGGATTGGGAATCATACCTTTGTTCTCTTGGTATCATGAGGTAATTGTTTAATTCTTGTATGTCATTTAAACTATGTGTTTGTTATTTTTTCTCAACAGTCTATGTTTGTTTGTGCAGAGTTTTGATAAAGAGGAAGACATAACTAGTGTAAGCTTTCCTCTTTGGAGATGGTGATTCACTTTCTTTTCTCCTGCCAAATGTTTTTATACTCACATTATCATTTGTATCTATGCACACACACACAGACACAATGGTAGATTTCTAATCAGGAGAGCCAGTGTGATCCATGAGTATATTCATCTCATCGCCAATCTGCAAAATAAGTCACCAGATAGAGCCAAATTTTCTTGGACATAATCCTTTAGGTTGCTTTGACTGCTAGAATTTGCCCCTAAAAAAATCTCCAGTCCAGCCTATCATAGGCCTTGTCCATGTCAACTGCTAGAATAAGCATAACATTTTATCTCGAATCTTTATAAGTAAGTTTCCCACCATCTGCTGTGCAACTGTAATAGTATCACTGATGTCTTTCTCTTGTATGTTCTTTGAAATATGTTTATAAAGAAGAGAACTCAAAATGTTGGTCCGTCATCCCCACGTGTAACACCACCCGTTGGCCGGTTGGCGTAAAACATCGGTAGGGTCCACAACTACACGCTTCGGCACGGACCAATCGAGTAACGACTACTAAAGAGTTAAGGGTCATAATGAATAGTCGACGGATGTATAGTTTAGGATCATTGGGTCCCACTCGTTCACGGGCAGGATTTATAGTTTAACAGCATTCAACATTTTCATTCAACACACTTATTTAAGTCTTGCAACTACACTTCATTCAAATTTTCAGTCTCAATAAATCTTCAGCCTACATAATTATTGAGTTGTGAGAATAGTCAAACAATGAGTCATTTCCCTTAGCAACATGTACTCTCTCACTCTTAACTCCTTCAACATTTCCCTTAAGCAACATGTTCTCTCTCAACATAGTTATTCTGCAACATGTTCTCTCTCTACTTCTCTCCGTCTTCTTGTATTAGCACTTAACACTTCACAAAATTTGGGAATATGGAAACAGAAGCACTGCTTAAATGGAAGCCAGCCTCCTCAACGATTCTCCTTCACTCCTTCCTACATGGACTATTTCCAAATCATCTTTCTACTTCAATAAAACAACTAGTCCCTGTAGCTGGTCTGGAATTTCTTGCAACAACGCGGGAAATGTTGTCAAACTAAACGTGTCGACTTTGGGTTTACAATGTACTCTCCTTAACTTCTAGTTTCCACCCTTTCCGTACCTTACCACTCTTGATCTTAGTTAAAATGCGCTCTTTGGGATTATATCTGCTCTTTAGGTAACTTGAGTGACCTAACCACTTTGTACCTCTTTGAAAATCAGCTCTCTGGGGCCCATCCCTCAAGAAATGGGAAACTTGAAATCTCTTGTTGAGTTAGAATTATACAGTAATACTCTCAGTGGTTCTATCCCTGCTCTTTAGGTAACTTGAGTGACCTAACCATTTTGTACCTCTATGAGAATCACCTCTCTAGTTCCATCCCTCCAGAAATAGGAAACTTGAAGTCTCTGTTGACTTAGCGATTAGCACTACCAATCTCAGCGGTACAATCCCTGCTTCTTTAGGTAATTTGAGTAAGCTGAATTTTTTAATACTCCTTGGGAATCATCTCTCTGGTTCCATCCCTCACACTACATAGTCATGATGGTTCAACATTAAACTTTCTTGTACTGGCTACCATTGTTGTTAACCTTGAAGGAGCAATTCTGCCTGAAAGGCATACTTCATTCTATGATGGCAATCAATAGTAAAGTGACCTAATTTATTACAAATTGACAAGTTGGCCTCTGTTGATAACCATGCTAGATCTCCTAAATAATAGTAAAAACTAAACCCTGTTATTATTATTGTTGTTGTTGTAGTAGTTTCTTGAACTATTGCCATTGATGAATTATGAGGCCTTGAGTAACCATTGTGATTGTTATAACTTGGTTGATAACTCTGATTAGCAGTTCTTGCTGGATATCTACCAAAATCTTCCTCTTCGGCCTCTGTAGTTTTGATAATTCTTGGACTGGACATTTTGTTGAACACCTAATGTTCTTTGAGATGGTGGAACCAATGTCCATGTGCTTGTTGCTTGTAATGCATTGTACTTATCTGCCATTGCCTTTCTTCAAATTTTTTCTTTAATAGCTTCTGAGTAACATGTAGAGACAGTAGTAGATGTACTTGACAGGGGTGGGTGATAAATAGGGTATTTTGTGCTAGAAGTATTTTAGACTTGTGGATCCATATTTTGATCTTGTGAACATGTGATGACTGTTGTTATTATTTGAGTGAGGTTGTATTTGTCCTCTAGGATGTGTAGTAGGTTGTCTGGCAGGCGGTATTGATGGATGTAGTGTATTAGAGACATGTGATATTATGGTAAATAGAGGAACATGTAACAATGTAGACTCTGTAGATATAGGTACATGTATTGATGGAGTGGATAAAGTATGGTTTTATGTAGGAGATTGTGACTAAATAGTATTAGGTGTTTGATGTGGGGATATATTTGTTAGGGGAGTGATAGGATGTGAATTAACAGAAGGTGATAAGGATGAATGATGTGGGTTAGGTAATGTGGTATGTGTATTGAAGAAGATATAACATTTGTAGTAGAAAAAGGGGATAATGGTAAAGTGTATGGGAGTGAAGCTGAGATTTGTGGTGATATAGTAGCTGGTTCATGAGAAGTTTTAAAAGGAAAACATTCTTCATTAAACACTACATGTCTTGAGATATAGATTTTATCATTAAGCATATCAAGGCATCTGTAACCTTTGTGAAAGTAACTGTAACCTATGAACACACACATCTTACTTCTAGGTTGGAGTTAGTTTTGGTATAAGGTCTTAACCATGGGAAGCAGACACAACCATAGACTTTAAGAAAAGAGTAGTCTGGTGTGTGATTAAAAAGTTTCTCCAAAGGTGAGATTTTGTTAAGAGATTTGGAGGGTAGTCGATTGATAAGAAAGATAGAAGTATGAAAAACCTCTACCTAATACTTGGAAAGGGATTGTTTTGTGAGAATAGTGTTCTACTGAGGTCTATTATATGCCTATGCTTTCTTTCAGCTACTCCATTTGTTCAGGAGGAGTATGTTGGCAGGAGAATGATGCAAAATACCATGGTGAGATAAGAAGGTTGTGAATACTGAGCTTGTAAATTCATCCTACATCTGATCTCAAGATTTTTATTTTGGTATCTAATTGATGTTCTATTTGAGTCTTGAATGTAACAAAAACACTATAGAATTTAGCCTTAGTGGAAAGTGAATATATTCAACAAATTTAGAATAATCATCTACAAAACTAGTATAGTATTTGAAACCTAATACAGATTGTTGAGGTGAGGGACTCAAACTAGGGGTTAGGATCGAAATCATCGTTTGATTGATAGCTCTGATACCATGATAGATTATAGATGAAGAGAGAACTCAAACTAATTTCATTACAGTTCAAGCTCAAAGGACAAAGCTATTTATGGGAGATACAATTACATTATGTTAGTATTATAGATGTCTACAGTTGTAGTTAGTTACAGTTGGTTGCACTTGTTAGTTACTATTATTATTAGCATATCTATAAATCATGACTTATTAGGGTTGTACATAAAAAATTGGAAACCGAAAAACCGGACCGGATTGACCCGGAATGGTGGTTTTAGTCAGTTTCAAACAAGCCCGGTTTGGTTTTCGGTTCCAATTTTTGAGGAGGCGAAATTTCCAGTTCGTTTTCGGTCCCAACATCTTGACATCGGTAAAAAAACTCTCTCCTAGGGTTAGGAGTCGGTAGGTCACCCCAAACCCAGTTCGGGAGGGACCTACCCGAACTTATTCCTAACTTGTAAGAAATTTATGATGCATGCTCACATGTTTTATTACCTATTCTACTTTAAGTTGAATATTTACCTAGAGGCATATACTTAAAAGAGACTTCTAGTGTTGCAATTTAAAAATATTAAGAAAATAGTCACTTAAAATTTTTTCACTTTGTAGACTCTAGACTATAGAATTGTCAAGTCGTTTTTGGGAGCGTATTTTACTTCAAGAACGGCCCCAGTATGGGGAAGTCGTTTTTACTTTAAAAAATGACTCCAATAGTTGGGAAATCGTTTACTTCAAGAATGCCCCCAGTATGGAAAAGTCGTTTTTACTTCAAAAAACGACTCCAATATTTGGGAGGGCGTTTACTTCAAGAACTCCCCAGTATGGGAAAGTCGTTTTTACTTCAAAAAGCGACTCTAATATTTGGGAGGGCATTTACTTCAAGAACTCCCCCAGTATGGGAAAGTTGTTTTTTACTTCAAAAACAACTCCAATATTTGGGATAGCGTTTTACTTCAAGAACGCCCTCAATATGGGGAAATAAATTTTACTTTAAAAAACAGCTCTAATATTTGGGAGAGTGCTTTACTTTAAAAATGCCCTAAGTATGGGGAAGTCATTTTTATTTCAAAAAACGACTCCAATATTTGAGAAAAGTCGTTTTACTTCAAAAAATGACTTCAATATTTGGGAGGGCGTTTTACTTCAAAAAACGCCCTCAGTATAGGGAAGTCGTTTTTACTTCAAAAAATCTCTCAAATATTTGGGAGGGCGTTTACTTCAAAATTGTCTCAAGTACTTAACAGTGTTTAGGTCAAGTCAAAATAGTATTTAAACTTTTGTTACTAAATTTGTACAAATATAGGTACACTAGTAATTCTATTTTCGGAGGTTCGTGGCATTCTAGTGAGACTTGAGCTCTTCCTCGTCACTGTTCATTAAGTAGTAGGCGTTGTCGCCCACGACTCGTGAGATGAGGTACGGGCCCTCCAGTTAGGTTGGAATTAGGCTTTCCCAAATTACATCCGTCATATTCTTTAATAATACACTGTCCACGGAAATTCCAAGGGAAATTGGTCTACTGACTAATCTCGTCTTTCAAGTTATAGATCAGAATAGGCTATATGGCTCCATACCCTCAACTATAGGCAATCTAACCAAGTTGTATGACTTCTTGGCCTTATGGGACAATCAACTTTTTGGTTCCATACCTCCAGAAATGGGAAATTTGGCATCTCTTAGTACTTTATCACTTCAGAGAAATAATCTTAGCGGTAAAATCCCTGTTTCTTTAGGTAACTTGAGTGACCTAACCACTTCGTACATCTTTAAGAATCAGCTCTCTGGTTTCATCCCTCCAGAAATAGGAAACTTGAAGTCTCTAGACGACTTAGAGATTATCACTAACAATCTCAATGGTACAATCCCTGCTTCTTTAGGTAACTTGAGTGACCTAACCACTTTGTACCACTATAAGAATCAACTCTCTGGTTCCATCCCTCTAGAAATAGGAAACTTAAAATCTCTTGTTAACTTTGAATTAGCCATTAACATTCTCACTAGTTCTATCCCTGCTTCTTTAGGTAATTTGAGCAAACTAACTATTTTAATACTCCATGAGAATCATCTCTCTGGTTCCATTCCTCCACATATAGGAAACTTGAAATCTTTTAAAACTTTAGTATTATACACTAATACTCTCACTGGTTCTATCCCTGCTTCTTTTGGTAACTTGACTGACCTAACCACTTATACCTTATGGGAATCATCTCTCTGGTTTCATTCTTCCACATATAGTAAACTTGACAAATTTGAAAAGCGTACATTTGTATAACAACACTTTCTCGGGCAATTTTGCCACAAAATCTTTGTCGTGGTGGATCAGTTGAACAATTCACAGCAGCCTTCAACAACTTCACATGTTCAATACAAAAGGCTTAAAATATTGCTCAAGCTTAGTTAGAGTCGGGCTAGATAGAAACCAACTTGTTGACAAGATATCAGAGGCCTTTGGCGTGTATCCAAAGTTGGACTACATGGATTTGAGTTATAACAATTTGTATTGGGAACTATCACGTACCACGAAACTCACTGGTAAAATATCACCTTGTTTCTGGTCTGATTAATACTCTAATAACTCTAGACAACTAGGAAATCATGAACTTGCACCTTGGGTTGCTTGGTTGTATAATAGATTCTAAAGTCCACTAAGATTTGAAGATTTTGTCTTCTTCTATACTCAAATGTTATGTACCAGAGCGACAAGCAAAACAAAGGGATGGAAAGTTTCATCTAGTAAAGAAAAGCGTAAATAATGTAATCCTTTGGTTGGTATGTGATACTCTATTTAATTATCTTCTTTATTATTTTGATAAACACTGTCGGTCTATCACTTTATCTACACCAAACAGAAATTTTCATTGCCATTTACAAAATGAGGTAAAGCTTTGTTTAACGTGTCATAAATGAAAGAAAACATGAAAACTGATCCACTGTATCTAGCCACTCACATGTAGAAAAAGGTTTAGTCGTTGCATTCACTGGTTTGATGAATTGTTTAAGTACAAATTAGATAATTGACTTATCTTAAAGAATCCTATTGTCTGAAGAAAGTATATCCCAAGTTCAGATTACCTCGCCTTTCTTTGTGAAAAGCAAACCATCGCAAAGTTATATGGTTGTGATAATTAAATAGGGTATCACATACCAACCAAAAGATTACATTGTTTACGCTTTTCTTCACTAGTAGAAACTTTCCCTCTCTTTCTTTTGCTTGACGATATGGTGCATAACATTCGAGTATAGAAGAAGAAAAAATCTTCAAATCTTAGTGGACTTTAAAATCTATTATACAACCTAGCAACCCAAGGTACAAGATCATGATTTCCAGGCACATAAAAGACATGTTTGAATCTATCTTTAGAAGATACATTGTAAAAACGAAGTTGTTGTATGTCTCGGCAACATCACCAGCTACAAGAAGAACATCATTCTTGTATCGTATGGTCGATAAAGATTTAAACCAGTCCATGTTTTCAGAGTAATCAGTGTGTGTAGGTTCAAAGACTCCTAAACCTTGGGATGCCTCTCCATCAACATCAACATCAACATCATATGGCAATGATATTACTTGAGTAGTATACCTCCTCTTCATATGAGTCATTTTGTATCATTTTGTATCTTTGGGGTTGTATATATTATTTTGATCCGAAATATAGTATTTTCGATAGCGGGACTGACTACGTAAAATCGGAAAAGACCCCTGAATCACCATGCTTACATTGATAATGAGGTCAAGTAGTAATAATAAATCAACTACAGTATATGATTGATCCACAAAATATTATTGCAGTGCCAAAGTAGTAATAATAAATCAACTACAGTTCAGTCCAATTTGACGAATCTGGCTTTAAAAGTCTTGCAGTGCCAAAGTCAGAGACACGAGCCTCATACTCTAAATCAAGCAAAAAATATTACTGCTGGATATATCTCGATGAACTATTGGAAGTGAGCAATCATGATGCAAATAAGAAAATGCATTAGCCAGACCTTTGATAATGTTTACTCTCCTGACCCAATCCAACTTCACAGCTTCTTCACTATCACTTAGGACCTTGGACAAATTTCCCCTTTCCAAATACTCGGATATTATAAATGAGTGTCGTGCATGTGAACAGAAACCATAGTCTTACAATATTTCAGTGACGAACTTCTGATAATGCACTGATTTCGTCAAGAAATGCTTTTGATCCCAGCCCGGCACCATCTTCTAACGGGTGAAGCTTCTTGACAGCAACAACCTGACCCGTTGACAGTTCCGCTTTATAAACACTTCCATATTCTCCCCTCCCAATGCAGTGTCCGGGGTTGAAATTTTCTGTTGCTTCAATGATATCTTCATACACTATGTTCCCATCATAATTCCATACACAAAACAATCCTTTTGTACTTCTTGGTCTTCCTTCACATCTATTTTTTTTCGATAAAAAATGAAGAAAACTCCAGAAGATGCCAATATAAGAAAGAGCACTCCTAAAAGAGAAAGTACAATGATAATCACAACTTTGTGTTTATCCATTGCATTGGATTTACTTGTGCTGAAAGAATCGCAAGCTTGCAGCCACTAACGTTACCACATAAGTCTTTGTTGTTCTTAAAAGCATCCAATGATAAATTTTGAAAGGCTTTGTTGGTAGGAATGCGGCCTTCCAACTGGTTGTAAGAAACATCAATGGATGACAAACTTTCCATTTGCTCGAATTAGGACGGAATGTGACCAGAAAGCATATTGAGAGATAGATTGAGGTTTATCAGTTTTTATAAACTTCCTATTTCTGATGGTATACCTCCCGTGAGCTCGTTATGACTAAGATCAAGCAATATATTGAGGGAAATGAGATCACCAATTTGAGTGGAAATGGAGCCATTGAATCCATTATTACTCAGATTTAGATATAATAGCTTGGAACATATCCCCACTTCCTTTGGTAATGGTCCACTCAGATTATTAGATGATATGTCAAAACGATCTAATTCGGATAAGCTTCCAATTTCTCTAGGCAACTGCCTGAAAGTTCATTGTGGCTCAGGTTTAGGTATATCAAGAAGTTCAACTTCACCAATTCCTTTGGAATCTCTCCAACTATATGATTATCTGAAAGATCAAGTTTTTTCAATTGGGCCGACTCTCGAAATTTCAGTGGTATTGAGCCAGAAATTTTATTGTTGGATAAACTGAGGTATGTTAAGTTATGACACTTTCCCCAAGTACTTGATAGTTCCCCATACTAATTGTTATTGCTCAAATCCATGTAGTCCAACTTTGGATACACACCAAAGGCCTCTGATATGTTGTCAGCAAGTTGGTTTCTATTTAGCTGGACTCTAACTAAGCTTGAGCAATTCTTTAAGCCTTTTAGTATTGGACATGCGAAGTTGTTGAAGGCTGCTGCGAATTTTTCAAGTGATCCACCACGGCAAAGATTTTGTGGCAAATTGCCCGAGAAAGTATTGTTAGAGGAATGGAACAAGAGAGAATGTTACTGGTTAATTCTAAGTCAACAAGAGATTTTAAGTTTCCTATTTCTAGAGGTACGGAACCAGAGAGTTGATTCTCATAGAGGTACAAAGTGGTTAGGTTACTCAAGTTACCTAAAGAAGTAAGGATTGTACCGCTGAGATTGTTAGTGTTAATCCTTAAGTCAACAAGAAATTTCAAGTTTCCTATTTCTGGAGGGATGGAACCAGAGAGTTAATTCTCCCAGAGGTACAAAATGGTTAGATCACTCAAGTTACCTAAAAAAGAAGGGATAGAACCAGTGAGAATGTTAGTGTTAATCTAAGTCAACAAGAAATTTCAAGATTCCTATTTCTGGAGGAATGGAACCAGAGAGCTAATTCTTAAAGAGGTACAAAGTGGTTAGGTCACTCAAGTTACCTAAAGAAACAGGGATTGTACCGCTGAGATTATTTCTAGGAAGTGATAATGCACTAAGAGATGCCAAATTTCATATTTCTGGAGGTATGGAACCAAAAAGATTCTCATAGAGATACAAAGTGGTTAGGTCACTCAAGTTACCTAAAGAAGCAGGGATAGAACTAATGAGAGTATTATTGTATATTACTAGAGTTTCAAGAGACTTCAAATGATTTGTCTGCCCTCGCCTAATCAGCATCTGGAACTATATCAAAAGACCTACCATTCTTACAACTAGATGATCTATCTACCCTCACTTTAATAACAAGTGGGGACTCTATCAAATGAAGTAATGCTCCAACATCCAATGTGTCACGCCCCAAAATTCGCTTTTTGATAATAAATCATAAAGCACATTCTAAGGCTTGACAAGTCGGGCATCCCACGGATGAAACCCCACAGATGTAATATATTTCTAAAGAAATTAACTACATCTACTTATCAAAGAAACACAGCGGAAAAATAACTCAATTATCGAATAAAATAAATAATATTCTCAACAAATTATACTAACAAGAAAAATAGATTACGACAATGAAATTTGAAGTAAAAACCATAAATACCCTACGACAGCTCAGCGATCCAAAGAACTCCAAAGAATCCCGAAAATGATCAACCAAGCCTCACTAAGCAAAAACCTACTGTGCTCGACCTCCTGAAAAATATAGCGCACAGGGCGTCAAACAAGCACAATTATTACCGGCCACTGAACATGACAGACCGATCTATTATACAAAAGTACTAGTGTGATATAATATTATATATATATATATATATGAAAATAATGCAATGCATTGAGGAAATGAGGTTCAATTATTAATGTTGTTTTTAAGCGTCGGCGCCAACCGGTATTATAAAATAGTTATAAGGTATTATTAGGTGTAGGAGATGACTAAGAGACGATGTACACAGGGTCACTTTTAATTCAGTGGGACCACACTCTCGCACCCTTCTGTCCTCAACAGAAGCGTATCCCTTATTGTCGAGCCAGAGTTTGGCGGATTCCTTTTTAGTGAGCCAGGAATTAGCGGGGAAATCACCGGATCATGGTGATCAAGGAGTTTCAACCTACAGGTCTAAAGCCTGATTTATTTTCACTTTCAGGGATCTATGCCCACGGGGAGTATTCACAAAGAAAAACAAAACCGATATGTAACTGGGGAAGAGTTTTAGGGGCTTGCAACCCTGGAACACTGATAAACAGTCACCTAATATTTTGTTTAGGGAATCGAACCCAAGGACCCTGACATCATAGCCCTACTGTGTACACGACTCTAAGTTATCCTATGTATGAATGATTTAAGAAACCGACACTCAATCAAAATGACCTATCTGTCCTTGCTCTATAGGCAATGAGACTATATCATATGATTGGCGATCTTATGCTCAACGACTTTTCTACCCTCACAAATATAGGAGTGGGGTCTCAGTCAATGATATTATACATTAACTATCAATGATCTTTCTACCTTAAGTTAATAAATATTATATCATTAAAGTCCTATAATCGTGGCTAAGTTAAGCCGCTAACTGAATATCTTTATTTATTGGTAAACATCTGTACACTTAGTCTAATATACTAAAAGTACATCTGGTAAGAACGAACTACAAGACAACTAACTATAAGGTTCACTTCTAATGCTCTCACGCCTTAAATAATACTATTATCTAGACCATGTGTATTTACATACTCCAACAATACTAAGAGCACCCAATTAAGTAAAAAATATATATAGTTATAGTCTGACTACAATTTCAAACCATGCTCCCTAAATATTTCTGCAACATCAGGTGGTGCATGAACATGTGAGCTATAAGAGGCAGGCGGTTAACTATGATTGACAAATACTATAGATTGTTTAACAGGAGAACTACTAACCCAACTAATATCAACTATATTACTGATAATCTTATACAAGGTTTACCCTTAATTTTGTGAACTCATGTGATATGTTATAATCATTTCAAATCACTTAATGCCAATAACATAAAGCATTATACCTTAAGTATGAGCTATAATAGGTTACTAATACAGGAACAATTCAGATCATCAATGAAATTAGATAACCATCTACTGATTTGCACTAATGCTGATTAAACTAATATTGCATATGCATACGATTATACTAACATTGAAATTGAAAATTATCACAATCAATCAACGCTAAGTGCTCGATGATAATGGTACTTGCCTTAAATCGACAAATCCGTGGTTTAATACGAAAGGAGAACTCTGCTCTCAATGCTCCAACAATCTGATTTTCTGGTTCAAAACGGCTAACAATGGTGAAATTGAGTTAGGAGAGGGGTTGAGGGTTTTCGAATTAGGGATTTGGGTTTGGGGTTTAGGAATTAGGGTTGTGTTTTCGAATTAGGGATTTGGGGTGCACCTCTCTCTCTAGATTACAAAGAGAAGAGATGAATTTAAGGTGTTGTTGTTTAAGTGGAGGAGAAGAAGGGGATTGTGGAGGATTTGGGAAGAGGAGATGGAGAAGAATATGGAGGAGAATCAGGGAGGGATACGATGGAGGTTGAATGGGTTTGAAGAAAGAATAAAAGAGCTATGATAACATACTCCACCATATAACTTACTAAACTACAACAGCTCTAGAACACAGTTATATAACGAAAAAAATAAAGCGGGGCGCTACACAATGATCTATCTGTCAATATGACTATATCAAAAGGAAGTCCTAAACCTGAAAATGAATCTAAGTCGCGACCTACCGACTTGTGGAAAATCTATAGTTACGTTTAACTATCACAGAAGACATACCAAAGAATTATCTAAGTTGCTCTGGAATAGAAGGCTCGCCCAAATGTCAAAAAGGATCCATGGTCTCTCTCAAACAACTCAAACTTAGAATACTAATCTAACGAAGAATGATGCCATCACTACGCTATAGTGCCCAACATAGACTTGTTGATTATTATACTAACATAATGTCTAGCAACGATTATAAGACTCTCGTATAACCATTTACAAATAGTAAGAAAACTAACGGTGCCCAACCACTAAACCAACCAAATTAAACAACCCGCAAACAACTCTACCCACAGAGACTATGCACCATCAATATCCTCAAGAAACTAACATGAAACTTAATAGTCCAACCTTAATAAGACGTTCAACAACAACCGTACTTACCACCATTAATCACCATGACATTTTGATGATATTCCATATTTATATTCTCATACAATCTAAACCACACATTTTTTACAGTTCAGGAGTTTATTGACTACTACTAATATTCCTATCAATTATTCAATGTCAAGATAAAGCTATTAAAGTTCTGAGAACGATCACTATGCAAATCTAAACTCTGGACAATACATTATTGTGCAAATGTCAATAATGTCAGCTATCCTATATTCATGGATGTATATGAGAATGTTATTTACTCGATCCTAAACCCTTTAACACCCTAATAGGATGGAATACTCCACAACATGACAAGATGAAATGATCCATGACTAAACTCCTACCATAAGCCAGATTGGAGTATGGTAATATATATCCTATATGAGCATCACATCAACACTTCATACAATGAGTACTACTCCTAAGATTGTAACAATGAAATCAAGCTTAATAGGAACAACTAAAGCCTCAGTAGCAAGTCCAGATGCGTCCCTACATTCAATTCCAACCCAAATGATCCAGGAGGATCTAGGAGAAACTGGAGTTTTTACCAAAGTCGTTCGAACGAGGTTGAGAGTCATTCGAACGACTTGAACCCTTGGGCCAAAGTTTCAGGGGAGGTGTTCGGTCGTTCGAACGACCTATGGGTTCGTTCGAACGACTATCGTAATTCCAGTTCTAGTTTAAGAGTTTTAAATACATTTTAGAGTTGGATTAGAGTTGAATTTCGAGTTGGATTGTAACTAAGACTTGTAACCTCTATAAAAGGGCAAGCCTATACTAGAGTTAATTATCTAGACGTTAATTAACTAGGACTTAATCCACAATACGATGAAAAAGCTCTAGTTAGCTGAAAAGTCTGAAGAACACAAATTCGATGGGAAAAATAAGTTTAATTGCTTAAAAAAAACGAGTTTAACCCAGATCTAACCTTGCCTAGTCTTACCCTTCATCGAAGGTTACAAACCCTAGTTACAAATCTCTCAAATCTAAAGGAAACTCTAAACAATGATCTACGTCTAGATAATTAACTCTAGCCTAGGTTTACCCTTTTATAGAGGTTACAAGTCCTAGTTGCAATCCAAGTCGAAATCCAACTCTAAAAGATATTTAAAACTCTTAAACTAGAATTGGAATTACGATAGTCGTTCGAACGAATCCATAGGTCGTTCGAACGACCGAACACCTCCCCTGAAACTTTGGCCCAAGGGTTCAAGTCGTTCGAACGACTCTCAACCTCGTTCGAACGACTTTGGTAAAAACTTCAGTTTCTCCTAGATCTTCCTGGATCATGGCTCCCCCATTTAGGAGGCTTAGCTCCCGCTCAAGCCAGAACTGGAGATGTGGGAATTCCCTAGATCCTCCTGGATCACCAAACACCACAACATCATCATATAGTGATCTAAGGTTAGCTAGCCTGTTTATGATGTGATGTGTTTCTCTAGTCTTTCTATTTATACAAACAGATCCTTAACATGCTAATAAGGTTTAGCTTACTGCTGGTGAACGTTAATATAAAGAATTAAGCTAACTTCCTTCATGATAATCCTTAAAATAATAGCCTGGTCCATTACAAAACTAAAGTTAACTATACCCAAATCATATATATAATGTTTGCTAAACTATGACCATACCAGTTGCCCTTAATTCATGAAATTTCCATCGAATAAAAGATTAATGAAATAGGTCTGCAATGTATTCTAACCCCGTCAAATACAGATTTGAGATGACACTAGCTTATCTATGAAATTCCATCATAACATTGGCGCAAATACAGAAAACCTAAACGAATAAGCAACCATGCTCAAACTCTGTGATCACTATGAAAATGCTTCTTCGACTATGTACACAACATGACAGTGGTAACAATGGTTAGAGATAATGAGAGATAAAGAGAGAGTGAGAGAGAGAAAACATACAAGTTAGATGACTAATCAATGGCTCTTTTCTTGTTCAATGGTTTCTTGATCTCTGCATTTAACTCAAGGAGAGGAGAGAGAACTTCAAATCGCTCTCTCCCATTTAAATCATCTTTTTTTAATGGGCTGGTGGGCCTTAAGTAAATCAGGCCCATCGCAATGTTGAGATGAGAACCTGCTAATTACAACCGAGATGAGAACCTGCTAATTCTCGAAGCATTTTCTTACAAACGAATCCTGCGGCTTAGAGGAGATTTTTGAACTACCTAAAGTGGACAACTACTAGAAAATGGAGTGCATGAAATCTCACGAAATATCTATGACATATTTCGCGTAAATAAATAATTCTGCCACTGACTTGCTTTCTAAGGTACCACGTAGTATTTTCGAGCTCCAATAGCACTTCACTTGGTTTTTCAACTCAAAAAGCAAGGTTGAGTATTGTTTTTCAAGGCTCAACCTGCTTTCGTACGTCGCGATTGGGCACCCAAGTGTAAGAAATTTACGTGGTTGGTCCCACCGTTATGCGGTAAACTAGTTATACTTTTTAATCTTAGGACTCAAGTTTTGGTGAGTAGCTAAAATGAAAATGGCATAACATGTTTAGATCAGGTTCAGCCACTATTACCCGTTTGGAGATTTCTCATAAGGTAAGTATGTGAGAGGTTGTTATGTTTAAAATCACACTAAAAGTACTTACAGTCGTAGGAAAGCATGTTCATCTTTCTTTTTTTTAAATTATATAGTGTCGATATTTATAAAACAGTATGTATAATTTATTACATGAGAAATATTAGGGATAAGTTGAGGAATGCATGAGATGCTGGAGGAAACTAAAAAAAATGCTCCTTTATTATTCCTAAACCTTCTGCCAATCCTTATCCCCTCATTGGCATCCTGAAATTTCTCGGTCTGCTTGGTATCTGGATTTTGTGACTTTCTTCATACAAATACACGACAATAAGTATGGGGTAGCGTTGATAACTTCATGCTCGAAAATGGAACTCTGCCAACCTATTTGTATTATTTCGAACCCATATTAATTCACACCTCCTAAATTTATTTGCTACCCTTAATATATGATTTGCACGTTTTAATTGTGTTTTTGACTGATGTATCAAAGATAAAAATAGTAGTTTACCACTGTTTGGAGAAATTTCTAATACCAATTTTGATTCTCACATTCTTCAATTGCATTTTACTTCTCACATTCTAATAGAAGAATTATTTGGGTTATTTGTGTTCTAATAGAACATTTTGTTGAGTGTGAAATCTATATATGGAAGGTTTGATAATCGAAGAAGATGAAGAGATGGTAGAGAATAATTAAAGGAGAATCATTGAAGAAAAAAAAAATCTGGATTTCACGTTTTGATTTTCCTCTTATTTTGGACATCCTGCCCCCTTGAGGGTTTAGAGCATCTAGTCTCCAATTGCGGATCTTAAGTCTGTAACCAAATTTAATCATTGATAGTGGATTAACTTGCGAAGCGAAAGGGGACGTATCCAATTGGTGAAATCTCGTGTCTTTGTTGTTTATTTTGTGCTTGTTTTTTGTGGGGTTTGTATTATCTTCTTCTACCCGCGTTTGCTTGTGGGCGACTAGGAGTAGCCACCCAAGTTTATCCTTAGGGTACTTGACACATATATTCAAAGTTTCATTGTTGCGGGGTCTCGAAATGTAAGTTTTTTCAACATTTCCGAATTGTATAATGACTTGAAGACTGGGTGGCTTGAAGTGTGTTTTATTTTCGGTGGTTTAACTTGCTATTATAGTATAAAGTTCCTGATTATGTTAAAAGGCGCAACAACATATTAATTTTACGTGAATGTAAGTAGTTGCTTATGGTTTCACTATCGTTATCATCCTAAAGTGTACGTTATTCATTGCTTCCAGGTTCCAACAAGGTTTGAAGACTTGACAATTCTTCATTCTGCATTAGTCCAAAAGATAATTTCATTATCGAGGGGTATTGAAGTGTCTGTTTTTTCAATATTTCCAAATTACAAGACTTGATGACTGGGTAATTTAAACTGGCCTAGAGTCATAGTCTGAAACAACACCAAATCAAGTGCCTTGGCTTTTGATAATTCCTGGGATACATGTTTCATGATTGGCCGCGATTCAGGATTGGCATCAAGAGATGAAAATGCCAACTTTGCTATAGTGAAAAGTTCATGGCTGGCATGGAGAGTAGGGGGTGAGAGGCGTCCGTCCAATATATCTTTCAAGAGAACATTTTGGCCTGTTGGCGATGATGATGATGTTAGAGAGGAGATAAGTTCGCCGGGATGTTTCCTATTAACACTTCAAGCGTTAATACACCAAAGCTATACATATCACACTTTTCAGTCACCCTCATCGTGTAAGCTAGCTCTGTAAAATCGGAAACGTACTATCAGTAATTTCAAGCTCAATTCTAGTTTGTTCAAATAACATTTAGGGTATATTTCTTCCGAAGAGAAATAGGAAACAAAAAGAGAAAGCTTATAAAAACTATACCTGGAGCGACATATCCATATGTTCCTGCAAGTTCAGTCCAATTTGACGAATCTGGCTTTAGAAGTCTTGCAGTGCCAAAGTCAGAGACACGAGCCTCATACTCTAAATCAAGCAAAATATTACTGCTCGATATATCTCGATGAATTATTGGAGGTGAGCAATCATGATGCAAATAAGAAAATGCATTAGCTAGACCTTTGATAATGTTAACTCTCCTGACCTAATCCAAATTCACAGCTTCATCACTATCACTTATCACTTAGGACCTTGGACAAATTTCCCCTTTCCAAATACTCGGATATTATAAATGAGTGTCGTGCATGGGAACAGAAACCATAGAGTCTTACAATATTTCGGTGACGAACTTCTGATAATGCACTGATTTCATCGATAAATGCTTTTGATCCCAGCCCGGTACCATCTTCTAACGGGTGAAGCTTCTTGACAGCAACAACTTGACCCGTTGACAGTTCCGCTTTATAAACACTTCCATATCCTCCCGTCCCAATGCAGTGTCTGGGGTTGAAATTTTATGTTGCTTCAATGATATCTTCAGACTATGTTCCCATCATAATTCCATACACAAAACAAATCCTTTTGTATTTCTTCCTTCACATCTATCTTTTTCCGATAAAAAATGAAGAAAACTCCAGCAGATGCGAATATAAGAAAGAGTACTCCTAAAAGAGGAAGTATGATGATAATCACAACTTTGTGTTTATCCATTGCATTTGATTTACTTGTGTCGGATGGCTTCAAACAGGCAACGTTACCACATAAGCCTTTGTTGTTTTTAAAAACATCGAATGATGACTCTTGAAAGGCTTTGTTGGCAGGAAGGCGGCCTTCCAACTGGTTATAAGAAACATTGATGGATGATAAGCTAATCAATCTTTCAAATGAGGAGGGAATGAGACCAGAAAGCATATTGTGAGAGAAATCGAGGTTTTGTAAGTTTTGCAAACTTCCAATTTCTGATGGTATACCTCCCTTGAGCTCGTTATGACTAAGATCAAGCAATATACTAAGGGAAATTAGATCACCAATCTGACTGGGAATGGAACCATTGAATATATTACAACTCAAGCCCAGGTATAATAACTTGGAGCATTTCCCTACTTCCCCCGGTATTGGTCCACTCAGATTGTTAGACGATATGTCAAGACGATCTAATTCGGATAAGCTTCCAATTTCTCTAGGCAACTGGCCTGAAAGTTCATTATGGCTCAAGTTTAAGTATATCAAGAAGTTCAACTTCATCAATTCTTTTGGAATCTCTCCAACCAGATGATTATCTGAAAGATCTAGTTTTCTCAATTGGGCCGACTCTCGAAATTCCGGTGGAATTGAGCCAGAAATTATATTGCTGTATGTTAGGTTATGAGACTTTCCCCAAGTACGTGATAGTTCCCCATACAAATTGTTATGGCTCAAATCCATGTAGTCCAACTTTGGATACACGCCAAAGGACTCTGATATGTTGTCGACAAGTTGGTTTCTATCTAGCCGGACTCTAACTAAGCTTGAGCAATTTTTTAAGCCTTTTGGTATTGAACCTGTGAAGTTGTTGAAGGTTACTGTGAATTTTTCAAGTGATCCACCACGGCAAAGATTTTGTGGCAAATTGCCCGAGAAAGTGTTGTCAGACAGCTGTATGCTTTTCAAATTTGTCAAGTTTCCTATATGTGGAGGAATGGAACCAGTGAGAATGTTACTGGTAAATCCTAATTCAACAAGAGATTTCAAGTTTCCTATTTCTGGAGGGATGGAACCATAGAGTTGATTCCCATTGAGGTCCAAAGAGGTTAGGTCACTCAAATTACCTAAAGAAGCAGGGATTGTACCGCTGAGATTGTTAGTGGCTAATTTTAAGGCAACAAGAGATTTCAAGTTTCCTATTTCTGGCGGTATGGAGCCAGAGAGTTGATTTTCTAAGAGGTACAAAGCGGTTAGGTCACTCAAGTTACCTAAAGAAGCAGGGATAGAACCAGTGAGAATGTTCCTGGCTAATTCTAAGTCTACAAGAGATTTTAAGTTTCCTATTTCTGGAGGGATGGAACCAGAGGGTTGATTCTCCCAGAGGTACAAAATGGTTAGGTCACTCAAGTTACCTAAAGAAGTAGGGATAAAACCAGTGAGACTATTAATGTGTAATGCCAGACTTTCAAGAGATTTCAAGTTTCCTATTTCTTGAGGGATGAAACCAAAAAATTGATTCCCATAGAGATACAGAGTGATTAGGTCACTCAAGTTACCTAAAGAAGCAGAGATTGTACCGCTAAGATTATTTGTCTGAAGTGATAATGCACTAAGAGATGCCAAGTTTCCTATTTCGGAAAGGATGGAACCTTGGAGCTGATTCTCAAAGAGGTACAAAGTGGTTAGGTCACTAAAGTTACCTAAAGAAGCAGTGATAAAACCAGTGAGAATGTTCCTGGCTAATTCTAAGTCTACAAGAGATTTCAAGTTTCCTATTTCTGGAGGGATGGAACCAAAGAGTTGATTCTCATAGAGGTACAAAGTGGTTAGGTCACTCTGTTGGGGCTGAAACGCGAAATACATCACCTCCGCGCAATTTGGTTTTCTCCGTTATCCTCATGACATACAAATAATCAATCAAGAAACTATAAATGATTAACATGCACACAAATCACAATATTTACCGAAGGTTCACCCTAAGGTTACTCCCCCCACCAAGCTAGAAATCCACTATGTATCCAAGTTCAATTACAAGCTCTCAAGGGATTCCAACAAACTTGGAAATCCATAATCTCGCAATAATCCTCACATAGATTTACAAGAGAAGAAGAAAATAAGAGATTCATCAAGAACATCGAAGATTACCTCAACAAAGATGATATTGCATATCTTCTTCTTGAAACCCTTTCAATCTTCTCTCTATCTTGATTTCTCTTCTTAGCAACCAAGAGGTACTTCCACTCTCACCATCAAATCCCAAGAGAATAACACCCTCCACCTTCTTTCTTGTAAATACCAACTCTTTACAAGGTCTATCACAGAGGCTACATCTCTACAATATATTATCACTTAGGGTTACAAGAAGTTACAGAGATCACTCAAACCTCACCTCTACCTTTATAGGTAATCCCAGCAAGAAAACCCTTGAAAGAAAACCCATGAAACCTCTCCAGAGCTAAACCCTAGATTTCTCCATTATATCTCTTTAACTCTTTTCTCCTGTACAGAACTCTTTAACATACACTCTCTATTTATAGGTTTTCCATTAGGTCATCTCCGAAATACGCATCCCGAGATAATCTATCATTTTGGATCAAATCGCTTTCAAAACGAATTTAGAAACAAACAAACAGAGCCAAAGTCGTTCGAACGAGTCATGATGTCGTTCGAACGACTTCAACAGTCCTCTGGAATTTTGGCCAAAGAGCTATTTTCGTTCGAACAACTTCCCCACTCGTTCGAACGACTTTCGCAGTTTTTGAGCCGAATAGTGCATTGGAACTAAGATCAAGAGCGGTAAGGTACGGAAATGATGGAAACTTGAAGTGTATGAGAGTACCTTGTAAACCCAAACTCGACACCTTTAGTTTGACAACATTTCCCGCATTATTGTCCCAAAAATTTGTAAAGTGTTAAGTGCTAATACAAGAAGAAGGAGATACGAGTAGAGAGAGAACATGTTGCTCACAACTCAATTGCTTGGCTATGCTCACAACTCAATAACTATGTAGTAATTAGGCTGAAGATTTATAGAGACTGAAAATGTTGAAGTTTTCTCTACCTTTAACACCCATGTGTGGTGGGAATTCAACACATCTCCCTCCACTCTCAGAAAATGTTGAAGTGTGTGTGGTAGTTACCATTTTCAAGTTGCAGAAGACTCTGAAGCTTGACTATCCATTCATCGACCCTACCAATGTTTCACGCCAACAAATAACGTCTCACCTAATCTCCCCTCCTCTCAGAGATGGATCAGTTGAAGCTGAGAACCGCGAATTCTCCTCCTTTAACACCCATGATATGGATATGGGTTGACCGAAACAACTGGGCTTACAATGTAGTGTGCGTGGAAGCCCAAGTTGAATCGGTTCCGGCAAGTGAACGAGCAAAGTTGAAGACAAGGAGTGAGAACGCTCGCAATGACCGAGGTGGACGATTCGGGAGCGAGTGTGAAATGTGACGGGGTGGCGCTCGGAAAGGTCGCTTTATGGGCGGGTGCATCATGTTGGTCTTCTTAAAAGACCCGAAAACGGGTGGTTTTACGCGACAATAATTATGGGGTAGCATTGATAACTGTATGCTCGCAAATGGAACTCTGCCAGTCTATTTGTATTATTTCGAACCCAGATTAACTCACACCTCCTAAATTTATTTGCAACCCTTAATATATGATTTGCACGTTTTAATTGTGTTTTTGCCCAGATTATAGTGTTTTGGGGTTAATCATAACGAGAATATAAAGAAGAACAAATTAAGATAGCGAGAATTGTGAGGATTCCATACCTTTATTTGTGTTCTAATACAATTTTTGCAATTTAAAAGAGAGCATTGTGAGCATTGTAAGACTTATTTGTGTTCTAATACAAATTTTGATTCTCACATTCTTCAATTGCATTTTACTTCTCACATTCTTGATTACAATTTACCCACCCACCCTTAAGGAGGCAAAACAGTTCCTCATTGCACAGGACAGAACTGCCCCTATTCCTCCCAGACCGGTTCCGCTCACCCCCCAAGCCAACAAAAGGGTGGCATGTTATAAATGTGGATGCCTCTTGGACTAAGCCTGACACCCCAGGAGGCACGGGCTTCACGATTAAATCTCACACCAACTCTCTTATTTGTGTAGGTTATGATTCAGCTAGGGCAGCTGATCCCGAAGAGGCGGAGGCCATCGCCGTGATCAGAGGGATGCAGGCAGCTATCAGATTGGGTCTGGACAAAGTTCTCCTTCTTACCGACTGTCAGCGACTGGTGCCAGGGGGGGGGGGGGGGGGGCTAGGAGGTGCCCAGCACCCCCACTTTTTTTTTTTTTTTTTTTTTTTTTTCAGATTTCCTTTTATATATTATATATATACCTATATTAAAAAAAAAAAAAAAAAACTTACTATTTCTCTCCATAACTCACTCACGCACTTCGTGCTATCATTTCCAGGGTTCTAATTCTCTCAGATCAGATCTTCCAATGACATCTATTGTTGGAGCGACGATCTCTGTTCCTTCTTCTCGCCTTATTTGACCCCGTTTTGGTGTTTTAGGTTTATTTTGAGTCTTATTTGATCTTGTTTTGGTGCAAATGGGGGTCAATTTTGAGAAATTCTTGTGTTTTTTTGTTGATTTCGAGTGTATTTTCGTATCAGTGATAATATCTAGTAGTTTCTTGTACTGACGATTGCAACGCCCATTATTTGACAGTAAAGCTTACAGGTTTCTTGATATTAAGGATAATGTTATCATTGAATCACTTGATGTTGATTTTGATGAGGATAAGTTTCCCTACTTACTGAGGGACAGTGGGGGTAGCATTTTACGTCGATAGCCTTATGCCGAAAGGAGGAGTCTTAGTCGTCGTTTGCAAAGTCTCTGAGTTTGATATGGCTTAGAATTGATCATGTTTGTGTATAAAATTAGTATCTCGAAGAATTTTTATCTCTCTTAGGTGTTAAAAGGAGGAGAATTCACGGCTCTCGGCTTCAACTGATCCATCTGTGAGAGACACTAAGTGTGTTTAATTGGGGAGGTGAAGAAGAGGTAGATTAAGAGAGTCTTTAATAAGTAATGTGAGAGGAGGCGAGATTAGGTGTGATGTTATGTGTTATTTGTCAGCATTGATTGACCTAAACATTTGTAAGATTGGGCTGAAGAGTGGAGGGGAGATTAGGTGTGACGTTATTTATGTGTTGAATTCTTACCAAAGAGTCGAGGGTCGATGAATGGATAGTCACATAACATCTCCTTGGCCATGGCCTTCAACATGCTTTCTGAGTTTGTCTCATTAAATTGTACTGTCCAAGAATAACAGCTATTATTAGTAGGGATTTACATACATGAGTTGACAAGTGAAAACTTGGTCTCTGTGGTCATTGAGCCTTCCTCTTTACAGTAAGCTTATTTGTCCAAATAATGTGCCTTGTACTTTCTAGTGATTGATCCTTGAAAATGACGAATAGTTCACAATTACTTGTGCCTGCCACGTGTCCTCGACACGTGTTACTACTGGACGTCAGCAATGGATAATGATGACGCCATCAACAAAAAAAAATTAAAATTAAAATGATTTTTTTTTATTTGCGTCATCATGACTTGAAATTGTCGTTTTTGGCCGTAAAATTGTCTAGTTTCAACGTGAGTTTTCCAGCGATTGGCTGGGACATCTCCCTGAGACGTGTCATATGCCGTTGAAAATCTCTTGGGATATGCTTTCTAACTAAGGTGGTCTCGCCGTCGACAGATAAAATATATATTTAAAAAAACATCCCTATTTATAGGGTAAAAAACACCAAAAATTGATATTTTTAATTCAAAAAAAGTAGTAAAAATACTATTAATATATATTTAGATAGCATACAACATAGATTAGATAAAAATTTAATTTTTTTTTTCATAAATCTTTAAAAATACCTCTCTGATCACAAGGTTTCCCTAAAAATACTGGTTGGAGAGTGATTTTTCTTTCTCTTCTTACGTGCTGATAACGTGTTGAGTAATATAATACTATCGAAGATTAACAATTTTATATTGGAGAGCAATTGAGTGAGAGAGATTTCTTATTGATTTCTTGAGAACTAAAACTGTACATAATACTATCGAAGATTAACTATTGAATAAGTTACCCGCCTATGGGCTTGTTAGGTGACACCCCACCCTATTGGGCTCCTAGCTTGGACTGGACCCAACTCGTAACACTTACTAGACATTTGCTTTCCCATCGCCCAATTCTTTTTTTCTTTTTTTTAAAAGCAAAATCATATATAAACTAAGGCCCGGGGGGCAAAATAGGAGATATGGTCAATCAAGCTAACGGACGCAGAAGGCAAGTTACAACAACAGGGAGGAGCCGAAATACCCCAAGACGTTAAAAAGTCGCATCTATGTTATTGAGAAGTTGCACCAGTACGTCTCTTCTGTTCTTCAAAACATCGTTATAAGTACATATCCAGGTTAAGACCCTCTCCACATGTTCCATCTCTTTTAGAAGGAAGATTTGGAAAGAGTTCCTTTGGCATGTCTAATCAATCGCCTCGTTACCAAGCATATTGATCACCACCGGGCGCCGCACATATGGGTCACGCCATGTTTATGTAACACGGCATAAATCGTGGCGGCGTGGAAGCAAATGCAGCCGCCATCCCCCACGTGTAACACCACCCGTTAGCATGAAACATCAGTAGGGTCATGACGAATAGTCTACAAATACACGGGCCGGCAATGATTAGGTGACGAAAGTCTTAATGATTAAGTTATTGGTTGATGAAGAGAGTCTAACTAAACACACTTCATTCAAGGGTAGAGAAAACTTCAACTTTTTCAGTCTTCTTCTGTCTCTATAAATCTTCAACCTCATTAGTTCACAAAACTATTTGTCAATAACTCACAAAGCCAAACAATGGGGTCCAACATGTTCTTTTGTCTCCTTCTTATATTGGCACTTAACACTTCACAAAATTTTGGGAATATGGAAACAGAAGCACTGCTTAAATGGAAAGCCAGCCTCCTTAACGATTCTCCTTCGCTCCTTCCTACATGGACTATTTCCAACTCTTCTTCCTACTTCAATAAAACAACTACTCCTTGCACTTGGTTTGGAATTTCTTGCAACAACGTGGGAAATATTGTCAAACTAAATGTGTCGACTTTGGGTTTACAAGGTACTCTCCTTAACTTCAAGTTTTCATCCTTTCCGAACCTTACCACTCTTGATCTTAGTTCCAATGCGCTCTTTGGGACTATCCCAGCACATATCGCAAACCTTTCCCAAATTACATCCCTCATATTCTCTAATAATACACTGTCCGGGGAAATTCCAAGGGAAATTGGTCTACTGACTAATCTCGTCAGTCTAATTATAGATCAAAATCAGCTATATGGTCCCATACCCTCAACTGTAGGCAATCTAACCAAGTTGCATGGCTTGGGCTTATGGGACAATCAACTCAATGGTTCCATACCTCCAGAAATAGGAAATTTGACATCTCTGAGTAGATTATCATTTGCAGGAAATACCCTCAGCGGTACAATCCCTGCTTCTTTAGGTAACTTGAGGGACCTAACGACTTTGTACCTCTTCGAGAATCAGCTCTCTGGTTCCATTCCTCCACATATAGGAAACTTCAAAAATTTGAAATTTCTACATCTTTTGACAACACTTTCTCGGGCAATTTGCCACAAAATCTTTGCCGTGGTGGATCACTTGAAAAATTCACCGCAGCCTTCAACAACTTCACAGGTCCAATACCAAAAGGCTTAAAAAATTGCTCAAGCTTAGTTAGAGTCCGGCTAGATAGAAACCAGCTTGCTGACAACATATCAGAGGCCTTTGGTGTGTATCCAAACTTGGACTACATGGATTTGAGCCATAACAATTTGTATGGGGAACTATCACGTACTTGGGGTGAGTGTCATAACTTAACATACCTTAGTTTATCCAGCAATGACATTTCTGGTTCAATACCACCCGAGTTGGGAGAGTCAACCCAATTAAGAAAACTGGATCTTTCAGATAATCATCTGGTTGGAGAGATTCCAAAGGAATTGATGAAGTTGAACTTCTTGATATACCTAAACCTGAGCCACAATGAACTTTCAGGCCAGTTGCTTAGAGAAATTGGAAACTTATCTGAATTAGATCGTCTTGACATATCGTCTAACAATCTGAGTGGACCAATACCGGGGGAAGTAGGGAAATGCTCCAACTTATTATACCTGAGCTTGAGTTGTAATATATTCAATGGCTCCATTCCCACTCAAATTGGTGATCTCATTTCCCTCACTATATTGCTTGATCTTAGCCATAACGAGCTCACAGGAGGTACACCATCAAAAATAGGAAGTTTACGAAAACTGGAAAACCTCAATCTATCTCACAATATGCTTTCTGGTTACATTCCGTCCTCATTCGAAGAAATGGAAAGTTTATTATCCATTGATGTTTCTTACAACCAGTTGGAAGGCCGCATTCCTACCAACAAAGCCTTTCAAAATTTATCATTCGATGCTTTTAAGAACAACAAAGACTTATGTGGTAACGTTAGTGGTCTACAAGCTTGCGATTCTTCCGGCACAAGTAAATCCAATGCAATGGATAAACACAAAGTTGTGATTATCATCATACTTCCTCTTTTAGGAGTGTTCTTTCTTATATTCGCATCTGCTGGAGTTTTCTTCATTTTTAATCGGAAAAAGATGGATGTGAAGGAAGACCAAGAAGAAATACAAAAGGATTTGTTTTGTGTATGGAATTATGATGGGAACATAGTGTATGAAGATATCATTGAAGCAACAGAAAATTTCAGCCCCGAACACTGCATTGGGACGGGAGGATATGGAAGTGTTTATAAAGCGGAGCTGTCAACGGGTCAGGTTGTTGCTGTCAAGAAGCTTCACCCGTTAGAAGAAGGTGCCGGGCCGGGATCAAAAGCATTTCTTGATGAAATCAGTGCATTATCAGAAGTTCGTCACCGAAATATTGTAAGACTCTATGGTTTCTGTTCACATGCACGACACTCATTTATAATATCCGAGTATTTGGAAAGGGGAAATTTGTCCAAGGTCCTAAGTGATATTGAAGAAGCTGTGAAGTTGGATTGGGTCATAAGAATTAACATTATCAAAGGTCTAGCAAATGCATTTTCTTATTTGCATCATGATTGCTCACCTCCAATAGTTCATCGAGATATATCCAGCAGTAATATTTTGCTTGATTTGGAGTATGAGGCTCGTGTCTCTGACTTTGGCACTGCAAGACTTCTAAAGCCAGATTCGTCAAATTGGACTGAACTTGCAGGAACATATGGATATATCGCTCCAGGTTTAGTTTTTACCTCTCTTTTTGTTTCCTATTTCTCTTCGGAAGAAATATACCCTAAATGTTATTTGAACAAACTAGAATTGAGCTTGAAATTACTGATAGTACGTTTCCGATTTTACAGAGCTAGCTTACACGATGAGGGTGACTGAAAAGTGTGATATGTATAGCTTTGGCGTATTAACGCTTGAAGTGTTAATAGGAATACATCCGGCGAACTTCTCTTCTCTCTAACTTCATCATCATCGCCAACAGGCCAAAATGTTCTCTTGAAAGATATATTGGACGGATGCCTCTCACCCCCTACTCTCCATGCCAGCCATGAACTTTTCACTATAGCTAAGCTGGCATTTTTATGTCTTGATGCCAATCCTGAATCGCGGCCAACCATGAAACATGTATCCCAGGAATTATCAAAAGCCAAGGCACTTGATTTTGAGTTGTTTCACACTATGACTCTAGGCCAGTTGATGCACCAAGAAATCTAGTTGCTACAAAAATCTTGGTTCTGTTTTTAGTATGTAAGTTGATTTACTTAAGTTTCTTGCTTTATGAAATCATATGTATAGTTTTGATGTTATCTTAAATACAACCTTTTCGTTTCTATCTCTTTACTATCCTTTGCACTGAGCAATGGCATTTTGTGAAAAAACAAATATGGGATGAGATTAGAGTTAAGAGACAAAGGACTAAGGTCAACCTAACCTTCAGGTGGCTATAAGGCAAGCGAAAAAGAAGGTAGAAAAAGCTCAAAGGAAGACTCAGGTATATATTTTCATTTAAGCCCCAACTAATTAAGGTCAAATAATATCATTGCCATATGACTCATATGAAGAGGTGTACTAATCAAATAATATCATTGCATATGATGTTCATGTTGATGGAGAAACATCCCAAGGTTTACGAATCTTTGTATACTATTGGACCTACACACGGATTACTCTGAAAACAGAGACTGGGTTAATCCTTATCGATCATACGATACAATAATGGTGTTCTTCTTGTGGCTGGTGATGTTGCCGAGACATACAACAACTTCGTTTTTACAATGTCCCTTCTAAAGCATATATTTGATCATGTTTTTTATGTGCCTTGAAATCATGATCTTTGGTGTCGATGGGATGGAGATAATTACGTATGTAAGGGCCTTTATCCATATCTTTAGCATGAGATTGTCTTCTACATTGTTAATGGTATATTATATACATGATAATCTAATGTGATTTTGTTTCAGCTGGATTCAATTGAAAAGTTGAATGCATTGCTTACTGCATGTAGTGCAATTGGAGTAAAAACTAGTCCGGCAATTATTGATGGATTGGGAATCATACTTTTGTTCTCTTGGTATCATGAGGTAATTGTTTAATTCTTGTATGTCATTTAAACTATGTGTTTGTTATTTTTTCTCAACAGTCTATGTTTGTTTGTGCCGAGTTTTGATAAAGAGGAAGACATAACTAGTGTAAGCTTTCCCTCTTTGGAGATGGTGATTCACTTTCTTTTCTCCTGCCAAATGTTTTTATACTCACATTATCATTTGTATCTATGCCACACACACAGACACAGACACAATGGTAGATTCCTGACTTGCCTAAGATGCACGTATCTACGATACATCATTAAAAAATTCTTCCCTGCTATTTCTCTATTTGAATATCTATAATAGATTACATTATAGGTTAAGAGTGTTATGTATGAACTCGAATCGTGGTCGAGGAAGTTCGTCGGAGCTCGTGGGACGAGCATGTTAAGGATGAACTTGTTGAGGTATGAACTTGAACTATGTTGGTTGAAGCTCTTTGGAGCTCGAGGAACGATCTCGGAATTCGTTATGCTTGTCGAAGCTCATTGGAGCTCGTGGAACGAGCTCGGATCGAAGTCAGGATTGAAGTCGGATTGAAAATGAGTTTTCAATGTATAGACTCAAACTGGTTATGATCAACAGAAGATTCGAGTTGGTTATGATACCTGGAGTTCGAACTGGTTATGATACCAGAAGACTCAAGTTGGTTATATTCGAAGTGCTGAAGATGAACCCAAGTAGGCCGAAGTTATTCGAACACGAATGGAGTTCGTTAGGACGACCTGCATGTTTTCTAGAGCTGGAACCTTTGCCAGGTTGCCTTATTGGGAGTTCTTCTGAGAAGTTGAGTTCTGCCTCGAGATCTGTACTACTTGTAATTAGGCTAGGGTTTGAGAGACTCCATTAAAGCTTCGAGGAAGCTGGAGAGATCATTTGTAACCTATTTGATTATAGTGGATTGTTCGCGGGAGTGGTTGGGATTAGCTACCCTTGAGATTTCCTCCAACAACAAGTCCTTTTTGTGAATGCACATTTCCATCTCTAATTTGCCGTTAATGGTATATGCAGGTATGTAAGGACTTCCATGCATGTAAATGGCATGGGGAACTATCAAGCAAAGATTTGTAGCCAAATAATAACTTTCTCTCACTTCTTCCAAGGTTAGCATGTCAATTCTTTACAGTTTTTTTTTGAGCAAATAGGAATTTTATTAATAAATTAGATAAATGTGTATTCATCTCATCGCCAATCTGCAAAATAAGTCCCCAGATAGAGCCAAATTTTCTTGAACATAATCCTTTAGGTTTGTGCCAGTTCACAATTATCTTAGTATCTAATTCAACCATAAAAGGAAACCAGTGGTGCTCTTTACACAATTACTCAGTAAGAGACCGTGCAATAAACCATAGAGCTCTGCATTGGAGAAATTCTGCCTAGTGCCAAGTACTTTTTCTATTGAGAAAGAATGTCTTGCTATAATTTGTGCCAGCTCTGCATTGGCAAAATTAAGTTAATTGATTTTTTTCGTTGAGAGCATTTATAGTAACTCTAACTATATTCAGTTTATAGGCAAATTATCTCTCACCAAATTAATGAAAGAATACTCTCTCAAGATGATTGACTTTATTATGCCCACTGTCTTATTCTTTCTTGAATGTTATTACACCAAGTATAGGATGATCCTGTGAACACTGCTTCAAACAAACTATTAGCTTGAATCATATACTCAAAATCATGAATATGAACACTTGACGGAGATGGTGATATGATCAAAATGAAATAGTTTGAATTGTGAGCAAAGTCAAGCAATGGGTCATTTCCCTTAAGCAACATGTTCTCTCTCTACTCTTATCTCCTTCTTGTATTGGCATTTTGTTCTATTATCTGCATGAAAAACCAAGGCCCCAAGGCCCAATCATAGACTTATAATAATAAGCGGGTTTCCTAGGTCGAGCAAGCCCATGGGTATCAAAACGAAATAGTTTGAATTGTGAGCAAAGTCAAGCAATGGGTCATTTCCCTCTCTACTCTTATCTCCTTCTTGTATTGGCATTTTGTTCTATTATCTGCATGAAAAACCAAGGCCCCAAGGCCCAATCATAGACTTATAATAATAAGCGGGTTTCCTGGGTCGAGCAAGCCCATGGGTATCCCATGCACCCAAGCTAGCTTGCACACCTGGCCGCACATGCGCATGTGACCCACCAACTCTCACACTCATTACAACAAGGTAAGTGTTTGATTTAGTTATATAGGAGAGTTGTGATTCCCTCATATCCAATGTGGGACTAAAACCACTTAGTTCCACCATTCAAACTTAAAGGAAAACAAATCATATTGAATTTTCCAACACATTTCACACTTCACAAAATTTTGGGAATATGGAAACATAAGCACTGCTTAAATGGAAAGATAGCCTCCTTAACGATTCTCCTTCGCTCCTTCCTACATGGACTATTTCCAAATCTTCTTCCTACTTCAATAAAACAACTACTCCCTGCACTTGGTTTGGAATTTCTTGCAACAACGCGGGAAATGTTTACAAGCTAAATGTATCGAGTTTGGGTTTACAAGGTACTCTCCTTAACTTCAAGTTTTCATCCTTTCCGAACCTTATCACGCTTGATCTTAGCTCCAATGCGCTCTTTGGGACTATCCCTGCTTCTTTAGGTAACTTGAGTGACCTAACCACTTTGTACCTCTTTAGAAATCAGTTCTCTGGTTCCATCCCTCCAGAAATAGGAAACTTGAAGTCTCTTGACGACGTAGAGATTAACACTAACAATCTCAGCGGTACAATCCCTGCTTCTTTAGGTAACTTGAGTGACCTTACCATTTTGTACCTCTGGGAGAATCATCTCTCTTGTTCCATCCCTCCAGAAATAGGGAACTTGAAATCTCTTGTTGACTTAGAATTAACCAGTAACATTCTTACTGGTTCCATTCCTCCACATATAGGAAACTTGACAAATTTGAAATTCCTAGACCTGCCTTGCAACACTTTCTCGGGCAATTTCTCTCAAAATCTTTGTTGTGGTGGATCACTTGAACAATTCGTAATAGCCTTCGACAACTTCACAGGTCCAATACCAAAAGGCTTAAAAAATTGCTCGAGCATAGTTAGAGTCCGGCTAGATAGAAACCAACTTGCTTACAACATATCAGAGGCCTTTGGTGTGTATCCAAAGTTGAACTACATGGATTTGAGCCATAACAATTTGTATGGGGAACTATCACGTACTTGGGGGAGTGTCATAACCTAACATACTTCAGTTTATCCAGCAATAACATTTCTGGTTCAGTACCACCCGAGTTTCCAGAGTCGACCCAATTGAGAAAACTAGATCTTTCATATAATCATCTGGTTGGAAAGATTCCAAAGGAATTGATGACGTTGAACTTCTTGATATACCTAAACCTGAGCCACAATGAACTTTCAATGAACTTTCAGGCCAATTGCCTAGAAAAATTAGAAGCTTATCCGAATTAAATCATCTTGACATATCATCTAATAATCTGAGTGGACCATTACCAAAGGAAGTGGGGATATGTTCCAAGCTATTATATCTAGATCTGAGTAATAATGGATTCAATGGCTCCAATCCCAGTAAGACTGGTGATCTAATTTCCCTCCGTATATTGCTTGATCTTAGTCATAACGCGCTCACGGGAGGTATACCATCAGAAATAGGAAGTTTACGAAATCTGGAAAACCTCAATCTATCTCACAATATGCTTTCTGGTCACATTCCGTTCTCATTCGAAGAAATGAAAAGTTTGTTATCCATTGATGTTTCTTACAACCAGTTGGAAGGCAGCATTCCTACCAGCAAAGCCTTTCAAAATTTATTATTCGATGCTTTTAAGAACAACAAAGACTTATGTGGTAACGTTAGTGGTCTGCAAGCTTGTGATTCTTCCGGCACAAGTAAATCCAATGCAATGGATAAATACAAAGTTGTGATTATCATCATACTTTCTGTTTTAGGAGTGTTCTTTCTTATATTGGCATCTGCTGGAGTTTTCTTCATTTTTTATCGGAAGAAAATACAAAAGGATTTGTTTTGTGTATGGAAGTATGATGGGAACGTAGTGTATGAAGATATCATTGAAGAAACAAAAATTTCAGCCCCGAATACTGCATTGGGAGGGGAGGATATGGAAGTGTTCATAAAGCGGAGCTCTTAACGGGTCAGGTCGTTGCTGTCAAGAAGCTTCACCCGTTAGAAGATGGTGTCGAGTCGGGATCAAAAGCATTTCTTGACGAAATCAGTGTATTATCAGAAGTTCGTCACCGAAATATTGTAAGACTCTATGGTTTCTGTTCACATGCACGACACTCATTTATAATATCCGAGTATTTGGAAAGGGGAAATTTGTCCAAGGTCCTAAGTGATATTGAAGAAGCTGTGAAGTCGGATTGGGTCATAAGAGTTAACATTATCAAAGGTCTGGCTAATGCATTTTCATATTTGCATCATGATTGCTCACCTCCAATAGTTCATCGAGATATATCCAGCAGTAATATTTTGCTTGATTTAGAGTATGAGGCTCGTGTCTCTGACTTTGGCACTGCAAGACTTCTAAAGCCAGATTCGTCAAATTGGACTGAACTTGCAGGAACATATGGATATGTCGCTCCAGGTATAGTTTTTAGCTTTCTCTTTTTGTTTCTTTTTTCTCTTCGGAAGAAATATACCCTAAATGTTTGTTGAAAAACCTAGAATTGAGCTATAAATTACTGATAGTACGTTTTCGATTTTACAGAGCTAGCTTACATGATGAGGGTGACTGAAAAGTGTGATATGTATAGCTTTGGTGTATTAATGCTTGAAGTTTTAATAGGAATACATCCCGGCGAACTTATCTCCTCTTTAACATCATCATCATCGCCAACAGGCCAAAATGTTTTCTTTAAAGATATATTGGACGGATGCCTCTCACCCCCTACTCTCCATGCCAGCCATGAACTTTTCACTATAGCTAAGCTGGCATTTTCGTGTCTTAATGCCAATCCTGAATCGCGGCCAACCATGAAACATGTATCCCAGGAATTATCTAAAGCCAAGACACTTGATTTGGAGTTGTTTCACACTATGACTCTAGGCCAGTTGATGCACCGAGAAATCTAGTTGCTACAAAAATCTTGGTTCTGTTTTTAGTATGTAAGTTTCTTTCTTTATGAAATCATATGTATGGTTTTTATGTCATCTTAAATACAACCTTTTCCTTTCTATCTCTTTATTATCTTTTGCACCGAGCAGTGGCATGTTTTGTGAAAAAACAAATCAGGGATGAGATTAGAGTTAAGAGACAAAGGACTAAGGTCAATCCTAACCTTTGGATGGCTCCAAGGCAAGCTCAAAGAAGGTAGAAAAGCTCAAAGGAAGACTCGGGTATATATTTTTATTTAATCCCCAACGAAATTTAGGATGTAATTTATTGATAAGATCTATTGAAAGAAGAAACAAATTCCATCAAAGTTAACCGTGTAATGGGGAGTCTTGTGAAACGTCACCGATTGGTTTATGATTTACTAGCTGTAGAACTTCAGTCCGGATTGCACGCACTTTCTATAAAGGCAAAGACTCCACAGGAAGTGGAGAGAACTCAGAGAAGCTAAAGCTTTACAGGTCTTCTCCTGTAAAGTTAAGGCTTTACAGATCTTCTTATCAAGTTCGTATATTACGGATTACTCGTTTATGTTATTCTTTTTTATTTTAGATGTGGAACTAAATAACGTTTCAAGAAGCTGGGAATATCAGTAAGATTGGCTCATTTTTATTCTGTTCTTCCTATTACTTTAAATTTTAGGAATACATGCAATTAGTTTTTAACACATTGTCATTTTTCATCCAAGCGATGTAATTCTTCTTCACTGGCTTAATACCAATCTTTTCTTCCTCGGGAAAGAATACGTACCTAGTCCACAGCAACCACCCAAAAACACTGTTTTTCTAACTCTGAATAACGACGTGATTTCCTCATCAGAAGACATGTCTCCCTTTAATATAGACTTTTAATTCCCTTCTTGTAACACTGTAAACCCTTTCATAATCACACCCAGATTACTCGGACTTTCTTTCAAATTATGTTCATTATGTCAAGTTCCAATGTTGTCGTTTTACCTTTACGACGTCATGTTAAGCTGCAGAATAAAACGACATATTACATCAGTATCAAATTATGTAACCAACTCATCGCATATTACATCAGTATCAAGTTTCTTTGGCATATCTAAGTTGATTGATTTGCACATGTTTTTGAAAACTGCGTGTTTGCGAATATCAACTTTTAATCCCCCATTTGCCTCATCCATTTGGCTTTGTAAATCAAATTCATTCATGAGAGCGTAAACGATTACATCTGGCTTTTAATCCATTTCCAGAATACTCAAATTGAGGCTTTATCGAACTACTAATCTCATGTAGAAGTAATATTTTCATGACTGAAACTTGTTAATATACTAAGAAGGTACATCTGGACATATAAGATTTAGATTACCGAATGTCCCCTTCAAACTTTATCTGGCCATCTTACTAATACTTACTTCTTATTGAGAAAGAGATAACTTAAAAATCATAATCTAAATGCTGAGAATGTTTTATTAATAATTTTAAAAAACATCATCATAAACGAAAAACAAAAAGAAAGTGCAACAGAGCTATCCTCCTTCAACACCTCTTTCAATGTAATCTAAAAATGTTGAATGTATGTACATTTGGCAAGATTCCACTACTCGACATTTGATTGAATAATTCCGTTGCTTCTTCCCACTTGCCTGAATTACATAAGCCATCAATCAAAGCGTTGTAAGTGACTACATTGGGCTGAACACCATTTTTAGGCATGACTTCGAAGAGAGTTTGTGCTTCTTTTATCATCCCATCTTTGCAACGAGCATCCACCACGATGTTGAGCATTATTATGTCTATGTCTGGAGAAATTCTACGATTTATTAATGTTTGGAATTAACGTTCAACTTGTTTCCACATGCCTAAACTATAGAAACTGTGAATAAAGGTCTTGAAAGTGATGAGAGTTGTCATGATACCTTTCCCCTCAATATATTTGCAGAAGTAATGAGCCCTGAGTATCTGTTTGTTCTTACAAAGACCATTGATGATTGCATTGTACATTAATGGGTTAGACCTCTTGTCCAAATTAATATTTGGAAAACTAATAAGAGCCTTTTCAACACTCGCAGTTTTACAAAGTGTGTCAACTATAGTCTCATAAGTAACATCATCACATGCGTATCCATTTTGTTTAATTTTGTTAAACAAATGCGACGCTTGCTCAAATCTCTTACGATCGTAAGGCATTTCGGGCCATTGTGGTTCATCACACCCATTTCTCAAAACGGTTCCGATAAAAACAAATCCAAAATCCAGTTTACCCAGATGAAGTAAAGATCTGGCCATTGCGTCAAGGCTAAATATAACAGAAGATTCATATCCCTTGGAATGGAATGATTTAAACAGTTGAATTGCAGTAGAATATTTTTTAAACTTGCAGATGTGTTTTAACAAATTAGTGAAAGGGCTAGTCGAAAGATTTGTTTGAACTTGTTTTGCGCGATTGAACAAGCTCACAGATTCTTTCAGTCCAAGGTTCCCTGCCTTGCATCTATCATCAATAAAATTCTCAAAATTGAATTGCGTACCAAAAAGAGTGTATGGTTTTGAATTTTGGAAACGAGGAGTAGTTTAAAGATCTATCATTCCATTACTTTAAACTCATCCTAATAGTGTTAAAAAATAGGTTCCGACTGTTGAACAAAGCAACACATAAATTCATCCAGCAATCAATATCAGGTATTACTCTTAATAGATTCATCCACACTTTCATTTAGCAAACAATATTAGGTTCCTCTCTTCGGTCAGACAACAAAAACTTATAAGTCTGAAAACTAAAAAGGCTGAAGTAAAATTTGAAATTTGTTATATGCCTTACCCATGATTATTCCTAGCCCCATGCCAATCCTTACCCTCCTCGGCACCCTGAAATTTCTCGGCAACTGCGAACGTAACTCTTCTATACAGTCTGGAACCTATTTGTATTATTTTGAATAAACGAAATTTTTTTGAGCGGAAAATAAGAGGAATAGTGGTTGTTAATGGAAGTCATATTGATACAACAGAGGAGCCGAGTCGTAAATCTACCTCCAAAAGTTTCAATATTTACAGTTTTTAGCCTAGTGACTGTGGTGTACTTTAGATGCTGACCTTAGCTTGGGAGGCTTTGTCTTTAGGTTATGGCACAAATCATCAACATTTGGAGGTGGCATAAGCATCAAATGAGAAGGTTGAGAGACAACTCCTATTTGGATATCCTCAACATTCAGCTTCTTCCACTATCTCATTTCTCGAATTCGATCGTCATTAACATCTACTCAAACTAAGGTATTTAGCATGATGGCTTCTATCTATAACAAGGCCTCCTAACATCCGTTTGTCGACACCCATCTTTATCTTGAACATTTACTCATAGTAATGTCATGTTAAGAGGTAGGTTGTTCTTAAATCACAATACTCACCTAAGTGGCTAAGTCTGACGATACATATGCATGAGGAGTCTTACCAGCACACTAATTGCCTTAAGAGTTGAGTAAATCCTAATGGGAACATGGTGTAATCTTAGGTTATGTATACCCATTTGAGGGTTTAATTTGACTATGATCTATTGATAATACAATTAGGTTATTATACAAAACAAAATACGCGTGAAACTATTTCCTTCTCTCTAATCTATTCTCTTATTTCTTTTTATTTGTAAAAAGCCTCTCTTTAAATGCCAAAACATATGCTGTCGTATGTATGGTTCGTACACGACTCGTTTATACACACCTCAAGTACAATGGTCGACGTCGGCCGTGAGAAATAGAAAATGCTTGTTTTGATCTTTTTACATATATATTTCTTTCAAATATACTTACCTTATGAGTGATCTTCAAACATGATATTTCATTCTCATCTTAGCTATCTACCAAAACTTGAGTCCTAAGATTGAAAGGTATAATTAACATTTTGTTCTTCAGGATGCCCGACATTACACCTCAGAATTTGCATTCTTAATAGTTTATTAAGAAGCCAATTTTCAGGGTGACACGTCTTAATGCATATCACATATTGCTTATTTGCATATAATTACTAAAACTACACTTTAAACTTCATCAGATTGTTTTTTTTCCTAATAAAAAAGTCACACATATTTCTCACATTCCCTTATATGTAATTGAACTATAAAGTACAACAAGCCGAAGTTATGTTGCGATAATTACTAAAATCAAGACACTAGGTGAAGCACATCAACTAACACAGAAAACCCATTACCTAAATGAATGCAGATTTCATTGAGTCAAGTATCAACTTAAAAAAAACAGATATCAAGCTAATTCACAAACTCTACATCCAAACAGACATTACTACAGATATTAGTCTCAACACTACCACAACTCTTCTTTCAAACTCTTGCTCTGTCAATATCCACATCATAAAATTATGCCTTATCTGGGATTATTCATTGCCCTCCTGCCAAGCCTTACCCCCTCCTCGGAATTCTGAAATTTCTCCGCCTCCTTGGGATTTGCAGTCTATGACTGTCTTCATACAGGTACCGATTGTATCTGGACAATAAATGTGAGGTAGCTGTGTTGGCCTTATACTCTCCAACGGACCTCTTATATACAGTCTAGCAAATAGGTCTGGCAACCAATTAGTGTTGTTTCGTACCCAGCGGTGTAGCTCAAAAATCGATTTCTAAACATTAAAATTTGATCACGGAGATTTCGGAGGCATTGATTTACATGTATAGTTCCTCTTAAAAAGTTAACTGCTGACAAATTTTGCATATCATCATCGAATTTTGTTTAGTTTCCTCCACCATCTCATGTATAAAACGTAAACGCTCTTTATCCTCAACTATCCTTAATATTTCTCATATAATATAACGTAGGTTGTCTTATAAATATCGACACTATATAATTCTTTCAAAAATAAAATGAACATACCATCCTATGACTATAAGTACTTTCAGTGTGATTTTAAACATAAGTTCCTCACATACTTGCCTTATGAGTGATCTTCAAACATGTTATTTCATTCTCATCTTAGCTACCTACCAAAACTTGAGTCCTAAGATTAAAAGGTATAATTAACATTTTTTGTTTCCTCCACTAAAATTTTACAACTGATGTGGCTGCTCTCGATAATATAGGGCCTCATAAAGCCCCGGGTCCTGATGGCTTCCCTGTGCTGTTCTTTCAGCACTCATGGGATGTTGTGGGTCCTGATATTTGTAACTTGGTCACTACATTCTTTGCTTCTGGCTTTATGCCCAAGCACATCAACGCCACGCATATGGTTATGATTCCGAAGAATGGTGTTAAGGCTCATCCCAGGGATTTTCGTATGATTAGTCTGTGTAACGTGATTTATAAAATTATCTCTAAGATTCTGTCTTCTCGCCTGAAACCCCTCCTTGATAAGATTATCTCCCCCTTCCAAGGGGTCTTTGTGAGCGGTTGCCAAATTTCGGACAATGTTTTGGTGGCCCATGAGATCATTCACACTATGAAGCATAAGCTGGGCCGCTCCGGCCTTATGGGTGCCAAGCTGGATATGTCCAAAGCTTATGACCGAATCGAATGGAGTACTTTGATTCAATCTATGGCATGCCTTGGGTTTAGTCCGAGGTGGTGCCAGTGGATAGAGCAGTACATTTCCACGGTTCGGTACTCTGTCCTGATTAATGGGTTGGCCCATGGTTTTATTACCCCTACTCGGGGTCTTTCGGCAGGGAGACCCCCTGTCCCCCTTCCTCTTTATTATATTAATGGAAGGTCTGTCACGGACGTTGGGGGTTAAGGAGGCGGAACGGAAGATCCATGGGATCAAAGTTCCTCCCCCCCCGGTTTCCCACCTGCTGTTTGCGGACAACTATCTTCTTTTTTGCCGTGCTGATCTTGATGAAGCGCACGAGATGAAATCTATCCTCGATAATTTATGTGCGGCGACTGGTCAACAACTAAATTTGGCTAAATCTGGAGTCTTCTTCAGTAAGAACCTTCCCCCTCGTTTTGGTTGCCTTGTGGCCCGTCTCCTTAAGGTGAAGATTATCCCCCCGAATGAACGGTACCTGGGGACTAACCTTTTCTTTGCTTGCTCCAAAGCTCATACTTTCCATCGTATTGAAGAACACATCGCTAATCGGTTGCAGTCTTGGCGCGGTAAACTACTTTCCCAGGCAGGACGAACGGTTCTTATCAAATCTGTGACCTCGGCTGTACCGACGTACTAGATGCTCTGTTTGGCCTTACCGAAAGCTACCTGTAAAACTATTAATAGTCTTTAACGAGACTTTTGGCGGGAAAAAGGGCCGGACGCTAGGAAACCTATGCATTTGAAATAATTAGAAAGAGAGAGGGAGAGAGGTTTTCATAAGAGACCAAAACCTCTTTACTAATTACATTCACATTTAAAGTTGCAAAACTACCAAAGAGAGAAATTAAAACAAAGAGTTAATAAATTTTGAGATGGAGTAGAGCTTTGTTCTCTCCACCATACCATATTATTGTTGATGTTGATGGAGAGACATCCTTATTGACCATACGATACAAGAATGATGTTCTTCTTGTGGTTGCTAATGATTATATAATAGATTCTAAAGTCTCCTCGAATGTTATGTGCTTTGTTTAATTATCTTCCTTATACTCTAATGTTATTCTTTTTCTTTTTCTTTTTCTTTGATAAACACTGTCAGTCTCACTTTATCTACTCACAGAAGAAGTGGCGTTTGACTGTGATATGTTTTGTGAACACTATGAACTAGATTATGTGTCTTACCATGTTATTGGAATAAAGGGGCATATACGGAGTAACAGGGAGACATGATTTCCGTAGTAAAAGATGCAACTGAGAAATACACCAACTGCTTCCTGGTGCGGTGTTTTTGGAGCATCCATGAACTATCTGACCATGTTGATTGCATATGCTTATCAGAGAAGGGGAGGTATAGATCAACATCCCAACCGATCACTGATGTGGGCATGGTGGTTGTTGGGTCTCTCCCGATCTTACGTCGTCAATCCCATTATTGAAAATATTATATTACGATCTTACGTCGTCAATCCCATTATTGAAAATATTATATTACGATCTTACGTCGTCAATCCCATTATCGAAAATACTATATTACGATCTTATGTCGTCTCATTGCTCGAGTAAACATTGATTGACCTAAACATAGATGATTAGATTAGAATAGTTGCATAATAATAAGTCTAATAAGCAACGAATAGGTGAGCAATACTCATAAAAAATGTTGCAACATCACACCTTATTAGCTCCCACACTCATTGACCACGGTTTAGAAAATCAATTTCTTATCGATCATCATCGCGGTCATGCAATTGATTGTTTATGTTTTCCACATTCTCAATTATTAGCTGAAAATTGCATATAATGACAATTTTCACAAAAGTCACACTTTTAGAAGACACGGTCGAAACAATCTCCAACATATTCGGTATCTCATAACATAAGCCATTCGTGCAACGCCAATTAGACTAGACCCTGCACCTATGCCTACGCCTGATTTCATATCATGCATATGTATCTGTTGGGAAATAACGCGGGGCAAATCGCAACGCGGAAGCACAATACTTAGAGTTTAGCAATAACTCGAGATCTAAATCTAAACAAGTAGAGAAATTCAAACTTGACAAGCAAGACTATACAAACACAAGGTTTATTTGGTGGAAACCCTTTCGGATCAAAACTACCCCGACAAGCACGACGAATCTATTATCAATAAAGGGTTACAAAAGGTTACAGAGATCTCTCAACCACACCTCTACCCTTACAGATAATCCCCAACAAGAAACCCTAGAAAGAGAACCCAAAAAAATCTCTCAGAGCAGAACTCTAATTTCTCCATTTTCTCTCTCTAACTCTTTTCTCCCTGTACAAAGGCCTTTATCACACACTCTATACTTATAGACTTTCTATTAGGTCATCAGCGAAGTACGCATTACGAGACAATCCATCGCTTTGGATGAAATCTCTGTACTTCGAACGCCAAAAAAAAAACCTACTTACGGTCTTTATTCGAATAGATTCATAGTCTATTCGAATACACCAATAACACATTTGAGTCTGTCGATTTATATTCGAATAGAAATAATTCTATTCGAATATAAAACTAAAATAGCCTTTTTGAGTCGTAACCCAACAGTATCGAATACCATTGCCATATGATGACGTTGATGTTGATGTTGATGTTGATGGAGATACATCCCAAGGTTTACAAGTCTTTCCACTACGCAAATGTTGATCTCGCCGACGGTCGCCATCCCCCACGTGTAACCTCGAATAAACATTGATTGACCTAAACATTTATATGAACTAAACATTTGGGCTCATTTTAATAACCTAAACATTAGGTGTGACGTTCCCATCAACATGGGTCAACCTAAACATTCCGTGAAGAAGCTGCAACATTTTCAGTCTCTATAAATCTTCAGCGCCAGTTATTGAGTTGTAAGCATAGCCAAGCAACATGTTCTCTCTCTACTCTTATTATCTCCTTCTTCTTGTATTAGCACTTAACACTTCATCAAATTTTGGGAATATGGAAACCGAAGCACTGCTTATATGGAAAGCCAGCCTCCTCAACCATTCTCCTTCGCTCCTTCCTACATGGACCATTTCCAACTCTTCTTCCTACTTCAATACTACAACTACTCCCTGCACTTGGTTTGGAATTTCTTGCAACAATGCGAGAAATGTTGTCAAACTAAACGTGTCGAGTTTGGGTTTACAGGGTACTCTCCTTAACTTCAAGTTTTCATCATTTCCGAACCTTACCACTCTTGATCTTAGTTCCAATGCGCTCTTTGGGACTATCCCTGCTTCTTTAAGTAACTTGAGTGACCTAACCACTTTGTACCTCTATGAGAATCAACTCTCTGGTTCCATCCCTCCAGAAATAGGAAACTTGAAATCTCTCAAAAGTCTGGAATTATACACTAATACTCTCACTGGTTCTATCCCCGCTTCTTTAGGTAACTTGAGTGACCTAACCAGTTTGTACCTCTTTGAGAATCAACTTTCTGGTTCCATCCCTCCCAAAATAGGAAACTTGAAATCTCTTGTTAACTTAGCAATTAGCACTAACAATCTCAGCGGTAATATCCCTGCTTCTTTAGGTAACTTGAGGGACCTAACCATTTTGTACCTATGGGAGAATCAACTCTCTGGTTCCATCCCTCCAGAAATAGGAAACTTGAAATCTCTTGTTGACTTACAATTAGCCATAAATACACTCACTGGTTCAATCCCTGCTTCTTTAGGTAACTTGAGTGACCTAACCACTTTGTACCTCTATGATAATCAACTCTCTGGTTCCATCCCTCTCGAAATAGGAAACCTGAAATCTCTTGTTGACTTACTATTATACACTAATACTCTCACTGGTTCTATCCCTCCTTCTTTAGGTAACTTGAGTGACCTAACCACTTTGTACCTCAATGAGAATCAACTCTCTGGTTCCATCCCTCCAGAAATAGGAAACTTGAAATCTCTTGTTGACTTAGAATTAAACAATAACATTCTCACTGGTTCTATCCCTGCTTCTTTAGGTAACTTGAGTAACCTAACCACTTTGAACCTCTTTGAGAATCAACTCTTTGGTTTCATCCCTCCAGAAATAGGAAACTTACAGTCTCTTGAAAGTCTGGCATTATTCACTAACAATCTCAGCGGTACAATCCCTGCTTCTTTAGGTAACTTGAGTGACCTAACCACTTTGTACCTCCATAAGAGTCAACTCTCTGGTTCCATCCCTCCAGAAATAGGAAACTTGAAATCTCTTGAAATTCTGGCATTATACACTAATACTCTCACTGGTTCAATCCCTGCTTCTTTAGGTAACTTGAGTGACCTAACCACTTTGTACTTCTATGATAATCAACTCTCTGGTTCCATCCCTCCTGAAATAGGAAACTTGAAATCTCTTGTTGACTTAGAGATTAACACTAACAATCTCAGCGGTACAATCCCAGCTTCTTTAGGTAACTTGAGTGACCTAAACACTTTGCACCTCTATGAGAATCAACTCTCTGGTTCCATCCCTCCACTTATAGAAAACTTGACAAATTTGAAAGTCCTAGAGTTGTTTAACAACAGTTTCTCGGGAAATTTGCCACAAAATCTTTGTCGTGGTGGATCACTTGAACAATTCGCCATAATCTTCAACAACTTCACCGGTCCAATACCAAAAGGCTTAAAAAATTGCTCAAGCTTAGTTAGAGTCCGGCTAGATAGAAACCAACTTGTTGACAACATATCAGAGGCTTTTGGCGTGTATACAAAGTTGGACCACATGGATTTGAGCCATAACAATTTCTATGGGGAACTGTCACGTACTTGGGGAGAGTGTCATAACCTAACATACCTCAGTTTATCCAGCAATAACATTTCTGGTTCAATACCACCCGAGTTGGGAGAGTCAACCCAATTGAGAAAACTAGATCTTTCATATAATCATCTGGTTGGAGAGATTCCAAAGGAATTGATGAAGTTGAACTTCTTGATATACCTAAACCTGAGCCACAATGAACTTTCAGGGGAGTTGCCTAATGAAATTGGAAGCTTATCCGAATTAGATCATCTTGACATATCCTATAATAATCTGAGTGGACCAGTACCAAAGGAAGTGGGAAATGTTCCAAGCTATTATATCTAAATCTGGGTAATAATAGATTCAATGGCACCATTCCCACTCAAATTGGTGACCTCATTTCCCTCAATATATTGCTTGAACTTAGTCATAACGACCTCACGGGAGGTATACCATCAGAAATAGGAAGTTTACAAAATCTGGAAAACCTCAATCTATCTCACAATATGCTTTCGGGACACATTCCGTTCTCATTCGAAGAAATGGAAAGTTTATTATCCATTGATGTTTCTTACAACCAGTTGGAAGGCCGCATTCCTACCAACAAAGCCTTTCAAAATTTATCATTCGATGCTTTTAAGAACAACAAAGACTTATGTGGTAACGTTAGTGGTCTGCAAGCTTGCGATTCTTCTGGCACAAGTAAATCCAATGCAATGGATAAACACAAAGTTGTGATTATCATCATACTTCCTCTTTTAGGAGTGATCTTTCTTATATTGGCATCTGTTGGAGTTTTCTTCATTTTTTATCGAAAAAAGATGGATGTGAAGGAAGACCAAGAAGAAATACAAAAGGATTTGTTTTGTGTATGGAATTATGATGGGAGCATAGTGTATGAAGATATCATTGAAGCAACAGAAAATTTCAGCCCCAGACACTGCATTGGGACGGGAGGATATGGAAGTGTTTATAAAGCGGAGCTGTCAACGGGTCAGGTTGTTGCTGTTAAGAAGCTTCACCCATTAGAAGATTGTTCCGGGCCAGGATCAAAAGCATTTCTTGAAGAAATCAGTGCATTATCAGAAGTTTGTCATCGAAATATTGTAAGACTCTATGGCTTCTGTTTACATGCACGGCACTCATTTATAATATCCGAGTATTTGGAAAGGGGAAATTTGTCTAAGGTCCTAAGTGATATTGAAGAAGCTGTGAAGTTGGATTGGGTCAGAAGAGTTAACATTATTAAAGGTGTAGCTAATGCATTTTCTTATTTGCATCATGATTGCTCACCTCCAATTGTTCATCGAGATATATCCAGCAGCAATATTTTGCTTGATTTAGAGTATGAGGCTCGTGTCTCTGACTTTGGCACTGCAAGACTTCTAAAGCCAGATTCGTCAAATTGGACTGAACTTGCAGGAACATATGGATATGTCGCTCCAGGTATAGTTTCTTTTTGTTTCCTTTTTCTCTTCGGAAGAAATATACCTTAAATATTTGTTGAACAAACTAGACTTCATCTTGAAATTACGTACTGATAGTACGCTTCCAATTTTACAGAGCTAGCTTACACGATGAAGGTGACTGAAAAGTGTGATATGTATAGCTTTGGTGTATTAACGCTTGAAGTGTTAATAGGAAAACATCCCGGCGAACTTATCTCCTCTCTAACATCATCCTCATCGCTAACAAGCCAAAATGTTCTCTTGAAAGATATATTGGACGGATGCCTCTCACCCCCTACTCTCCATGCCAGCCATGAACTTTTCATTATAGCTAAGCTGGCATTTTCATGTCTTGATGCCAATCCTGAATCGCGGCCAACTATGAAACATGTATCTCAGGAATTATCAAAAGCCACGTCACATGATTTGGATGTTTTTCACACTATTACTCTTGGCCAGTTGATGCACCGAGAAATCTAGTTGCTACAAAAATCTTGGTTCTGTTTTTAGTATATAAGTTGATTTATATAAGTTTCTTGCTCTATGAAATCATATGTATGATTTTGATGTTGCATGTCTTAAATACAACCTTATACTACTCATTAGCTTGAATTTATACTTGAATTTGAACAATGTCTCATTAGCTTATACTAGTCTTGTTTTTGTGGATCAATCATATACTGTAGTTGATTTATTATTACTACTTGTTGAACCTCATGATCAAATGTAAGCATGGTGGTTCTGGGGTCTTTCCCGATCTTGATCTTACGTTGTCAATCCCGCTATCGAAAATACTATATTTCGGATCAAAATAATATATACAGCCCCAAAGATACAAAATGACTCATATGAAGAGGAGGTGTACTACTTAAGTAATATCATTGCCATATGATGTTGATGTTAATGTTGAGACATCCAAAGGTTTAGGAGTCTTATGCACTTGAGAGTTGTGAGCATAGCCAAGTAATTGAGTTGTGAGCAACATGTTCTAATGCACTTGTAGAAAAGAAAATAAATAAATAAATAAAGGCCTATGCGCATCTTTTAATTAGGGTTATAAATCTTATGGCCGCCTTCCCCATATCAGAAGATGAGCTCAAGAGTCTAGACTCCTTGGGGAACTACATTTTGAGCACATTTGTAAGAGATAGATGCAAATCAGGGAACCTTGGGATAGAAGAAGCCAAGGGTTTGTTCGATAACGCGATTCAAATGCGACCCTTGCCTTCAATTTTTCAGTTTAATCGACTGTTAGGAGCCAAACACAATAACCTACAACACTTTGATGGATGGATATTGTTTACACAGCCGAACGGAGGAGGCAGAGAAAGTGTTGCATTTAATGGTGGTTAGGGGTTGTGAGCCAAATGTTATCAGCTACAACATTTTGATAAATGGGTATTGCAAGGCTAAGAAGTTGGATTAAGCTATGCAAATTTTTGAAGATATGCGTAGCAAGGGATTAACACCCAATACCATTACATACACTTGCCTAATAGATGGTTTATGCAAGGTTGGGAGAGTCGCAAGGGCACAAGAGTTTTTTATGAAGATGCAAGCTCGGGGACCTAGTCCAGATGTATACACATACAATACATTAGCTAATGGCCTATTTACAAATGGTAGTTATACGGAAGCAATGAGACTATTTGAAGAGTTGGAAAATGGAGGATTAAAAGCCGATATTGTTACTTACAATACAGTTATAAACCACCTTATTCCATGAGAAAGATATGACTAAAATGACTTGCACTTATTCCTTTATTATGTAATCGAAAAACTGCTCACAAAAGTTGATATAATCACCTTGAAGTTCTTGAGTTCTTCGAGGGATGGACAAGTGAAACATTCTCCTTTATACGTGCATGAACTAAGGATATCATCGGGAACATCTTCGAAATCTCTGAACGCAGCATTTGCTCTAAACATCACCGAGTTCGGAACCCCAGATTTCAAGCTTTTCATTATCACATCACATGTATTATTTGTGGGGGAACTTGCGAGAATCCAGCACCTTGGATATGCTATGTAAATATTGAGAATTACCTCTTTTACAAGCAATACGGTTACGGAGGGAGGGCCTTCAATGGGATAAGGGGGTGAACCCTTAAGCCCTGATATATTATGAATTGCAGAGGCGTGTTCTGTACCAGGAACTTTTGTAACGAAGGGCCTATGGTGGTTGAAACAGCTTGGTCAGATCGCTTTAAGCAGACTTTGTTGAATGAGAAACTAACATCATATCTGCGGCTTGAATAATGCTGAGAATGGAAATATTTGCCAAATTTAGCTAATATGAGTGTCGCCATTTTCCACACGATAGAGTATTCCGTGCTTCAGACGGCATTGACAAACATTAGCTTATAATTTCGACATTGTTTATTATGAGGAATATGGAAATAGAAAGCCACCTCGTTACACAAAGATTGAAGAAGTAACTTCTCTAACTAACTCAGTTACTTGAAAGAGGCGACATGCTTATAATTCCGACATTGTTTATTATGATTAACATTAATTAGAAATAGTGGATACATTTGATCTAAACTCTGGGTCTATTTGCAATAAATGCAAAATGTATTTATCTTTTCCTATGTTTTAATCTAAAAGATTAAATCATTCTTACCCGAAGACGGAAGCAAACATTGGCGTCAGAAAGGTGAGTGAGCTGAGGTGAGTCAAGCTACCTGATAATGCATTTACAATGGACGATCAGAGATGAACATGCGTTTTAAATCTTGATGCTTAATTTTACGCAACCAAGATATACATCAATTGAGCTGAAGAGAATGAAAAAATACTACCGATAGCATCATTTTATTGTCATTATGTTGTCTTTATAAATGTTTGTAAGCAAACATGGATTACCAGTTTCAACTTATTATTAGTACATAAGTACAAATATTTATACCTGACAAACTGAAGAATTCACTAGTCTAGGTGAAGGAGTTCTACAAGTTATACCTAAACTGTTCTCCTATAACTACTATATTGCACCGGACAGTACAGCAGTTAGAAAAGATAGCGTCATCAGGCTTTTCTTCTTGAAATGGTTACTCTGCACGGATGTGCTTTTCCGAAAATATTAACCACATTCATTGGTGCAATTTCCCCAATGTCATTACATACGCTTGCCTAATAGATGGTTTATGCAAGGTTGGGAGAGTCGCAACGGCACAAGAGTTTTTTTTTATGAAGATGCAAGCTCGGGGACCTAGTCCAAATGTCCAAATGTATACACATACAGTACATTAGTGAATGGCCTATTTACAAATGGTAGTTATGCAGAAGCAATGAGACTATTTGAAGAGTTGGAAAATCGAGGATTGAAACCCAATATTGTTACTTACAATACAGTTATAAACCACATATGCAAATCAAACAACGTAGATGAGGCGAAGGAACTCTTCGACAGTCTTCCTTCTAAGGAGTCGCAACCCGACACTCAAACATTTACTTTAATGATCAATGGGCTTATAACTAAAGGAATGTTGAAAAAATCTGAGGATTTATTCACAAAAATGGTAGAAAATGGTCTTACTCCAGATGATATTACCTATAACACTATGGTTTGAGGATCTCTTCTACATAACGATATTGATAAAGCAATGCAACTTCTCAATGCGATGGTTGACAGGGGATTTTCACTTAACGCAATAAACATATCTATTGTGGAGGATTTGCTTGCAGCATATGGACCAAAAAGTAAATACATTGATTTGGTTGACAAATTTTTGCCAAAGCACAAAAGTAAAGGTAATTTTACCAGTGTTGAGCCAGTTGTTTAAGGTAAATGTACTGTTTGGCATTTGTATTTATTTTGTTTTTAAGAGGAGGACGGAAATGATTATCACCTTGTATTAGTCCACTTGAAATGTTCCAAACACAAACAACCAATTTTAAATCTGAATCTTTTTTTTCCAATGTATAATCTATTTATTCATTGTTTGTGTTCAGCACTTTAGTTATATTTCCCTGATATTCAAGATTTTGATGGACGTAGATATGTTTCTAAGGTACCTAGATTAGTTCTCGTCTGCAGCAATTATTGGTCTGTATTCAGTTATCTTCATTTTCATGAGAAGTCAATAACATACTTAGCAGTTATTGGTCTGTCTTCAGTTATTACAATTCAAAATACATGGAAACGCTACACCGAATAAAAATACATCATTTCGTACACAAAAAAAACTGTCTTCATTTCTGCAAGAACCATTTTGATGATACTATGAAAGAACTATGCAAAATCAAATCAACTCCATATCTGCAAGAACTTGAAGAAGCTCAAGAGAGTTCAATCTTTTTTTCATAGCTGATCAGTACATATGAACCTTCAAAGAAGAACTTCTTCTGGAATCTATCTCATGAGTTTTCTCGATTCTAATCAACATCCCGAGATATTACAGTATTTTAGTTCTTTTTCTATTTTAGCTTCAAAGAAGAAAGGAACAATAATTCATCACCTTGTCGAATTCCCCTCACAAAGCCAATGCTGTGATAAATCAAGCTTTGCTGCAGTCTGCAGGATAAGGATTGTGACGACCTACCGAACGCCAGCCAAATCCACCCGAGCGTTTTGAGTTCTGTCCAAATGTATTTGTTCTCTATATCCTAATATAGCAGCACGCCAAGTTTCGTCGCAATCGGATTCAGTTAAGGGGGGCGAAAAGGTCCAGTAAGCTTCGTCTCATGTTTTAACGTTTCCTTTTGGAAATTGACTATTTACTTAGTAGCTATATTAAGGAGTAACCTTGGTCCGATCCTCCCCATGACTAAAAAAGCTTTAATGCTTGGTCATCAAAGACCCCCGCTCATGGACTATCTACAAGGGATAGTTATGAGTTCTCCTAGGCCTAGGGAAGGCTAGGGGACATTGCCTCGCGATGCGGGCCGATTTTTATTAAAGGGCCTCATATGGCGCCGCTATGCCCTGCGGGCTATCCGAGACGCACCGCCCCTTTCAAACTACTTCAGATTGTATTCTAGGTAGACAAACTAGATATTATGGAAAGTTGGTATTTGTGATAATCTTGATTTGTTCTGTTTTAGGTCATTCTTTGGACATCGCATATTCTTGATTCATTTGTATTCAACCTGATTAGGCTTACCCTTAGGTTAACTCATGAAGGCGTAATTGATTAGAAAGATGTATGTATATGGTGTTCTTGTCAGGTGTTTATATCGAGGGTTGGTTATCTTATAGAAATTCATAAAGTAATATACTCTTAGAGTGATCTTGACACATTTTGGTATAGTTGATATTATTCTTAAATTATATGGGATGGAGGATTTGCTTGCAGCATATGGACCAAAAAGTAAATACATTGATTTGGTTGACAAAATTTTGCCAAAGCACAAAAGTAAAGGTAATTTTACCAGTGTTGAGCCAGTTGTTTAAGGTAAATGTACTGTTTGGCATTTGTATCTATTTTGTTTTTAAGAGGAGGACGGAAATGATTATCACCTTGTATTAGTCCACTTGAAATGTTCTAAACACAAACCACCAATTTTAAATCTGAATCTTTTTTTTCCAATGTATAATCTATTTATTCATTGTTTGTGTCCAGCACTTTAGTTATATTTCCCTGATATTCAAGATTTTGATGGACGTAGATATGTTTCTAAGGTACCTAGATTAGTTCTCGTCTGCAGCAGTTATTGGTCTGTATTCAGTTATCTTCATTTTCATGAGAAGTCAGTAACATACTTAGCAGTTATTGGTCTGTCTTCAGTTATTACAATTCAAAATACATGGAAACGCTACACCGAATAAAAATACATCATTTCGTACACAAAAAGAAACTGTCTTCATTTCTGCAAGAACCATTTTGATGATACTATGAAAGAACTATGCAAAATCAAATCAACTCCATATCTGCAAGAACTTGAAGAAGCTCAAGAGAGTTCAATCTTTTTTTCATAGCTGATCAGTACATATCTGCTGTCGTATGTATGGTTCGTACACGACTCGTTTATACACACCTCAAGTACAATGGTCGACGTCGGCCGTGAGAAATAGAAAATGCTTGTTTTCATCTTTTTACATATATATTTCTTTCAAATATACTTACCTTATGAGTGATCTTCAAACATGTTATTTCATTCTCATCTTAGCTATCTACCAAAACTTGAGTCCTAAGATTGAAAGGTATAATTAACATTTTGTTCTTCAGGATACCCTACGTTACACCTCAGAATTTGCGTTCTTAATAGTTTATTAAGAAGCCAATTTTCGGGGTGTAACATAACATCTCTTGATTTTCGGGGTGTGACATACGTCTTAATGCATATCACATATTGCGTATTTGCATATAATTACTAAAACTACACTTTAAACTTCATCAGATTGTTTTTTTTTCTAATAAAAAAGTCACACATATTTCTCACATTCCCTTATATGTAATTGAGCTATAAAGTACAACAAGCCGGAGTTATGTTGCGATAATTACTCAAATCAAAACACTAGGTGAAGCACATCAACTAACACAGAAAACCCATTACCTAAATGAATGCAGATTTCATTGAGTCAAGTATCAACTAAAAAAAAGCAGATATCAAGCTAATTCACAAACTCTACATCCAAACAGACATTACTACAGATATTAGTCTCAACATTACCACAACTCCTCTTTCAAACTCTTGCTCTGTCAATATCCACATCATGAAATTATGCCTTATCTGGGATTATTCATTGCCCTCCTACCAAGCCTTTCCCCCCTCCTCGGAATTCTGAAATTTCTCCGCCTCCTTGGGATTTGCAGTCTATGACTGTCTTCATACAGGTACCGATTGTATCTGGACAATAAATGTGAGGTAGCTGTGTTGGCCTTATACTCTCCAACGGACCTCTTATATTCAGTCTAGCAAATAGGTCTGGCAAGCAATTAGTGTTGTTTCGTACCCAGCGGATCTTGTAGCTCAAAAATCGATTTCTAAACATTAAAATTTGATCACGGAGATTTCGGAGGCATTGATTTACATGCATGGTTCCCCTTAAAAAGTTAACTGCTGACAAATTTTGCATATCATCATTGAATTTTGTTTAGTTTCCTCCACCATCTCATGTATAAAACGTAAACGCTCTTTATCCTCAACTATCCTTAATATTTCTCATATAATATATTTTACATACATTATCAACGTAGGTTGTCTTATAAATATCGACACTATATAATTCTTTCAAAAATAAAATGAACATGCCATCCTATGACTATAAGTACTTTCAGTGTGATTTTAAACATAAGTTCCTCGCATGCTTACCTTATGAGTGATCTTCAAACATGTTATTTCATTCTCATCTTAGCTACCTACCAAAACTTGAGTCCTAAGATTAAAAGGTATAATTAACATTTTTTGTTTCCTCCACTAAAATTTTACAACTGATGTGGCTGCTCTCGATAATATAGGGCCTCATAAAGCCCAGGGTCCCGATGGCTTCCCTGTGCTGTTCTTTCAGCACTCATGGGATGTTGTGGTTCCTGATATTTGTAACTTGGTGACTACATTCTTTGCTTCTAACTTTTTGCCCAAGCACATCAACGCCACGCATATGGTTATGATTCCGAAGAATGGTGTTAAGGCTCATCCCAGGGATTTTCGTATGATTAGTCTGTGTAACGTGATTTATAAAATTATCTCTAAGATCCTGTCTTCTCGCCTGAAATCATATGTATAGTTTTGATGTTATCTTAAATACAACCTTTTCGTTTCTATCTCTTTACTATCCTTTGCACTGAGTAATGGCATGTTTTGTGAAAAAACAAATCTGGGATGAGATTAGAGTTAAGAGACAAAGGACTAAGGTCAAACCTAACCTTCAGGTGGCTATAAGGCAAGCGAAAAAGAAGGTAGAAAAAGCTCTAAGGAAGACTCAGGTATATATTTTCATTTAAGCCCCAACTAATTAAGGTCAAATAATATCATTGCCATATGACTCATATGAAGAGGTGTACTAATCAAATAATATCATTGCATATGATGTTCATGTTGATGGAGAAACATCACAAGGTTTACGAATCTTTGTATACTATTGGACCTACACACGGATTACTCTGAAAACAGAGACTGGGTTAATCCTTATCGATCATACGATACAATAATGGTGTTCTTCTTGTGGCTGGTGATGTTGCCGAGACATACAACAACTTCGTTTTTACAATGTCCCTTCTAAAGCATATATTTGATCATGTTTTTTATGTGCCTTGAAATCATGATCTTTGGTTTCGATGGGATGGAGATAATTACGTATGTAAGGGCCTTTATCCATATCTTTAGCATGAGATTGTCTTCTACATTGTTAATGGTATATTATATACATGATAATCTAATGTGATTTTGTTTCAGCTGGATTCAATTGAAAAGTTGATTACGTTGCTTACTGCATGCAGTGGAATTGGAGTAAAAACTCGTCCGACAATCATTGATTGATTGCGTTGCTTAATTCCTGTATGTCATTAAACTTTTATTTGGTTAATTTTGTACTAGTAGGATTAAAGGTTTGTTAAACTATGTGTTTGTTATTTGCTTAATTCCTGTATGCTTGTTTGTGCAGAGTTTTGATAAAGAGGAAGACATAATAAGTGTACGCTTTCCCTCTTTGGAGATGGTGATTCACATTCTTTTCTCCTGCCAAATGTTTTTATACTCACATTATCATTTGTATCTATGCACACACTCACACACACAGACACAATGGTAGATTCCTGACTTGCCTAAGATGCACGTATCTACGATACATCATTAAAAAAATCTTCCCTTCTATTTCTCTATTTGATTATCTATAATGGATTACATTATAGGTTAAGAGTGTTATGTATGAACTCGAATCGTGGTTGAGGAAGTTCGTCGGAGCTCGTGGGACGAGCATGTTAAGGATGAACTTGTTGAGGTATGAACTTGAACTATGTTGTTTGAAGCTCTTTGGAGCTCGAGGAACGATCTCGGAATTCGTTATGCTTGTCGAAGCTCATTGAAGCTCGTGGAACGAGCTCGGATCGAAGTCAGGATTGAAGTCGGATTGAAAATGAGTTTTCAATGTATAGACTCGAACTGGTTATGATCAACAGAAGATTCGAGCTGGTTAAGTTACCTGAAGATTCGAACTGGTTATGATACCTGGAGTTCGAACTGGTTATGATACCAGAAGACTCAAGTTGGTTATATTCGAAGTGCTGAAGATGAACCCAAGTAGGCCGAAGTTATTCGAACACGAATGGAGTTCGTTAGGACGACCTGCATGTTTTCTAGGGCTGGAACCTCTGCCAGGTTGCCTTATTGGGAGTTCTTCTGAGAAGTTGAGTTCTGCCTCGAGATCTGTACTACTTGTAATTAGGCTAGGGTTTGAGAGACTCCATTAAAGCTTCGAGGAAGCTGGAGAGGTCATTTGTAACCTATTTGATTATAGTGGATTGTTCGCGGGAGTGGTTGGGATTAGCTACCCTTGAGATTTCCCCCAACAACGAGTCCTTTTTGTGAATGCACATTTCCATCTCTAAGTTGCCGTTAATGGTATATGCAAAATAATATCATTGCATATGATGTTCATCTCATCGCCAATCTGCAAAATAAGTCCCCAGATAGAGCCAAATTTTCTTGGACATAATCCTTTAGGTTTGTGCCAGTTCACAATTATCTTAGTATCTAATTCAACCATAAAAGGAAACCAGTGGTGCTCTTTACACAATTACTCAGTAAGAGACCGTGCAATAAACCATAGAGCTCTGCATTGGAGAAATTCTGCCTAGTGCCAAGTACTTTTTCTATTGAGAAAGAATGTCTTGCTATAATTTGTGCCAGCTCTGCATTGGCAAAATTAAGTTAATTGATTTTTTTCGTTGAGAGCATTTATAGTAACTCTAACTATATTCAGTTTATAGGCAAATTATCTCTCACCAAATTAATGAAAGAATACTCTCTCAAGATGATTGACCTTATTATGCCCACTGTCTTATTCTTTCTAGAATGTTATTACACCGAGTATAGGATGAAATCATGAATATGAACACTTGACGGAGATGGTGATATGATCAAAATGAAATAGTTTGAATTGTGAGCAAAGTCAAGCAATGGGTCATTTCCCTTAAGCAACATGTTCTCTCTCTACTCTTATCTCCTTCTTGTATTGGCATTTTGTTCTATTATCTGCATGAAAAACCAAGGCCCCAAGGTCGAGCAAGCCCATGGGTATCCCATGCACCCAAGCTAGCTTGGGCACATGGGCCGCAAATGTCGCACATTCGCATGTGACCCTCCAACTCTCACACTCATTACCACAAGGTAAGTGTTTGATTTACTTATATAAGAGAGTTGTGATTCCCTCATATCCAATGTGGGACTAAAACCACTTAGTTCCACTATTCAAACTTAAAGGAAAAACAAATTATATTGTATTTTCCAACACATTTCACACTTCACAAAATTTTGGGAATATGGAAACATAAGCACTGCTTAAATGGAAAGATAGCCTCCTTAACGATTCTCCTTCGCTCCTTCCTACATGGACTATTTCCAAATCTTCTTCCTACTTCAATAAAACAACTACTCCCTGCACTTGGTTTGGAATTTCTTGCAACAACGCGGGAAATGTTTACAAGCTAAACATGTCGAGTTTGGGTTTACAAGGTACTCTCCTTAACTTCAAGTTTTCATCCTTTCCGAACCTTATCACGCTTGATCTTAGTTCCGATGCGCTCTTTGGGACTATACCTGCTTCTTTAGGTAACTTGAGTGACCTAACCACTTTGTACCTCTTTAGAAATCAGTTCTCTGGTTCTATCCCTCCAGAAATAGGAAACTTGAAGTCTCTTGACGACTTAGAGATTAACACTAACAATCTCAGCGGTACAATCCCTGCTTCTTTAGGTAACTTGAGTGACCTTACCATTTTGTACCTCTGGGAGAATCATCTCCCTTGTTCCATCCCTCTAGAAATAGGGAACTTGAAATCTCTTGTTGACTTAGAATTAACCAGTAACATTCTTACTGGTTCCATTCCTCCACATATAGGAAACTTGACAAATTTGAAATTCCTAAACCTGCCTTGCAACACTTTCTCGGGCAATTTCCCACAAATTCTTTGCTGTGGTGGATCACTTGAACAATTCGTAATAGCCTTCAACAACTTCACAGGTCCAATACCAAAAGGCTTAAAAAATTGCTCGAGCATAGTTAGAGTCCGGCTAGATAGAAACCAACTTGCTTACAACATATCAGAGGCCTTTGGTGTGAATCCAAAGTTGAACTACATGGATTTGAGCCATAACAATTTGTATGGGGAACTATCACGTACTTGGGGAGAGTGTCATAACCTAACATACTTCAGTTTATCCAGCAATAACATTTCTGGTTCAGTACCACCCGAGTTTCGAGAGTCGACCCAATTAAGAAAATTAGATCTTTCATATAATCATCTGGTTGGAAAGATTCCAAAGGAATTGATGACGTTGAACTTCTTGATATACCTAAACCTGAGCCACAATGAACTTTCAATGAACTTTCAGGCCAATTGCCTAGAAAAATTGGAAGCTTATACGAATTAAATCATCTAATAATCTGAGTGGACCATTACCAAAGGAAGTGGGGATATGTTCCAAGCTATTATATCTAGATCTGAGTAATAATGGATTCAATGGCTCCATTCCCAGTCAGATTGGTGATCTAATTTCCCTCGGTATATTGCTTGATCTTAGTCATAACGCGCTCACGGGAGATATACCATCAGAAATAGGAAGTTTACGAAATCTGGAAAACCTCAATCTATCTCACAATATGCTTTCTAGTCACATTCCGTTCTCATTCGAAGAAATGAAAAGTTTGTTATCCATTGATGTTTCTTACAACCAGTTGGAAGGCAGCATTCCTACCAACAAAGCCTTTCAAAATTTATTATTCGATGCTTTTAAGAACAACAAAGACTTATGTGGTAATGTTAGTGGTCTGCAAGCTTGCGATTCTTCCGGCACTAGTAAATCCAATGCAATGGATAAATACAAAGTTGTGATTATCATTGAAATACAAAGTTGCGATACTTTCTGTTTTAGGAGTGTTCTTTCTTATATTGGCATCTGCTGGAGTTTTCTTCATTTTTTATCGGAAAAAGATAGATGTGTAGGAAGACCAAGAAGAAATACAAAAGGATTTGTTTTGTGTATGGAAGTGTGATGGGAACGTATTGTATGAAGATATCATTGAAGCAACAAAATATTTCAGCCCCGAATACTGCATTGGGAGGGGAGGATATGGAAGTGTTTATAAAGCGGAGCTCTTAACGGGTCAGGTTGTTGCTGTCAAGAAGCTTTACCCGTTAGAAGATGGTGTCGAGTCGGGATCAAAAGCATTTCTTGACGAAATCAGTGTATTATCAGAAGTTCGTCACCGAAATATTGTAAGACTCTATGGTTTCTGTTCACATGCACGACACTCATTTATAATATCCGAGTATTTGGAAGTAGCTGTGAAGTTGGATTGGGTCATAAGAGTTAACATTATCAAAGGTCTGGCTAATGCATTTTCATATTTGCATCATGATTGCTCACCTCCAATAGTTCATCGAGATATATCCAGCAGTAATATTTTGCTTGATTTAGAGTATGAGGCTCGTGTCTCTGACTTTGGCACTGCAAGACTTCTAAAGCCAGATTCGTCAAATTGGACTGAACTTGTAGGAACATATGGATATGTCGCTCCAGGCATAGTTTTTAGCTTTCTCTTTTTGTTTCTTTTTTCTCTTCGGAAGAAATACACCTTAAATGTTTGTTGAAAAACCTAGAATTGAGCTTGAAATTACTGATAGTACGTTTCGGATTTTACAGAGCTAGCTTACACGATGAGGGTGACTGAAAAGTGTGATATGTATAGCTTTGGTGTATTAATGCTTGAAGTGTTAATAGGAATACATCCCGGCGAACTTATCTCCTCTTTAACATCATCATCATCGCCAACAGGCCAAAATGTTTTCTTGAAAGATATACTGGACGGATGCCTCTCACCCCCTACTCTCCATGCCAGCCATGAACTTTTCACTATAGCTAAGCTGGCATTTTCGTGTCTTGATGCCAATCCTGAATCGCGGCCAACCATGAAACATGTATCCCAGGAATTATCAAAAGCCAAGGCACTTGATTTGGAGTTGTTTCGCACTATGACTCTAGGCCAGTTGATGCACCGATAAATCTAGTTGCTACAAAAAACTTGGTTATTTTTTTAGTATGTAAGTTTCTTGCTTTATGAAATCATACGTATGGTTTTGATGTCATCTTAAATACAACCTTTTCGTTTCTATCTCTTTACTATCTTTGAGAGATTCAAGAGAGAACAACAACTCAACCTTGAATCAATCAATGATTTAGAAACCCTAACTTTGATTTGAAGAACTTGTGGGATTCAAGATTTGAAGCTTCGAAGAGAGATTGGAGCGAGGCGTTGCGAGAACGCTAGGCGTTGCGAGGACGTGGGAAGTTGCGAGAACGGAGAATTGATTGCGGGGAGTTCGATTATAAGAGAGGTAACCACGGGATGTGCTTATCGAGTCTGTAAGTAATTGAATACTTGTAATTCTTTTTCAATATTGGATTGTTTTAGCTGTCGGGCGATTCGACAGCGACCTGTCGGTTTTTTTCCTGGAAAAGGTTTCCCACAGGGTTAAAAATCTTTGTATGTGATCTTTAATTTCCAATTGCCTGTGAACACTAGATAATTGTATCGATTCAATTTAGGTTAAGGTTAGAACATTAATTCTAAGGAATTCGGACCTAATCGATTTAGACCTAAAACAATCGAAATTAATTATTCTCAAGCGTCTAGGAATTTCAGTTGGGTCTCCCCCGATCTTACGTCGTCAATCCCAATATCTAAAATATTATATTAAGATCTTACATCGTCAATCCCAATATCGAAAATACTATATTACAATCGTAAGTCATCTCATTGATTGACCTACGCAAATGTTGATCCCGCCAACGACCGCCATCCCCCACTATATTTGAAACTCTTAGGAAATCTATATTACAAAGGATGGGAGAAGATGATTAACAAAGATTATAAGAGGCAGGGTTGTTCATCTATCTTTAGCCTGTAGACATGATTAACTTCTCAGTACAAAGCTTCAAATAATTAGAAAGAGAGGTTTTTATAAGAGATGAGTTGAAAAAGAGACCAAAACCTCTTTACTAATTACATAAGGTTATTTGCATCACATTTAAAGTTGCAAAACTACCAAAGAGTTAATAAATTTTGAGGAGTAGAGCTTTGTTCTCGAAACTATGTCTAATTGCATAAGGTTATTAGCCGTACTATTCACCGCATTATGGTTGCTTAATTTCGAAACTATGTCTAATTGCATATACAATGTGATGAATAACACGGTGTAACTCTTATAAGAGTTGCATCTTCGCATTGCTCTTAAGTTAGGTATTCTACTTTTACCATATCTATTAACTTCTTGACCGTATAATAAGATATAAGTCGTATATAATTATAAGGTAAAAATTAGTATATAACAACTAACGCAGATCAAGTTTTTTAATTTAATAAGTTAAGTAGAATGCATTATTAACGTTGATGATGCTTCACAATTAGAATATGGCATATAATTAACATATAACAGCTAATTCATATGACACAGTGGTTTAACAACGTTATAATTTATAAATAACAATTAATGAATATCACGCAGTCCTACTATAATAAGTTTTAAGCGAATGTAATGATTGAAACCCTGCAACCGTTCGAGGAGAACCTGGTGTCAACGCCAGACTTTTCACGCATGTCGTTATACCTCATTTCCATATCCCCGTGGAAATATTTCCCGTATGAGTTGCAGTAGAACTCTATCCTTTACAACATCTTTCACCTATGATCTCTCGTGCCCTTTTCCTCTTACTTGACCCCAGATTAGCCGCATGTCGTTAGACCAAAACCTCTTTACTAATTACATAAGGTTATCTGTTTCACATTTAAAGTTGCAAAACTACCAAAGAGTTAATAAATTTTGAGTAGAGCTTTGTTCTCTCCACCGTGGTGTAGAGGATCCGAACTCCTCAAATAATATCATTGCCATATGATGTTGATGTTGATGTTGATGGAGAGACATCCCATGGTTTACAAGTCTTTGTACTACACAAATGTTGATCCTGCCGACGGCCGTCATCCCCCACATGTAACACGCCGTCGGTGGGCCGCTCGAGTAAACATTGATTGACCTAAACATTTATCAGCATTCATTTATTAAACTAATCATTTGGGCTCCCATCATTAGGTGTGACGTTCCCATCACATATAGGTCGATGAATGGATAGTCAACCTAAACATTCGGTGAAGAAGCTGCAACATTTACAGTTTCTATAAATCAGTACTACATAGTTATTGAGTTTTAAGCATAGCCAAGCAGCATGTTCTCTCTCTACTCTTATCTCCTTCTTCTTGTATTAGCACTTAACACTTCACCAAATTTTGGGAATATGGAAACAGAAGCACTGCTTAAATGGAAAGCCAGTCTCCTCAACCAATCTCCTTCGCTCCTTCCTACATGGACTATTTCCAACTCCTTTAATAAAACTACTCCCTGCACTTGGTCTGGAATTTCTTGCAACAATGCCGGAAATGTTGTCAAACTAAACGTGTCGAGTTTGGGTTTACAGGGTACTCTCCTTAACTTCAAGTTTTCATCCTTTCCGAACCTTACGACTCTTGATCTTAGTTCCAATGCGCTTTTTGCGACTATCCCTACTTCTTTAGGTAAATTGAGTGACCTAACCACTTTGTACCTATGGGAGAATCAACTCTCTGGGTCTATCCCTCCAGAAATAGAAAACTTGAAATCTCTTGATGACTAAGACTTAAGCAATAACAGTCTCAGCGGTACAATCCCTGCCTCTTTAGGTAATTTGAGTGAGCTAACCACTTTGTACCTCTGGGAGAATCAACTCTCTGGTTCCATCCCTCCAGAAATAGGAAACTTGAAATCTCTTATTAACTTAGAATTAAACAATAACAATCTCACTGGTTCTATCCCTGCTTCTTTAGGTAACTTAAGTGACCTAACCACTTTGTACCTCTTTGCGAATCAACTCTCTGGTTTCATCCCTCCAGAAATAGGAAACTTGAAATCTCTTGTTGACTTAGTATTAAGCAATAACAATCTCACTGGTTCTATCCCTGCTTCTTTAGGTAACTTGAGTGACCTAACAACTTTGTACCTCTATAAAAATCAGCTCTCTGGTTCCATCCCTCCAGAAATAGGAAACTTGAAATCTCTTGTTGACTTAGAGATTAGCACTAACAATCTCAGCGGTACAATTCCTGCTTCTTTAGGTAACTTGAGTGACCTAACCACTTTGTACCTCTATGAGAATCAACTCTCTGGTTCCATTCCACCACATATAGGAAACTTGACAAATTTGAAAAGCCTACAGTTGTTTAACAACAGTTTCACGGGTAATTTGCCACAAAATCTTTGTCGTGGTGGATCACTTGAAAAATTCACCATAGTCTTCAACAACTTCACCGGTCAAATACCAAAAGGCTTAAAAAATTGCTCAAGCTTAGTTAGAGTCCGACTAGATAGAAACCAACTGGCTGACAACCTATCAGAGGCCTTTGGCGTGTATCCAAAGTTGAACTACATGGATTTGAGCAATAACAATTTGTATGGGGAACTGTCACGTACTTGGGGAGAGTGTCATAACCTAACATACCTCAGTTTATCCAGCAATAACATTTCTGGTTCAATACCACCCGAGTTGGGAGAGTCGACCCAATTGAGAAAACTAGATCTTTCAGATAATCATCTGGTTGGAGAGATTCCAAAGGAATTGATGAAGTTGAACTTCTTGATATACCTAAACCTGAGCCACAATGAACTTTCAGGGGAGTTGCCTAATGAAATTGGAAGCTTATCCGAATTAGATCATCTTGACATATCCTATAATAATCTGAGTGGACCAGTACCAAAGGAAGTGGGGAAAAGTTCCAAGCTATTATATCTAAATCTGGGTAATAATAGATTCAATGGCACCATTCCCACTCAAATTGGTGACCTCATTTCCCTCAATATATTGCTTGAACTTAGTCATAACGACCTCACGGGAGGTATACCATCAGAAATAGGAAGTTTACAAAATCTGGAAAACCTCAATCTATCTCACAATATGCTTTCGGGACACATTCCGTTCTCATTCGAAGAAATGGAAAGTTTATTATCCATTGATGTTTCTTACAACCAGTTGGAAGGCCGCATTCCTACCAACAAAGCCTTTCAAAATTTATCATTCGATGCTTTTAAGAACAACAAAGACTTATGTGGTAACGTTAGTGGTCTGCAAGCTTGCGATTCTTCTGGCACAAGTAAATCCAATGCAATGGATAAACACAAAGTTGTGATTATCATCATACTTCCTCTTTTAGGAGTGATCTTTCTTATATTGGCATCTGTTGGAGTTTTCTTCATTTTTTATCGAAAAAAGATGGATGTGAAGGAAGACCAAGAAGAAATACAAAAGGATTTGTTTTGTGTATGGAATTATGATGGGAGCATAGTGTATGAAGATATCATTGAAGCAACAGAAAATTTCAGCCCCAGACACTGCATTGGGACGGGAGGATATGGAAGTGTTTATAAAGCGGAGCTGTCAACGGGTCAGGTTGTTGCTGTTAAGAAGCTTCACCCATTAGAAGATTGTTCCGGGCCAGGATCAAAAGCATTTCTTGAAGAAATCAGTGCATTATCAGAAGTTTGTCATCGAAATATTGTAAGACTCTATGGTTTCTGTTTACATGCACGGCACTCATTTATAATATCCGAGTATTTGGAAAGGGGAAATTTGTCTAAGGTCCTAAGTGATATTGAAGAAGCTGTGAAGTTGGATTGGGTCAGAAGAGTTAACATTATTAAAGGTGTAGCTAATGCATTTTCTTATTTGCATCATGATTGCTCACCTCCAATTGTTCATCGAGATATATGAAAGAAACTGTCTTCATTTCTGCAAGAACCATTTTGATGATACTATGAAAGAACTATGCAAAATCAAATCAACTCCATATCTGCAAGAACTTGGAGAAGCTCAAGAGAGTTCAATCTTTTTTTCATAGCTGATCAGTACATATGAACCTTCAAAGAAGAACTTCTTCTGGAATCTATCTCATGAGTTTTCTCGATTCTAATCAACATCCCGAGATATTACAGTATTTTAGTTCTTTTTCTATTTTAGCTTCAAAGAAGAAAGGAACAATAATTCATCACCTTGTCGAATTCCCCTCACAAAGCCAATGCTGTGATAAATCAAGCTTTGCTGCAGTCCGCAGGATAAGGATTGTGACGACCTACCGAACGCCAGCCAAATCCACCCGAGCGTTTTGAGTTCTGTCCGAATGTATTTGTTCTCTATATCCTAATATAGCAGCACGCCAAGTTTCGTCGCAATCGGATTCAGTTAAGGGGGGCGAAAAGGTCCAGTAAGCTTCGTCTCATGTTTTAACGTTTCCTTTTGGAAATTGACTATTTACTTAGTAGCTATATTAAGGAGTAACCTTGGTCCGATCCTCCCCATGACTAAAAAAGCTTTAATGCTTGGTCATCAAAGACCCCCGCTCATGGACTATCTACAAGGGATAGTTATGAGTTCTCCTAGGCCTAGGGAAGGCTAGGGGACATTGCCTCGCAATGCGGGCCGATTTTTATTAAAGGGCTTCATATGGCGCCGCTATGCCCTGCGGGCTATCCGAGACGCACCGCCCCTTTCAAACTACTTCAGATTGTATTCTAGGTAGACAAACTAGATATTATGGAAAGTTGGTATTTGTGATAATCTTGATTTGTTCTGTTTTAGGTCATTCTTTGGACATCGCATATTCTTGATTCATTTGTATTCAACCTGATTAGGCTTACCCTTAGGTTAACTCATGAAGGCGTAATTGATTAGAAAGATGTATGTATATGGTGTTCTTGTCAGGTGTTTATATCGAGGGTTGGTTATCTTATAGAAATTCATAAAGTAATCTACTCTTAGAGTGATCTTGACACATTTTGGTATAGTTGATATTATTCTTAAATTATATGGGATGGAGTATTTGGACTAAACTTTACCTTAAGATGGTATAGTTCAGTAAGTAGCTTATCGATACTTGTTTGGTTTGAGGCAATTTTTCATATATATATTGATTGCATGTTATGGCGAATGACATGGGTTGTGAAGCATACAAGTACCTTATATGGTCTACGGGAGTAGTTCTCTAGGTGTTTTCTTGCTAGATATTGCATTAGTAATAATGAGAATTCTCGAGACATCGATTATGTCTATTATGGACAAGGCGGCCTAGTGTTGTACATAGTACTCATTGTAAGATTGGTATTCTAAGGCGCGAGTTGAGTAAGAGAGTTCTTTATCTCAAATGGACATTTGGACGAGTCTGTGATTCTAGAACAACTTAGATGATTCTTCGGTATGTCTTTTGTGACAGTTGATCCTAACATGAATTTTCCATGATTCAGTAGTACGCGACTTAGATTCGCTTTGATGCTCAGAGTTTCTTTTTGATATAGTCACACTTATTGGGCATGCTACGACAGATAGTATTGGATGTTGGAGCTTTACTTCATTTGATAGAGTCCTCACTTGTTATTAAAGTGAGGGTAGATAGATCATCTGGTCGTAAGAGCGGTAGGTCTTTGGATATAGTTCCAGATGCTGATTAGGCAGGGGCAGACAGATCATTTGATTCTTATAGGATTCAAACTTCTTCCTTTCATTCATGCATAGGATAACTTAGAGTCATGTACACAGTAGGGCTATGTTGTCAGGGTCCTTGGGTTCGAGTCCCTAAACCAAATATGAGGTAACATTTTATCAGTTTTCCCGGGTTGCAAGTCCCTAAATTACTTCCCCAGTTACATATCGGCTTTGTTATTCTTTGTGAATACTCCCCGTGGGCATAGATCCCTAAAAGTGAAAATAAAACAGGCTTTAGACCTGTAGGTTGAAATTCCTTGAACACCCTGATCAGGTGCATTACCCGCTAATTCCTGGCTCACTAAAAAGGAATCCGCCAATCACTGGCTCGCCAATAAGGAATACGCTTCTGTTGAGGACAGAAGGGTGCGAGAGTGTGGTCCCACTGAATTAAAAGTGACCCTGTGTACATCGTCTGTTAGTTATCCCCCACACTTAATAATACTCTAGAATTATTTATAATACCGGTTGGCGCCGACGCTTAAAAATAACATTAATAATTGAACCTTATTTCCTCAAAGCATTGCATCATTTATATATATATATATAGGATATTAGTTTTACTTAGACCGTCTTCTTTAAGACTCGTAGCTTGGTTGATCTTCTCCTATAATTTCGTTGGATTCTTCATGTCTCTTTTCTGTGTTTATCTTGGTCTATCATGTCTTATGACCTTGGATATTTGTACTTGCTGGGCGTTGCTTGCTGACGCCTTGCGCATATATACTTTTTCAGGTGAATTGTTGCGGTAGCGATACTAGTAGTTGGAGCAAGCTGGACTTGCATCTTTTGGAGTTCTGGCTATCCTTGTGGTATTATTTATCATTTCTATCTCTTTTAGATTTTCTTCCGCTGCGTAGTTTCTTAGTGTTCTAGATGTATTTACGATTTATTTTAAATTGTAGTACGTCTTTTGGGGGTTCATCTTTAGGATGCCCGACGTTACACCTCAGAATTCGCGTTCTTAATAGTTTATTAAGAAGCCAATTTTGGGGGCGTGACATCAACACTCGCAGTTTTACAAAGTGTGTCAACTATAGTCTCATAAGTAACATCATCACATGCGTATCCATTTTGTTTAATTTTGTTAAACAAATGCGACGCTTGCTCAAATCTCTTACGATCGTAAGGCATTTCGGGCCATTGTGGTTCATCACACCCATTTCTCAAAACGGTTCCGATAAAAACAAATCCAAAATCCAGTTTACCCAGATGAAGTAAAGATCTGGCCATTGCGTCAAGGCTAAATATAACAGAAGATTCATATCCCTTGGAATGGAATGATTTAAACAGTTGAATTGCAGTAGAATATTTTTTAAACTTGCAGATGTGTTTTAACAAATTAGTGAAAGGGCTAGTCGAAAGATTTGTTTGAACTTGTTTTGCGCGATTGAACAAGCTCACAGATTCTTTCAGTCCAAGGTTCCCTGCCTTGCATCTATCATCAATAAAATTCTCAAAATTGAGGAATAGTGGTTGTTAATGGAAGTCATATTGATACAACAGAGGAGCCGAGTCGTAAATCTACCTCCAAAAGTTTCAATATTTACAGTTTTTAGCCTAGTGACCGTGGTGTACTTTAGATGCTGACCTTAGCTTGGGAGGCTTTGTCTTTAGGTTATGGCACAAATCATCAACATTTGGAGGTGGCATAAGCATCAAATGAGAAGGTTGAGAGACAACTCCTATTTGGATATCCTCAACATTCAGCTTCTTCCACTATCTCATTTCTCGAATTCGATCGTCATTAACATCTACTCAAACTAAGGTATTTAGCATGATGGCTTCTATCTATAACAAGGCCTCCTAACATCCGTTTGTCGACACCCATCTTTATCTTGAACATTTACTCATAGTAATGTCATGTTAAGAGGTAGGTTGTTCTTAAATCACAATACTCACCTAAGTGGCTAAGTCTGACGATACATATGCATGAGGAGTCTTACCAGCACACTAATTGCCTTAAGAGTTGAGTAAATCCTAATGGGAACATGGTGTAATCTTAGGTTATGTATACCCATTTGAGGGTTTAATTTGACTATGATCTATTGATAATACAATTAGGTTATTATACAAAACAAAATACGCGTGAAACTATTTCCTTCTCTCTAATCTATTCTCTTATTTCTTTTTATTTGTAAAAAGCCTCTCTTTAAATGCCAAAACATATGCTGTCGTATGTATGGTTCGTACACGACTCGTTTATACACACCTCAAGTACAATGGTCGACGTCGGCCGTGAGAAATAGAAAATGCTTGTTTTGATCTTTTTACATATATATTTCTTTCAAATATACTTACCTTATGAGTGATCTTCAAACATGATATTTCATTCTCATCTTAGCTATCTACCAAAACTTGAGTCCTAAGATTGAAAGGTATAATTAACATTTTGTTCTTCAGGATGCCCGACATTACACCTCAGAATTTGCATTCTTAATAGTTTATTAAGAAGCCAATTTTCAGGGTGACACGTCTTAATGCATATCACATATTGCTTATTTGCATATAATTACTAAAACTACACTTTAAACTTCATCAGATTGTTTTTTTTCCTAATAAAAAAGTCACACATATTTCTCACATTCCCTTATATGTAATTGAACTATAAAGTACAACAAGCCGAAGTTATGTTGCGATAATTACTAAAATCAAGACACTAGGTGAAGCACATCAACTAACACAGAAAACCCATTACCTAAATGAATGCAGATTTCATTGAGTCAAGTATCAACTTAAAAAAAACAGATATCAAGCTAATTCACAAACTCTACATCCAAACAGACATTACTACAGATATTAGTCTCAACACTACCACAACTCTTCTTTCAAACTCTTGCTCTGTCAATATCCACATCATAAAATTATGCCTTATCTGGGATTATTCATTGCCCTCCTGCCAAGCCTTACCCCCTCCTCGGAATTCTGAAATTTCTCCGCCTCCTTGGGATTTGCAGTCTATGACTGTCTTCATACAGGTACCGATTGTATCTGGACAATAAATGTGAGGTAGCTGTGTTGGCCTTATACTCTCCAACGGACCTCTTATATACAGTCTAGCAAATAGGTCTGGCAACCAATTAGTGTTGTTTCGTACCCAGCGGTGTAGCTCAAAAATCGATTTCTAAACATTAAAATTTGATCACGGAGATTTCGGAGGCATTGATTTACATGTATAGTTCCTCTTAAAAAGTTAACTGCTGACAAATTTTGCATATCATCATCGAATTTTGTTTAGTTTCCTCCACCATCTCATGTATAAAACGTAAACGCTCTTTATCCTCAACTATCCTTAATATTTCTCATATAATATAACGTAGGTTGTCTTATAAATATCGACACTATATAATTCTTTCAAAAATAAAATGAACATACCATCCTATGACTATAAGTACTTTCAGTGTGATTTTAAACATAAGTTCCTCACATACTTGCCTTATGAGTGATCTTCAAACATGTTATTTCATTCTCATCTTAGCTACCTACCAAAACTTGAGTCCTAAGATTAAAAGGTATAATTAACATTTTTTGTTTCCTCCACTAAAATTTTACAACTGATGTGGCTGCTCTCGATAATATAGGGCCTCATAAAGCCCCGGGTCCTGATGGCTTCCCTGTGCTGTTCTTTCAGCACTCATGGGATGTTGTGGGTCCTGATATTTGTAACTTGGTCACTACATTCTTTGCTTCTGGCTTTATGCCCAAGCACATCAACGCCACGCATATGGTTATGATTCCGAAGAATGGTGTTAAGGCTCATCCCAGGGATTTTCGTATGATTAGTCTGTGTAACGTGATTTATAAAATTATCTCTAAGATTCTGTCTTCTCGCCTGAAACCCCTCCTTGATAAGATTATCTCCCCCTTCCAAGGGGTCTTTGTGAGCGGTTGCCAAATTTCGGACAATGTTTTGGTGGCCCATGAGATCATTCACACTATGAAGCATAAGCTGGGCCGCTCCGGCCTTATGGGTGCCAAGCTGGATATGTCCAAAGCTTATGACCGAATCGAATGGAGTACTTTGATTCAATCTATGGCATGCCTTGGGTTTAGTCCGAGGTGGTGCCAGTGGATAGAGCAGTACATTTCCACGGTTCGGTACTCTGTCCTGATTAATGGGTTGGCCCATGGTTTTATTACCCCTACTCGGGGTCTTTCGGCAGGGAGACCCCCTGTCCCCCTTCCTCTTTATTATATTAATGGAAGGTCTGTCACGGACGTTGGGGGTTAAGGAGGCGGAACGGAAGATCCATGGGATCAAAGTTCCTCCCCCCCCGGTTTCCCACCTGCTGTTTGCGGACAACTATCTTCTTTTTTGCCGTGCTGATCTTGATGAAGCGCACGAGATGAAATCTATCCTCGATAATTTATGTGCGGCGACTGGTCAACAACTAAATTTGGCTAAATCTGGAGTCTTCTTCAGTAAGAACCTTCCCCCTCGTTTTGGTTGCCTTGTGGCCCGTCTCCTTAAGGTGAAGATTATCCCCCCGAATGAACGGTACCTGGGGACTAACCTTTTCTTTGCTTGCTCCAAAGCTCATACTTTCCATCGTATTGAAGAACACATCGCTAATCGGTTGCAGTCTTGGCGCGGTAAACTACTTTCCCAGGCAGGACGAACGGTTCTTATCAAATCTGTGACCTCGGCTGTACCGACGTACTAGATGCTCTGTTTGGCCTTACCGAAAGCTACCTGTAAAACTATTAATAGTCTTTAACGAGACTTTTGGCGGGAAAAAGGGCCGGACGCTAGGAAACCTATGCATTTGAAATAATTAGAAAGAGAGAGGGAGAGAGGTTTTCATAAGAGACCAAAACCTCTTTACTAATTACATTCACATTTAAAGTTGCAAAACTACCAAAGAGAGAAATTAAAACAAAGAGTTAATAAATTTTGAGATGGAGTAGAGCTTTGTTCTCTCCACCATACCATATTATTGTTGATGTTGATGGAGAGACATCCTTATTGACCATACGATACAAGAATGATGTTCTTCTTGTGGTTGCTAATGATTATATAATAGATTCTAAAGTCTCCTCGAATGTTATGTGCTTTGTTTAATTATCTTCCTTATACTCTAATGTTATTCTTTTTCTTTTTCTTTTTCTTTGATAAACACTGTCAGTCTCACTTTATCTACTCACAGAAGAAGTGGCGTTTGACTGTGATATGTTTTGTGAACACTATGAACTAGATTATGTGTCTTACCATGTTATTGGAATAAAGGGGCATATACGGAGTAACAGGGAGACATGATTTCCGTAGTAAAAGATGCAACTGAGAAATACACCAACTGCTTCCTGGTGCGGTGTTTTTGGAGCATCCATGAACTATCTGACCATGTTGATTGCATATGCTTATCAGAGAAGGGGAGGTATAGATCAACATCCCAACCGTTCACTGATGTGGGCATGGTGGTTGTTGGGTCTCTCCCGATCTTACGTCGTCAATCCCATTATTGAAAATATTATATTACGATCTTACGTCGTCAATCCCATTATTGAAAATATTATATTACGATCTTACGTCGTCAATCCCATTATCGAAAATACTATATTACGATCTTATGTCGTCTCATTGCTCGAGTAAACATTGATTGACCTAAACATAGATGATTAGATTAGAATAGTTGCATAATAATAAGTCTAATAAGCAACGAATAGGTGAGCAATACTCATAAAAAATGTTGCAACATCACACCTTATTAGCTCCCACACTCATTGACCACGGTTTAGAAAATCAATTTCTTATCGATCATCATCGCGGTCATGCAATTGATTGTTTATGTTTTCCACATTCTCAATTATTAGCTGAAAATTGCATATAATGACAATTTTCACAAAAGTCACACTTTTAGAAGACACGGTCGAAACAATCTCCAACATATTCGGTATCTCATAACATAAGCCATTCGTGCAACGCCAATTAGACTAGACCCTGCACCTATGCCTACGCCTGATTTCATATCATGCATATGTATCTGTTGGGAAATAACGCGGGGCAAATCGCAACGCGGAAGCACAATACTTAGAGTTTAGCAATAACTCGAGATCTAAATCTAAACAAGTAGAGAAATTCAAACTTGACAAGCAAGACTATACAAACACAAGGTTTATTTGGTGGAAACCCTTTCGGATCAAAACTACCCCGACAAGCACGACGAATCTATTATCAATAAAGGGTTACAAAAGGTTACAGAGATCTCTCAACCACACCTCTACCCTTACAGATAATCCCCAACAAGAAACCCTAGAAAGAGAACCCAAAAAAATCTCTCAGAGCAGAACTCTAATTTCTCCATTTTCTCTCTCTAACTCTTTTCTCCCTGTACAAAGGCCTTTATCACACACTCTATACTTATAGACTTTCTATTAGGTCATCAGCGAAGTACGCATTACGAGACAATCCATCGCTTTGGATGAAATCTCTGTACTTCGAACGCCAAAAAAAAAACCTACTTACGGTCTTTATTCGAATAGATTCATAGTCTATTCGAATACACCAATAACACATTTGAGTCTGTCGATTTATATTCGAATAGAAATAATTCTATTCGAATATAAAACTAAAATAGCCTTTTTGAGTCGTAACCCAACAGTATCGAATACCATTGCCATATGATGACGTTGATGTTGATGTTGATGTTGATGGAGATACATCCCAAGGTTTACAAGTCTTTCCACTACGCAAATGTTGATCTCGCCGACGGTCGCCATCCCCCACGTGTAACCTCGAATAAACATTGATTGACCTAAACATTTATATGAACTAAACATTTGGGCTCATTTTAATAACCTAAACATTAGGTGTGACGTTCCCATCAACATGGGTCAACCTAAACATTCCGTGAAGAAGCTGCAACATTTTCAGTCTCTATAAATCTTCAGCGCCAGTTATTGAGTTGTAAGCATAGCCAAGCAACATGTTCTCTCTCTACTCTTATTATCTCCTTCTTCTTGTATTAGCACTTAACACTTCATCAAATTTTGGGAATATGGAAACCGAAGCACTGCTTATATGGAAAGCCAGCCTCCTCAACCATTCTCCTTCGCTCCTTCCTACATGGACCATTTCCAACTCTTCTTCCTACTTCAATACTACAACTACTCCCTGCACTTGGTTTGGAATTTCTTGCAACAATGCGAGAAATGTTGTCAAACTAAACGTGTCGAGTTTGGGTTTACAGGGTACTCTCCTTAACTTCAAGTTTTCATCATTTCCGAACCTTACCACTCTTGATCTTAGTTCCAATGCGCTCTTTGGGACTATCCCTGCTTCTTTAAGTAACTTGAGTGACCTAACCACTTTGTACCTCTATGAGAATCAACTCTCTGGTTCCATCCCTCCAGAAATAGGAAACTTGAAATCTCTCAAAAGTCTGGAATTATACACTAATACTCTCACTGGTTCTATCCCCGCTTCTTTAGGTAACTTGAGTGACCTAACCAGTTTGTACCTCTTTGAGAATCAACTTTCTGGTTCCATCCCTCCCAAAATAGGAAACTTGAAATCTCTTGTTAACTTAGCAATTAGCACTAACAATCTCAGCGGTAATATCCCTGCTTCTTTAGGTAACTTGAGGGACCTAACCATTTTGTACCTATGGGAGAATCAACTCTCTGGTTCCATCCCTCCAGAAATAGGAAACTTGAAATCTCTTGTTGACTTACAATTAGCCATAAATACACTCACTGGTTCAATCCCTGCTTCTTTAGGTAACTTGAGTGACCTAACCACTTTGTACCTCTATGATAATCAACTCTCTGGTTCCATCCCTCTCGAAATAGGAAACCTGAAATCTCTTGTTGACTTACTATTATACACTAATACTCTCACTGGTTCTATCCCTCCTTCTTTAGGTAACTTGAGTGACCTAACCACTTTGTACCTCAATGAGAATCAACTCTCTGGTTCCATCCCTCCAGAAATAGGAAACTTGAAATCTCTTGTTGACTTAGAATTAAACAATAACATTCTCACTGGTTCTATCCCTGCTTCTTTAGGTAACTTGAGTAACCTAACCACTTTGAACCTCTTTGAGAATCAACTCTTTGGTTTCATCCCTCCAGAAATAGGAAACTTACAGTCTCTTGAAAGTCTGGCATTATTCACTAACAATCTCAGCGGTACAATCCCTGCTTCTTTAGGTAACTTGAGTGACCTAACCACTTTGTACCTCCATAAGAGTCAACTCTCTGGTTCCATCCCTCCAGAAATAGGAAACTTGAAATCTCTTGAAATTCTGGCATTATACACTAATACTCTCACTGGTTCAATCCCTGCTTCTTTAGGTAACTTGAGTGACCTAACCACTTTGTACTTCTATGATAATCAACTCTCTGGTTCCATCCCTCCTGAAATAGGAAACTTGAAATCTCTTGTTGACTTAGAGATTAACACTAACAATCTCAGCGGTACAATCCCAGCTTCTTTAGGTAACTTGAGTGACCTAAACACTTTGCACCTCTATGAGAATCAACTCTCTGGTTCCATCCCTCCACTTATAGAAAACTTGACAAATTTGAAAGTCCTAGAGTTGTTTAACAACAGTTTCTCGGGAAATTTGCCACAAAATCTTTGTCGTGGTGGATCACTTGAACAATTCGCCATAATCTTCAACAACTTCACCGGTCCAATACCAAAAGGCTTAAAAAATTGCTCAAGCTTAGTTAGAGTCCGGCTAGATAGAAACCAACTTGTTGACAACATATCAGAGGCTTTTGGCGTGTATACAAAGTTGGACCACATGGATTTGAGCCATAACAATTTCTATGGGGAACTGTCACGTACTTGGGGAGAGTGTCATAACCTAACATACCTCAGTTTATCCAGCAATAACATTTCTGGTTCAATACCACCCGAGTTGGGAGAGTCAACCCAATTGAGAAAACTAGATCTTTCATATAATCATCTGGTTGGAGAGATTCCAAAGGAATTGATGAAGTTGAACTTCTTGATATACCTAAACCTGAGCCACAATGAACTTTCAGGGGAGTTGCCTAATGAAATTGGAAGCTTATCCGAATTAGATCATCTTGACATATCCTATAATAATCTGAGTGGACCAGTACCAAAGGAAGTGGAGAAATGTTCCAAGCTATTATATCTAAATCTGGGTAATAATAGATTCAATGGCACCATTCCCACTCAAATTGGTGACCTCATTTCCCTCAATATATTGCTTGAACTTAGTCATAACGACCTCACGGGAGGTATACCATCAGAAATAGGAAGTTTACAAAATCTGGAAAACCTCAATCTATCTCACAATATGCTTTCGTGACACATTCCGTTCTCATTCGAAGAAATGGAAAGTTTATTATCCATTGATGTTTCTTACAACCAGTTGGAAGGCCGCATTCCTACCAACAAAGCCTTTCAAAATTTATCATTCGATGCTTTTAAGAACAACAAAGACTTATGTGGTAACGTTAGTGGTCTGCAAGCTTGCGATTCTTCTGGCACAAGTAAATCCAATGCAATGGATAAACACAAAGTTGTGATTATCATCATACTTCCTCTTTTAGGAGTGATCTTTCTTATATTGGCATCTGTTGGAGTTTTCTTCATTTTTTATCGAAAAAAGATGGATGTGAAGGAAGACCAAGAAGAAATACAAAAGGATTTGTTTTGTGTATGGAATTATGATGGGAGCATAGTGTATGAAGATATCATTGAAGCAACAGAAAATTTCAGCCCCAGACACTGCATTGGGACGGGAGGATATGGAAGTGTTTATAAAGCGGAGCTGTCAACGGGTCAGGTTGTTGCTGTTAAGAAGCTTCACCCATTAGAAGATTGTTCCGGGCCAGGATCAAAAGCATTTCTTGAAGAAATCAGTGCATTATCAGAAGTTTGTCATCGAAATATTGTAAGACTCTATGGCTTCTGTTTACATGCACGGCACTCATTTATAATATCCGAGTATTTGGAAAGGGGAAATTTGTCTAAGGTCCTAAGTGATATTGAAGAAGCTGTGAAGTTGGATTGGGTCAGAAGAGTTAACATTATTAAAGGTGTAGCTAATGCATTTTCTTATTTGCATCATGATTGCTCACCTCCAATTGTTCATCGAGATATATCCAGCAGCAATATTTTGCTTGATTTAGAGTATGAGGCTCGTGTCTCTGACTTTGGCACTGCAAGACTTCTAAAGCCAGATTCGTCAAATTGGACTGAACTTGCAGGAACATATGGATATGTCGCTCCAGGTATAGTTTTTTTTTGTTTCCTTTTTCTCTTCGGAAGAAATATACCTTAAATATTTGTTGAACAAACTAGACTTCATCTTGAAATTACGTACTGATAGTACGCTTCCAATTTTACAGAGCTAGCTTACACGATGAAGGTGACTGAAAAGTGTGATATGTATAGCTTTGGTGTATTAACGCTTGATGTGTTAATAGGAAAACATCCCGGCGAACTTATCTCCTCTCTAACATCATCCTCATCGCTAACAAGCCAAAATGTTCTCTTGAAAGATATATTGGACGGATGCCTCTCACCCCCTACTCTCCATGCCAGCCATGAACTTTTCATTATAGCTAAGCTGGCATTTTCATGTCTTGATGCCAATCCTGAATCGCGGCCAACTATGAAACATGTATCTCAGGAATTATCAAAAGCCACGTCACATGATTTGGATGTTTTTCACACTATTACTCTTGGCCAGTTGATGCACCGAGAAATCTAGTTGCTACAAAAATCTTGGTTCTGTTTTTAGTATATAAGTTGATTTATATAAGTTTCTTGCTCTATGAAATCATATGTATGATTTTGATGTTGCATGTCTTAAATACAACCTTATACTACTCATTAGCTTGAATTTATACTTGAATTTGAACAATGTCTCATTAGCTTATACTAGTCTTGTTTTTGTGGATCAATCATATACTGTAGTTGATTTATTATTACTACTTGTTGAACCTCATGATCAAATGTAAGCATGGTGGTTCTGGGGTCTTTCCCGATCTTGATCTTACGTTGTCAATCCCGCTATCGAAAATACTATATTTCGGATCAAAATAATATATACAGCCCCAAAGATACAAAATGACTCATATGAAGAGGAGGTGTACTACTTAAGTAATATCATTGCCATATGATGTTGATGTTAATGTTGAGACATCCAAAGGTTTAGGAGTCTTATGCACTTGAGAGTTGTGAGCATAGCCAAGCAATTGAGTTGTGAGCAACATGTTCTAATGCACTTGTAGAAAAGAAAAAATAATAATAAATAAAGGCCTATGCGCATCTTTTAATTAGGGTTATAAATCTTATGGCTGCCTTCCCCATATCAGAAGATGAGCTCAAGAGTCTAGACTCCTTGGGGAACTACATTTTGAGCACATTTGTAAGAGAGATGCAAATCAGGGAACCTTGGGATAGAAGAAGCCAAGGGTTTGTTCGATAACGCGATTCAAATGCGACCCTGGCCTTCAATTTTTCAGTTTAATCAACTGTTAGGAGCCAAACACAATAACCTACAACACTTTGATGGATGGATATTGTTTACACAGCCGAACGGAGGAGGCAGAGAAAGTGTTGCATTTAATGGTGGTTAGGTGTCACGGCCCAGCCCGGGATCGCCTCTACAGTTCCCGGAGTGCAGCGGAATAAGGGACCGTGCGGCGTGCACGGACGCGCGGTCAGCGTGTACCAGCCATCTTCACGGGCGCGGCGCGCCAGTGGCATACAACCCACGGATGCTAGAGCGACATCCGGATAATCCTGGATACTCGTGAGGGGTCATCGAATATGTATTCGGTATAGGCAACAACGCTGAAGGTTCCCTCAATAATCCCTACAGCGTAATCTCTCGCGACGCGCGCGAGGTACTGAAAGCACACCTGTCCTGTAGCGGATCAGGGTAGCTCAATATGCCGGTTTCCACTTAAGGGACTCATATCTCAAGGGGCGACGTGCCTGGACTGTTTAAATTGTCCATCTGTAAGGGGCGGTGCGTCTCGAATAGCCCGCGGGGAATAGCGGCGCCATATGAATCCCTCTTTGGAAAATCGGCCCGCATTGCGAGACAATGTCCCCTAGCCTTCCCTAGGCCTAGGAGAACTCATAACTATCCCTTGTAGATAGTCCATGAGCCGGTGGTCCTTGATGACCAAGCATTAAAGCTCTTTTAGTCATGGGGAGGATCGGACCAAGGTTCCTCATTAATATTGCTACTAAGTGAATAGTCACTTTCCAAAAGGAAACGTTAAAACATGAGACGAAGCGTACTGGACCTTTTCGCCCCCTTAACTGAATCCGATTGCAACGAAACTTAGCGTGCTGCTATATTAGGATATAGAGAACAAATACATTCGGACATAACTCAAAACGTTCAGGTGGATTTGGCCGGCGTTCTGTAGGTCGTCACATTAGGGGTTGTGAGCCAAATGTTATCAGCTACAACATTTTGATAAATGGGTATTGCAAGGCTAAGAAGTTGGATTAAGCTATGCAAATTTTTGAAGATATGCGTAGCAAGGGATTAACACCCAATGCCATTACATACACTTGCCTAATAGATGGTTTATGCAAGGTTGGGAGAGTCGCAACGGCACAAGAGTTTTTTTTTTTGAAGATGCAAGCTCAGGGACCTAGTCCAAATGTATACACATACAGTACATTAGTGAATGGCCTATTTACAAATGGTAGTTATGCAGAAGCAATGAGACTATTTGAAGAGTTGGAAAATCGAGGATTGAAACCCAATATTGTTACTTACAATACAGTTATAAACCACATATGCAAATCAAACAACGTAGATGAGGCAAAGGAACTCTTCGACAGTCTTCCTTCTAAGGAGTCGCAACCCGACACTCAAACATTTACTTTAATGTTCAATGGGCTTATAACTAAAGGAATGTTGAAAAAATCTGAGGATTTATTCACAAAAATGGTTGAAAATGGTCTTACTCCAGATGATATTACCTATAACACTATGGTTTGAGGATCTCTTCTACATAACGATATTGATAAAGCAATGCAACTTCTCAATGCGATGATTGACAGGGGATTTTCACTTAACGCAATAAACATATCTATTGTGGAGGATTTGCTTGCAGCATATGGACCAAAAAGTAAATACATTGATTTGGTTGACAAAATTTTGCCAAAGCACAAAAGTAAAGGTAATTTTACCAGTGTTGAGCCAGTTGTTTAAGGTAAATGTACTGTTTGGCATTTGTATTTATTTTGTTTTTAAGAGGAGGACGGAAATGATTATCACCTTGTATTAGTCCACTTGAAATGTTCCAAACCCAAACCACCAATTTTAAATCTGAATCTTTTTTTTCCAATGTATAATCTATTTATTCATTGTTTGTGTCCAGCACTTTAGTTATATTTCCCTGATATTCAAGATTTTGATGGACATAGATATGTTTCTAAGGTACCTAGATTAGTTCTCGTCTGCAGCAGTTATTGGTCTGTCTTCAGTTATCTTCATTTTTATGAGAAGTCAGTAACATACTTAGCAGTTATTGGTCTGTCTTCAGTTATTACAATTCAAAATACATGGAAACGCTACACCGAATAAAAATACATCATTTCGTACACAAAAAGAAACTGTCTTCATTTCTGCAAGAACCATTTTGATGATACTATGAAAGAACTATGCAAAATCAAATCAACTCCATATCTGCAAGAACTTGAAGAAGCTCAAGAGAGTTCAATCTATTTTTCATAGCTGATCAGTACATATGAACCTTCAAAGAAGAACTTCTTCTGGAGTCTATCTCATGAGTTTTCTCGATTCTAATCAACATCCCGAGATATTACAGTATTTTAGTTTTTTTTCTATTTTAGCTTCAAAGAAGAAAGGAACAAGAATTCATCTCCTTGTCGAATTCCCCTCACAAAGCCAATGCTGTGATAAATCAAGCTTTGCTGCAGTCTGCAGGATAAGGATTGTGACGACCTACCGAACGTCAGCCAAATCCACCCGAGCGTTTTGAGTTCTGTCCGAATGTATTTGTTCTCTATATCCTAATATAGCAGCACGCCAAGTTTCGTCGTAATCGGATTCAGTTAAGGGGGGCGAAAAGGTCCAATACGCTTCGTCTCATGTTTTAACGTTTCCTTTTGGAAATTGACTATTTACTTAGTAGCTATATTAAGGAGTAACCTTGGTCCGATCCTCCCCATGACTAAAAAAGCTTTAATGCTTGGTCATCAAGGAACCCCGCTCATGGACTATCTACAAGGGATAGTTATGAGTTCTCCTAGGCCTAGGGAAGGCTAGGGGACATTGCCTCGCAATGCGGGCCGATTTTCATTAAAGGGCTTCATATGGCGCCGCTATGCCCTGCGGGCTATCCGAGACGCACCGCCCCTTACAGATGGGCAATATAAATAGTCCAGCCTCGTCGCCCCTTGAGATATGAGTCCCTTATGTGGAAACCGGCATATTGAGCTACCCTAATCCGCTACAGGACAGGTGTGTTTTCCGTACCTCGCGCGCGTCGCGAGAGATTACGCTGTAGGGATTATTGAGGGAACCTTCAGCGTTGTTGCCTATACCGAATACATATTCGATGACCCTTCACGAGTATCCAGGATTATCCGGATGTCGCTCTAGCACCCGTGGGTTGTATGCCACTGGCGCGCCGCGCCCGTGAAGATGGCTGATACACGCGACTGCGCGTCCGTGTACGCCGCACGGTCCCTTATTCCGCTGCACTCCGGGAACTGTTGAGGCGGTCCCGGGCTGGGCCGTGACAAGGATGCTATGAACACTGAGGCTGATGAAAATGATGCTGTGTTAACTGATGATGTGAACAACAACAACAACAACTGAGACAACTGAGGTTGGGGAGCCTGTGAACAATGAAGATGTCAACAAACAGCAGGGCTGTGGGAATGATTTAAAATGGTCCACGATTTAGCGAAGCAGGCAGGTGGGAGGGAACTTTTACTCAATCCTAACCATATTGCTGGTGTTTTTTTTTTTTGGGTTCTTAATATAGATAGATTTTGCTAGATTTTACTTTAATCCTTCATCTGCATAGTCATGATCACAGATTATATGAAAATTATAAACCATTTCAACACTGATTCAAACAACATATATACAAAGGAGAGGTTTGTAGCCATTTATTGAGTAAATATTATTACTACCTCATTGATACCACAACAACAACAACAATGAAACAACACACCTAAACAAGGCCTAATAGTCTTCTGGGGATAAGGGCTGGTGAGTCCTTGGAGGTTCATTTTGGATGATCCCAAACTCGTAAACCCCTCCTGCGATCCCTGCTCCAATGAATGGTCCGAGCCAGTACACCCAGTGGTGCCCCCACCTCCAACCAACTAATGCAGGTCCAAATGCTCGTGCCGGATTCATTGCTGCCCCATCAAAGGGTCCGCCCATAAGCATGAACGCCCCTACTGTGAATCCGATTGCTAAAGGTGCTATTGTTCCCAAACTACCTCTCTTTGGATCGATTGCTGTAGCGAAAACTGTGTAAACCAAACCAAATGTCATCACAGCCTCAAGAACAAGGGCATGCCAATCACTGACACCATGCGCCACCGTAAACCCAATCGGTCTCTGCATGTTCCATCAAGTCATGCGTTATTTAAGCTTTAATCACTGAGTTAATTAAAATTACCTGATAATGAGTTGTAGAGTAGTTTCTTACCATGCCATTAGTGGTGAACCTGAGCAAAAGTGAAGCAACAACAGCCCCCAAGAGCTGAGCAACCCAATAGAGCGTGGCCCGCATGAGCGTAGCCCGTCCAGCTACAAGTGTTCCAAAGGTGACTGCAGGGTTAACATGACCACCAGAGACGTTGAGCGCAATTGCCACAGCCACAAATAGCGAAAACGCGTGCGCCAATGCAACCATGACTAAACCAGATGCACCTATTGAAGCTCCCCCATACATCTTATCTGTAAATCACAAAACAAACATGATCAAATTGTTTCTTCCTTTGATGTGCATGTTACATGCATAAGATATATGCTAGCTTGATGAGTAGATACTCACTAAGGGCGAGGATGGATCCTTCGCCAGCGAAGACGAAGATGAAGGTGGAAATGAACTCTTGAAGGGTGGCACGCATGGAATCAGGATGAGTCATCTCATCTGCTCTTCCAAAAGCAAACCTTCTTTGAGGAGTTGTTGCCATCACTACTACTAGTCTTTCTGTCACCCTCTCTATCTTTCTTCTCTCTTCTATCAACACAAAAACACAAGTAGGTTTCTCTCTTATATGTGTTTCTTTAAAACACTAGCTTGTATCAACAAGATCAAAATGAGGAGGGTTTAAAGGTGTTAGTGCATGTGAGGGATGATATATAGTGTGAGAGAAGATGGACATGTGTAAGAGAAATGTGACACGTATGTAAGTGTGGTGGAAGGTTGTGAGTTTGGTAACTAGGTTGAACTCATCTTGTGTTGTTGATATAATCGGGTCTCTTCTTATCTGTCAAACACTTCTCTTGTTCTAGAGCAACTCTTGGGGAAAAAAACAGAAAATATTTTGATACTCTTGCAGTTAATGCTAAACTTGAAACATAACACTAAGCAGGTGTGCATAGTCACCCCTTTGTAAGTCTAACATGGAAGAGCCCAAACCCAAGTTATTTTTTTCCTTATTTGCCTAGAGCATCCGTCCCCTGGCCAGGCTATCAACAATTCCCGACTAAATCCTCTAGAGTTGTGTAGTTGTTTGCAAATCACAAGACTGATCATGTTGGTGCAAAGCCAGTGGGACTTAATACCAACCTCGAAACCTAACAGTGGTAAGAATCAAACCCAAAAACCCAAGTTTGTTTGCGCATGCGCATGGGCATTAAGGCATTACGCCATGGTCTGTTTTTATCATTGTAGAGTCTCATTTTATACCAATCAATCAGTGTGATGACGAGTCCAGATTTGCCAACCCCCTCTAACGGAGATTTGGCACAGCCCTCTCTCCCTCTCTCTCTCATTGGCTATGGATTTGACGGTATTAAGTGATAGACTTTCCTTTTTCTAAATTTCTATATTTGTAAAAAGTTTTTAAAGAGAAAATGGTCTCCTCTATTTTCCCTCTACCTTCTCTTTCCTCAACTCTCCTGGGACTCTTTCCTCTTTGTCTCAAGAAACTACACCATAAAATTGTAAATTGGGGTATACTATATATCATCCTAGTTGATGCGAGCTTACATTGTGATTCTTTCCGTTTGTTTTGGTTTACTTGTTTGTGATGTGTAATTTTATTCAAAGCAATAAATTTAAGGATTATTGTAAATCGGGGTATACTATATATCATCCTAGTTGATGTAAATCGGGTTTCGACGTGCAATGCAAACTACGCAATAACATTAGTTCCCGAGTTTGGGTTTGGAGTTGGAGAAACGATGTGGTTGTAAAATGTACAAACATAGATGCTTGAGATTTAGAGGTAGCAGATGTTGAAATGCTACTTGAAGAGCTCAAACTTAGCTGTTTGCTTTTTCACCAAGTCAAACTCAGAGGTCTAAGTCTCAGTCGTCTGTTAAGTGATTTGGACTAACTCATCGCACTTAGAAGTGTTTTTTTTCTTCTTCACCGACTTAGATTTTTTTCACTTAAAGCTATCCTCCACTGAAACTCAAACTCAAATCAACTTAGAGGCCAAAAAAAAAAAAAAACAAACGACCCCTTTAGTGGCAAAACATCACATAATTATGTATGCATCTTTTAATACTAAGTGATCGCTTGGAACCTGAAGCGCACATAGCTAGAAATGTTGAGAGTTTGAAGTAGGGCTGTAACTTTTGTTCGAACTTCCGATTTTCGATCTGATTTTTCTGATTTCAAAACCCTATTTTACAGTTTCGATATCCGAAAAATTTCGGATCGGAATCGGATAGCTTTCTACTATTCTCTCGTTCCAATTTTTCCGAACAAGATACGATCCGATTTAGTCCGAATACAATTTTTTGATTTTATTAGAATTTCTGAATTTTTCAGAATATTTGAATTTTTCAATTTTTTTCCCGAAACGTTCGGACTTCTGATTTTTCCGATTAATCCAATTTTTCCATATTCGGATCCATTTTCATTATTCCAAAAAAAAATCCAAAAAATTCCGATCGCCCCATTTCCGATCTAATCATAAAACAGGCCTAATTTGAAACACTCCTAAAAAAAATTAGAGTAAAGGGTGGTCACGTGACACACACTCTCTCTCTCTCTTGGTAAACTTGAACTTGAAATGTGAAGCCCTAATTATGCATTTAGGAGGGAGAAATCCAAATCCAAATCCAAATCCAAATCCAAAGTGTAGTAATTGATGTACTAAGAAAGAGGAATTGTGTTGATGGCACCAACAAGAGGAGTTGGATTGATTTTCTCTTCTTCTTTCCCATCATCCAAAGCTATCAAATTCTCTCGTTCCAATTCAGGTAACAATCAATCAATCAATCCTTCCTTGGTGTATTTATTTATTATTTACTACATTCACTGACGATGATGTTATTATGCAACAGCATTCACAAGTATCCACGATGTAATTTGTGGATCAAGTATTCAACGTCGTTGTAGGTCTTATGCTGCATCTGAATCATCTAAACCCCACAGATACTCTAAAAGAGTATCCAAAGATGAACGTCGCGCTATGGTTGAATCCTATGTTCACAAGTAACTTAATCCCTCACTTTATCTTATTCTACATTGTAATATATACATTTTTTTAGCATATACATTACCTGCATATACGCTAAAAAAGGTGCAAATATAGAGGTTGTGCATTTATATAGGGTGCAATAAGACAGGTTTTCACGAGGTGATAGTAATCGGATGAGGGGAGCTGTCAAAACGAGTAGACGCAACTATCCGTAGCATTATTTAGGTCTTTCTGCACATGGTAGCTCAGTGCTTCCACATTCCTTATTTCTCTTAACTTATAATCGCACAAAACTTGACCATAGACTAACTGCTTTGACTATGCTTCTAGCTTAACGTCGTGGTAACTCCAAAGCTTACTTGCAGCTTCAACACTATACTAAATTACTTAGCCTCCTATAGATCTACAAACTTCTGTCCTGTTATGAGGCTTCTAGTCTTAAATTATTTTGTGAGTTTTATTCACGGAAGCTTGAAGAGGGAGAAACGCCAATTAGTAACTCGATTTCAGAGGATTTAAACCATGTTAAAATCGCAGAATAAAGAACAGTTTTTTCTGAATGAAAACTCAAGCTTATCATTAATGGATTCCAACGTTGGAGGCTATTACAAGTTACTAAATACACAGGAAAATGTTTTAACGATATATTCAATGCTTTAAGTCCTTAATAATTTAAACATTTACATGCTTTTGGTGCGTTAACATAAATTAAAAACAGATTAATTATATATCAAAAATAAAAGAAAATAAACATGTAAAGAAAACGGTTAATCATGATATTTATCCAGGAAATTAAAAAATGGGAACAAAAATATATGATAAAAAATCTCACAAAATGCAGCATAAGTACGAGAAACGGATCCCAAAAGCAGTCGTGATAAAACATTTTATATAAGCAACATGTTAAGTAACTCCTAACTCAAGTCTATAACAAAAACTTAGAAGAACCAAATTGTGTTGCCTGGTATCGAACCAATTAATGTAACATTTACCGTTCAAACTCTTGATTCTTTTGAAACTGGTCAAACATCTTCCTTTGTTCTACACGCAAATAGTGACATGTAGGATTTTTTTTTCCTCCTAATTCTCATCCTCATCCTTGTCATCCTCTTCCTCAAAGTCACAATCCTCCTCATCGATGCCTATGTGCATAGAAAATTCATCATCATGACCTCAGCCACAACAACTCTAAAAGTTGTCAATTGAGAAACCTCTGTGTGACAGTTCGAAGACAAGTTAAGGCAAATAATTTGGATGGTTAGTGTTCAAGAGATTATATTGAACCTTTCAAGTGTAATGCCAACTTCAAGATGGCCTGCATAATGGAATTTTCTTTCTATTTTGTTAATTTAGTTTCTGATATGGTTCCACAATATTAGACCAAATCACAAACGGCAATTCAATTGGAAATCCAAATACTATGAGATATCTGAGATGAAGGACTTTACCGTTAGTCGTATTCCAAGAGAGCCACTCTTTGGAAGGATGAAACCATGAATACTTGAGATCAGATAGTGGATAGATGTTAGAGAATTCATAGAAACTTTCCCCCCACTTTTCCCAATTTTAGGATATTTTCCAAGAAGGGAGACGTTACCATAAGGGTGGCTTATACCCCCTTAAAATTTTGACAATGTCTTCCTTCCTTGTAAGCATCCTAAAATCTGCAAAAAATGGAGGGACATTTCTCTGAATTCTCTAACAATTACCCACTATCTTTTCTCAAGTATCTTTTAGGGGTTCCAACCTTCCTAAGGGTAGCTCTTCAAATATGATTGACGCTAAAATCCTCATATCTCAATTATCTCATGATAATTGGATCTCTAGTTGATTTTTCTGTTTTCTTTTTGTCTTATATGGTGGGATCTTGTTAGAAACCAAAGGCTGAACTGGAAAAAAATTATGCATACCTCTTGCTAGCTTCATCTTGAGATTGGCACTGCACTTCAAAGTTTTCCTTCATTTGAATACCAACTATTCAAACTATTTGTATTAACATCTTTTTTCATTGTCCAAGAGGTTTCTCCTTTGGAGACTTCTAGAGTTGCTGTATTGAAGCTCGGGATGATGAAAGTTTGATTCACATAAGCATTGATGAGGAGGATTATTATTTTGAGGTTGAGGGTGAGGGTGAGGATGCGAATTATGATTTTTCTCGTGCATACCTAGTGTTAGACCCTCATTTCTTTAATTTACACAAGTTGAAGGTGATGATTTTGTCAAGATTTCACTAGATCTGTTTCATCCCATCTTCTGGAGTAGACCTGGAAGGTAGTTGAAGTTTTGTGATCCGGGCGAATCTTAACATATTCTGTCTTTACATCTATGGCAATGGATCCCAAGTAATAAACCCTATTCTGTCTTTGCGTCTCCCACATATTTCGCTTCTTAAAGCAAGTGTCTGCCTTACTTTTTTATGGAATCTCATATCTAAGACTAGTTTGTTAAGAAACGGTGAATTTTATTATCACTCTAAATAATATATCCTCAACCCTGCGCTTTGTTTTATTTGGAATTGTCAATGAACAGGATCCTGACCAGTTTAAGATGTTCTACAGTAGAATCTTCCTCTCTCTAAAACATAAGATCCAGGTTTTGAATCCCAAAGCGTGTCCTAAAATCTTATTTTTGGCAGCAGTAATTTATAGTCTAATGAAATAAAATGATAAAAGTATGTGCTCTAGGAAGAAAATGAAGTTAATGTCTAATTTGTTGAAGTGAGATCAAGAATAGTTGTCTGCATCCTTCTCAATGAAAAAAAGTCGTCTGTATCCAGCTGTTTTGCCCTATCTTGAGTTGGATTTTTTACATCTCCACCTATCAATGGAGTTTATTGCTTTGATGTTTGCAGATTGACTTAACAATTTCACTCTCTACCACCCTTCTTTTAATGGAGTTTAGGGTATTGGCAATAGAAAGAAAGATTCGTAGAGAGCAGTCTAGCGCTTAAATATTGTAGATACATCTGAATTTTGAGGTTCGAAGCTCCGAACATGTGTCACGGCCCAGCCCGGGACCGCCTCTACAGTGCCCGGAGCACAGCGGAATAAGGGACCGTGCGGCGTACACGCACGTGCGGTCGTCGTGTACCAGCCATCTTCACGGGCGCGGCACGCCAGTGGCATACAACCCACGGATGCTAGAGCGACATCCGGATAATCCTGGATACTCGTGAGGGGTCATCGAATATGTATTCGGTATAGGCAACAACGCTGAAGGTTCCCTCAATAATCCCTACAACGTAATCTCTCGTGACGCGCACGAGGTACAGAAAGCACACCTGTCCTGTAGCGGATCAGGGTAGCTCAATATGCCGGTTTCCAGATAAGGGACTCGTATATCATGGGGTGACGAGCCTGGACTATTTATATTGTCCATTTGTAAGGGGCGGTGTGTCTCGGATAGCTCGCGGGGCATAGCGGCGCCATATGAAGCCCTCTTTGGAAAACCGGCCTGCATTACGAGGCAATTTCCCCTGGCCTTCCCTAGGCCTAGGATAACTCATGACTATCCTTTGTAGATAGCCCATGAGCCGGGGTCCTTGATGACCAAGCATTAAAGCTCTTTTAGTCATGGGGAGGATCGGACCAAGGTTCCTCCTTAATATAGCTACTAAGTAAATAGTCAAGTTCCAAAAGGAAACGTTAAAACATGAGACGAAGCGTACTGGCCCTTTTCGCCCCCATAACTGAATCCGATTTCGACGAAATTTGGCGTGGAGCTATATTAGGATATAGAGAACATATATACTCGGACAGAACTCAAAACGCTCGGGTGGATTTGGCCGGTGTTCGGTAGGTCGTCACAACATGAGACTTGAGGGGCCAGCTATCCACATAGATTTGGTTTATTTAGTAGTTTATCTGGACTGTGCAGGCATTAAAGGTGATCATTTTTGTTTCCGGAGTTCTCATGCCTTACTGAAAGTGAGCTCGCATTCACTGCCCTGCCATCTTTTAGCATGTTTCTCAACACTATTTAGACCTTTCAATGCATGCAAGCACTGAAATGCAACAAAGGTGATCATTTGGTTTCCCGAGTTCTCGTGCCTTAATGAAAGTGGTCTCGCATTCACTGCCCTTTCCTGTCATTTAACACATGGCTTAGCACTATTTAGCTCTTCCAGTGCATGCTAACATCAATTCTCTCGCATACCAACTTATTTTCCTACACACCTCGCTTAACTTTTAACAGCGAAAACGCGACCATAAACTAACTACTTTGACTAAGCTTCCAGCTCAACCTTACGTCAGCTCCAACACTCGCGACATCAACACTTCACTAAATGACTTATCCGCCAGTAGATTTTGCAGAAGCTCATGTTTTAGATGGACTTCTTGTTCATGAAATCAAGGTGAAATTCTGATGCATATTACCCTAAGCCACTTTCAACCACCTTCTAATTAGTTCCTCGTGCTCCAAGGTTCTCTCGTTAGGAGCTATCATTTTTCAACTGCTCGAGATACATCTTGTCCTCGGACTCTCAGTTTGGTAACAGTTCTCTGTCCATGATGAACATACTCCTGTTAAACGTGGTGCAACCATGGGTCCATGTCTTTTGGGTTTTCATCTACAATCTTCTGTAGGCTTCTTCTCGAAAAGTTTACTTGTGAACTGCATTCGCGGAAACTAGAAGATGGCAGAGAGGCACCAATTAGTATCTTAGTTCGAAGGGAATTAAACCATGTTAAATTGCAGAAGAGAAGAATAGTCCTTTATCAATCAAAACTCAAACTTAACATTAATATAACCTTTTATATTAAATTTTATACTAAAAGGCTAAAACCCTAATCTTGCGTCCCGTTTTAACTCTTATACTTATTCTTACAACAAAGATTCCTCGAAATAAAACGTATACTGGACTATCCTAGAAATAAAGTTAAAAACAAAATAAAAGGAGTGAAACATATGTAACACTAAAGAGCGAGGAGAGGGACCTATAGGGTATCAAAGGACCACAGATTGTCCTCAGAAAGATGAAAGTTAGTTAGTCTGAGGATTCTCTATTTCATATGGCCCTGCCTTCTACAAGTTTTTCATTCCATGAATTCGTGAATTACAACTTTATCATTCTTTCATCTCTTTCTCTGAAATCAGCAAATCTCCAATATAAAGAGACACATCATAGTGGTAATGTCTATAGGAGCGATTCAAGTCTGAAGATTTGCTCTACTGTGTGTGTGGCTTTCCTCTCAGAAACAATGGTCGCGGGCATTTTGCTAGTTTCATTACATGTGTAGCAGTCTTAAAGATTCACTCATCATGAAGCTTTTACCGTTCAAGACCGAAGGTTTATTGAAAATTATACCTAATGCCCTAAATTTGAAAAATATATGTGAACCTTAACATTGATGATTGCTTATATTTAGTATCCCTATTCATAATTTCAAAATATGTTCTTACTTTTTGTTAAAAACTACGTTTGCGGAAGCTAAATTAATCTCAATTAAAACTATGATATCTCAATTGCATAAAATAAAAGGTCAAAAAACCTTGGATTTATGAGATTTACCCCAAACTCTTCATATCTCTCTAAGGCTATGCCTTTCTCTTTCACTCAAGCCAATATTCTAATAAACTAAACTTAAGCTCTCTTTTATAGGAGAAGAAACCTAGCACAAATAGAAACCCTAATACCAATCTAATTAAGAAACTAATACTATTATTCAAGGAATTAAATTAAATAGAAATAATTAAATAAAAAGGTGCGCACACGACGTACGAGATGTGCTACTCGTGGTCATGGATACGACCACAATTCCTCTCAACTCTTCCTGTCTAAGAAGAGTTCGCGATTGAACTCTGGCAAGAAAATCTGCAAGGCATCAATATGAAGCCAAAATTGCACTCTTAACAGTTCATGAATACGACCACGAGTTTTACCATAACCTACTAGTATACCCTTTGGACGTTGTAGCACATCATCTCAGAGCTCATGTTGCTTCATTGTATTATCAACTGCGGATACTAGACGTTGTACTTGAAGTCGCCAAAATGTCGGACCCCTAAAGTCGAAAGAACGAACCAGAAACTCTATCCAATAAGGGTCAACATATGAAACTATTTTCGGTACACCCGTCTGCGTGAAATTACTCCCTCCTGGTTCCCAAATATGTCCCTGCATATTGCCATAACTAATTGCCCTCTCCTCAATCGTTTTGTGAATCAGCTCCCCGTCGACTCTTCTCTCTTTGCAGTAACCCACATAGCGTGAGCGCTCTCCGAGGTGCTCCCCACCGTACCCGCTGATGTGGTAAAGGATATATCGCGATCACCCTTTCTTGTAGCACCCCTACGCCTTCCAATTCCATAATCGGTCTTGTCGGAATCGGTGGTCCCTCCACTGGATCCGTGCCCGTCTCTAGTCGGCTACGGCCTCCTCCTTTCCTTGTCGGGGCTGTGGATCTTCATTCCCTCTCTATTGTTGTGCAGTGGCATACCTATGCATTCAAGGGCATGCACTGCTCGATGTTCGGTGCTCATGCCTCCGTACATGATGCACGCTATCTCGTGCCCTACCCTTCCATAGGCATGCTCTACCCCGTGCCCATGGCACCTTGCATACCCTAGCGCGTGTACTTCGTGTCTGCTCCGTGTCGTGGCATGCCCATGTCCATGCCTTGCCCCTGTGGCAATTCCCCGTTTTCTTCCTCAATTTCCTAATTTTTTTATTCGTGAGATTGCGACTATCGCCGATCTCTGATGTTAGAGGGACCTCTCTCTCCTATATTCCGACCACCGTAGTCGCCGTTGATCCTTCCTCCATCGTTAGAGATGCAATCAACTCCCCTCCGATTGTTTTTCGAATTCGTGGCAAGGATTTTGGATTGGGGTTGGTCTTCTTTGGTTAGGCTTCTTGCCAATTGGAATCGTTGATTGTGTGAAGCTCTCGCATTAATGTCGCAACCTCCTCGTCGGACTTTGAACAAAAACTCTTCGACACGTCTCCGTCTTTTTCACCTACTAGATCAATCGCACAGTGAACCTCTCTCCCTGTCGCCTTTTCGTGGTGTTTTATCTCCAAGCCGTCTCCATTGAATTTCTTCAAATCCTCCGTCATATGAAACCCATCTTTTCTGACATTAGAGTTCTCAAGCATTTGAAACGCCTCCCTTGTCAGATCGTTTTTTAAACATTAAAACATTTGCGTTCCATGACGATTCAGAATCCATACTTCATTGTATTTTCTTCTCTCCATATAAGTATGAATTTGTCATTTTCTAATTCTTGATCTTTCCAATGTTCCATGTAGTCTTCTACTTCGCAATCTTTCCACCTAAACTTTTTTCATAATCCTTCTAAATCTTCTTGGCTTAACATCGTGATAGCAGAAATTACTATAGCAACGCAAAGATCACTGTAGCAGATACCAAAATCACTGTAGCAGCGCAGAAATTACTGTACCTGAGGCCGAAATCCCCATGGCAGAAAAAAAAAATCTCGCAAAATCTTGCTAGCTCTGGTACCATGTTGTTAAAAACTATATTTGTAGAAGCTAAATTAATCTCTATTATAACTATAATCTCTCAATTGTAGGTATGTGTTGAGATTTAACCCAAACTCTACATATCTATCTAAGGCTAAGCCTTTCTCTCTCACTTAAACCAACATCCTAATATACTAAGCTTAGGTTCTCTTTTATAGGAGAAGAAACCTAGCACAAATAGAAGCCCTAACACCAATATAATTAGGAAACTAGTCCTATTATTCAAGGAATTAAATTAAATAGAAGTAACTAAATAAAATGATGCGCACGCGACGTGCTACTCGTATAAAATTATTTTTTGGGCTCTGGCTCTACAGTATAAGGGCAGTTCATGTGTAACTAAAACTCAAAATAACATTAATATTTTTTTGTTGTTAGCGTATGGCTTTGTAGTAATAGTATTTTGCCATTATGTATATTAAGTGTAATAAATGCAAGCAAATGCCAACAATTCGGTCTATGGGATTTCCTCGAATTTCTTAATAACAACTTTTCTTTGTAGACAAGTTACTGGTCAGGGCCTTGAATGGTAAAAGTTTAAAAAAAATTCTTCATGTTCTTTGTCTACTTTATCTCCTTCCTCTTTTTGGTCCACCAAGTATTAGAAGATTTAGTGCTTTTAGTTATGTAGGTATGTGTTGGCTTCACAACGAAGATTACTTCTGTTTTTCGAAACTGAATTTTAAGGGAATATTTCTCAAAGTGAAGTGTCCTTTTGCAGGTACAGAATCTCAAATGCAGGAAAGTACCCTACCGCTGGGACTGTTAAAAAGCAAGTAGGTGGCTCATTCTATGTCATTAGGTTGATCGTTCAGGAACTAGAATATAACTCCAAGATGTCCTCTATAAACAAGGGAAATGAAACTCTGTTTGACGAAGTATCTAATGAAGAGCGCCAACCTTCAATAGAAGCTGAAGAGGTCTCTAGATCTGAAACAATAATAGATTTGACTTCTTCTGAACTGAGCTTGGGAGTCGAGGGTGACTCAAACACTGAAATCATTCATGTGGAGAATATAGGCACTTGCAATAATCTGGAAGCAAAAGAAGGGTCTCAAGCTTCAACTTGGGTTGAGAAACCCGTAATTGAAGAAGCGTCAAATCCTACGACAAAAGTAAGCCTGAAAACCCCGTGTCTTGTTTGTCTTTATTAAGATATAGTTTTTATTGGATGAAAGAACTCGATTAGGATAGAAGTAGGGCATAAAGTAGATCCAGATTGAAATATGGGTGGGAAGTGTCTCATATGGGGTATTGATAATATGACAATTTGACCCAATGTAGATCTGGGTTGGTGATGGTTTAGCTTACTTACCTGGCCAACCCAAATATTCACGATCTCAAGACAATTTATCCCTTATGCAGCCACCTTTTTTTAGATCTTTTTGCTAGGCAACCACATTATCTTATATCTAAAAAAATTCAACTATAATTTTTCTTCTGGATATTTGCCTAGAGCCGGAGATTGACCAATCTGAATAACCAGTTAACCACTATATAATGACGACTTTCTTTTCTTTGTATATCTAACTGCGCACTAGTTAATTTAGTTAATTAACGGAATCTTTCCAACCCATTTATCTCGTATAACTGTGAACTGCGTGGTTGCTCTTTTGGAACTCTAGTTATTGAGATTTTAATAACTTTCCTGAAGGTTCAGAGCTGACATAAATTAGGCGTGGTTTCAAAATGGCGTGGGTGAAGCATTTCCTATTTTGGCTCAGGGGGTAAAATAAGAAGACATTAATCTGACGAGAAATGACCAAACCTATTTTATGCCCTACCTGGAACTGGTGATACTTTCTGATGGGAATTACACTTTACTTGCAGGATGATTATTCTGATTCTATTGGACCACAGAATCTTCAGATGGAACAGGAATTGAAGTCACGTCCACTTCCTGAAAGTCCAGAGGATACTGTAATAGAGACCGTTACTATTCAAAGTTGCCAGGAGGCGAAGGGCCCAAAAGGAGATGTCATGCCGGAGACTGAACTAGATAATTATGAGAGGTGAATACAGTAGGATATATTCTCTTCTCTACTATTATTAGTGTTTATAGCTATGATATGATCATAATGCATATTTGCGTGAAACTTAATGCACTCATCTTACTGTCATTCCAGAGAAGACATTTCTAGAAAGGAGAATAAAGAAGAAGAGTTACCAAAGAAATCAACAATGTGGGGAAACCTAAAGTCTTTTGCAGATGGCTTCATCAATTTGTGGAGAAAACTGTAAATCATACTGCGGATAAAGATGGTACACCTCATTTTTCATCAAGGTCTTATATTCTCCTCGGAAGAACTTAAAAAATGCATGAACTTCTGAAGACTGCTACTGCTGATGATTGTTAAATTGGCATCTTAGGGAAAGAGTTTTGTGCTGAATGTAAATCCCTCTTGGTGATAGTTGCTAGTGTTAATGATGCAGTGAAGAATCTTAGGGAACTCTATACTGAGAAAGGTTAGAGTGCTCCTAATTTTTGGATATTTTTCATTTGCAATTCATCTTTAGATCCGGGAATGCTAAAGTAGTTTGAAAATAAGATGATAGCATCTCAGATTGTGTGGATTGCATTTGCATTGTTACTCTCTCCTAAAGGCTTAATTGATTTCAGTAGCTTCCAATTCACGACTTTAACATGCAATCTGTTGCAGTGTTATAAATATTAGTATATTTCTTTAATCAATCAAACCTCGTCTGTAAACAACCCTGTAAAACCTGTAAACCACCCATTTGCTAGTATAAACCAGATCATTTAGATACTTTAATTGGATAACCATGTTACTTAAACAGTTAAACCTATCCATCGCCTACCCGCATTTTAGTAGGATCAGAGCATTTCAATGATGGCTCCGTGTGACTCTAGGCGATCATTAATTACAGCGGGGTAACTCGTATTTTTTTCCCTCGAGATTTGTTTTCTATATTGAATATTAATTACAACGGGGTAACTCGTATTTCTTTCCCGTATTTCTTTCCCTAGAGATTTGTTTTCTATATTGAATATTAGTCGGGGATTCGATCCAGGGAAGAATTAAATGTACCAGAATCTAAGGCATTGATCATGGGTCAAGTAAATATGGTTTTGAACCTTGCACATGTATATAGTAAATTCCGATATCCTTAAACCCTTAGAGCATGGGCGGCACAATAGATATCCAAATTCTCTTATTTTCGGTTTTTCAGAGGCTATCGCTCAAATTTCAAAATTTTCAGTAGCTATTTGTGGCGACCTGTTTTCGTCAGACCTCTCAGTGGCCCACGTAAACAAATATCTTAAAAAATTATTTTAAAAAATATATATATTTCATGCGCCAATTCAATTGGCGCAGTATATATATATATATTTATTATTATTATTATTACAAAAAATATTTAAAAAATTTGGGCGCCAATTGAATTGGCGCACAATTTTATTTTTTTTATATTATTTTTTATTAAAAAATATTATATATATATATATATATATATATATAAAAACTGACACTATCCCCACCCTGGAAAAAGAAAAAAATTTGGCTATAGCTACATGTCATATTTTCCCTGAATTTATGCCTAGGTGGCTCGCTAACTTAGCGAGGCTGCTGCCCATGCTCTTAGTAGACTAACTATAAGTAGAGGGCAAAAGAGCGTAGCGTTTACTCACTTGATCACATCCTCTAATACTAATACTAAAAGCATGTGCAGCAGCTAGGTGAATGATGACATGGCAAGGTGAATCCATGAATTCACCTTGTTTTGGCTCAAATCCCCCCACAGTAGCAACTAGGTCGATTGGCTGACGTGTCCACCCAAAATCCACCTTGAGGGTGGTCTTACTTTATTGATGCCCCACACTTCTGAACTGTGCGGCATCAATAACCAATTATATTATGATACTTGTCAAGATTTAAGTGGCTCTCATTCCCCGCAGTTCTGAAGTACGGGGAATATATAATCCCTAAATTAATTATTTCAAAACAGCTACGTAACATCATTTAATTGGTTTTCATGCCCCACACTTATAAACTGCTAGGCATGTTTAGACGTTGAATTTGTGACACGTGGACATATCTCTACCATCATTTTGTTCTGCAGTTCTGAACTGCGGTGAGTAATATTCACCTTGTTTTAGAGGTGAATTGTTATGGGTGGATTTGGGTGAATTCACCCTTAGAGCATCCACAACAGTTAGGTGGGTGAATTCGCCCAAAACCAGGGTGAATCCAATCCACCCACAGCAGTTCAAGTTTAAAATCAAGGTGAATTTGTCTTGCGCAGTTTAGAACCGCGCGGGAGAGCCAACACTCAAGATATGTCGACGTGTTTTAATCTCAGCCTTCCATATCTCCAGCGCACTTCTAAACTGCGCAGCACTACCAGCCAATAACAAATTGACGATATTTTTTTATTTTTAAATAATTAGCCGCGCAGTTCAAAACCGCGTGGTATAAATTTTTTTTAAAAATAATTTACACGTGTTGTAATCTTATTGGCTCGTTGACTACGCGCGATTCAGAAGGGGGCGACGTGAATTCGCCATAAGGGTGGATTTTTCATCGCCACGTCACCGATTCACCTAACTGCTAAGAGACATTTTGGGTGGAAAAGATGGTGGATTTCAAATCCACCCACCACGTCAGGGTGTACCTAGCTGCTGTCATATGCACCAGCAACGTGAAGGATGGCATGGCAAGGAGAGAGTGAATTGACCATATTCTCTCTTTTCCACCCACAACAGCTACGTGGATTAGCCTATGTGGCAACCCAAAATTCACCTACCAATTATATAATGACACTTGTTAAGATTTTAGTAGCTCTCATGCCTCTCACTTCTGAACTGCGGGGCATATATAAACCCCAAATTAATTAAGCTAATTGGCATCATTTAATTGGTTCACATTCCCCTCACTTCTGAAATGCTAGGCATATTTAGACATTGGATTTGTGACATGTGGCCACATCTTAATCGTTGGTCAGCCCGCGCAGTTCTGAACTGCGGTGAGGAGAATTCACCTTGTTTTGTGGGGAAATTGTTGTGGGATAGATTGCATTTGGGTGAATTCGCCCACCCCTACTGCTGCATATGCTCTAATACTATTACTAATAATAATACCGGAGTGTGTATGAGAGGCACTGAGATTGATGCTCAAACTTCATTGATGTCTCATCTCTTTGCGTTAGTAGTAGTGATCATCAGCTCTTTAGCAGTATTATCCAATGCTCAAGGGTCAAGGCTATGATAACCCTTCACCTCCCATAGTAGCCGCTTCACCCTCGTCTGAAGTTGCAGGGAAAGAGTTCCCTCCCCAGTCTTTCCTCTACAATGATCCCCTAAGAAAATGTAACGGCAAAAATATCACATGTCCCTAGCATTCAAACCTGCTGATACTATGGCTAAAGCTTGCACTATCGAATGCAACTCTCCTAAATGTGAGGCTCACTGTAAGAGTACGTATCTCTCTTTCGCTTTTTGTATGTGTAACGTAGACTTATTCGCTCATTTCCGTGAAGAGAGGTGGTGAAAACAAATACAGGACTAGTTTGCTCATTTCCGTGGATTGCAATGTCTACATTTTCTCGCCTGAATCATCAGCCTATGTTTCCAAGTCTTTGGTATTGGATTCCACAAACACCATGGAATGCACTAGTACGTTGAGCAATGGACGTGGCATTGTTTGTTGCACGCAGGAAGTGAAAGTAAGTAACAAGATCAAAAATATAGATAGAGAGCGTGTGCGCGTAAAATAGTTGAATAAATCCTAATGGGATATTCAGTTTCATTTTCTCCATTGCGATGTCTTATAGTAAAATAACTTATTTCTGCAAATACCATATCATACTCGTTGCTAAGTTTACGTTAATACTATAGATGCTTTGAAAATGCCAAATCAGTCGGCATGCTTTAACTTAAATGCCAAATCATTTGGCAAGGTTTGTTTTTCAAATATGCCAAATCATTCGTCAAGATCAACTATCGGAAGTTTCGGAAATGCCAAATCATTTGGCATATTGCAATATTAATCTGTCACTATATAGTCAATTTGCAATACACATACTTTCTGACTCTGTAACAACTTATTGTTCTTGAACTATTAAATGACAAATGAAGGAAAACTTGGCATTGAATTGGAGACCTGCTCTATCATGCCATGGTGATGGTGCTATTGTTAGTTAAGGATGTCAAAATGGAAGATGTTCTCCAAGTTCTCAGTGAAAGATTCTTCAAGTCCGGCATTCAGGAAAAGAATAGCCCGAAATGAAAACAATTATAATCCCATCTTCAATGCAGGTTATCCACTACAAACCAGAGGACATAAACCTGCGGAGAACTTGTATAAGAATTCCGAGGATCCAACTGTATTCTGTCTTCAATTCAAATACTATGGGATTAATGCCAAGAAGAAATTGGCTGTGAGATTAAAGTTGTATTATTACACTTCAAAATAAATATTTGAACAAAAAGATTTAGACTTCAAACTGGCATAAAAAGAAAATAAATACAAATGACTTACATTTACATCAAACATCTAACTCAACAGAGGTAACAATACCTTTACATCAAACATCTAACTCAACAGTGGTAACAGTACCTTTACTTTGGCGCTTTGGCAAGATTTTATCAACCAAACTAATGAATTTAGCTTCTAGTCCATCTGCTGCAAGCAAATCTTTTACACTAGATGTGTTTGTTGCGTTAAGTGGAAAATCCCTGTCAACCATATCATTGAGAAGTTGGATTGCTTTATCAATTTCGTTATTCAGAAAAAATCCTCCAACCATAGCATTATAGGTAATATTATCCGGAGTAAGACTGTCGAAGAGTTTCTTCGCCTCATCTACGTTGTTTGATTTGCACATATGGTTTATAACTATATTGTAAGTAACAATATCGGCCTTTAATCCTCCATTTTCCAACTCTTCAAATAGACTCATTGCTTCCGCATAACTACCATTTCTAAATAGGCCATTTTAGTGTACGTATAAACATCTGGAATTTGCCCCCGAGCTTGCATCTCCATAAAAAACTCTTGCGCCGCTGCAACTCTCCCAACCTTGCATAAACCATTTATTAGGGAATTGTATGCAATGACATCAGGTGTTAACCCATTGCTACGCAAATCTTCAAAAATTTGCATAGCGTCATCCAACTTCTTTGCCATGCAATACCCATTTATCAATATGGTGTAGCTGATAACATCAGGCTCACATCCCCTAACCACCATGGAATGCAACACTTTAGTTGCCTCATCCATTTGGCCGTGTAAACAATATCCATCCATCAAAGCGTTGTAGGTTATTGTGTTTGGTTCCACGCCTCTTTCAATCATCAAATCAAACAACTCATGGGCCTTTTTGAACATGCCTTCCTTGCACATAGCCTCGATTAAAATGCTAAACGTACATACATCTGGCGAAATTCCACGACCTATCATTTCACTAAATAACTTTGTGGCTTCTTCCCATTGGCCGGAATTGCATAAGCCATTTATCAAAGAACTGTAAGTTACTACATCGGGTCTTACACTTCTTATAGACATCAACTCCAATAGAGTTTGCGCCTTTTCTGTCCTCCCATCCTTGCAGAGAGCGTCAATCACAATGTTGAATGTTACTATGTTTGGGGAAACTCCAGAATTCCCCATTTTGTTGACATAAGATTCAGCGTCCACCCACATACCTAAACTACATACACCTCGAATGATGGAACTGTAAGTGAAGACATCTGGTGCAACACCTTTGGAAATCATTTCTTCAAAGAGGTTCTGGGCTTTGGGTATCTGTTTATCCTTACATAGACCGTCGATGAGTGCATTGTACATTACTATGTTAGGCTTGGAATTTCCTTTCTCCATATCCATGAGCAACTTAATAGCTTGATCAACATTCCCAGTTTTACATAGTCCGTCGACCATAGTTCCATAAGTAACATCACTACATATATACCCAATCTCTGTGATTTTGTAAAACAACTTGATTGCATCCTTTACTCTATTCTCCTTGAAAAGCCCTTTGAGCAAAGTGTTGAAAATAACTAAATCTGGTTCAAACCCACTCTTGAAAATGTATCCAACAACAACAAACCCAAAATTCACCTTACCCATTTGACAAAAACAATTGATTAAGGTACCAAATGTAGATATATCAGGTGTAATTTCCTCAGAAGCCATTGTTCTGAACATTGTGATTGCAGTGGAATATTGTCTCAACTTGCACATGACTCCTAACAGTTGATTAAAAGGGTAAATCGAAGGCGATGGTCGCATTCGAATAGCGTTATTGAACAAACCCTTGGTTTCTTCTATCCCAAGGTTCCCCGATTTGCATCTATCTCTAACAAATTGCTGAAAATGAGCTAATGTAGATAGTGGGTTGGAGTGAAAATAAGAACCGAAAGTACTGACCTTATGAAGCTCGGAGATTATCTTCATCTTCATCTTCTTCTTCATACCAACAACAACAAGTGATCTTTCAAACAACTTGTTCATAGCTTCAAAGAGGAGAGAGTTGGTAGTGCTATTCAAAGAAAGTCTATTTTTCAAACAAATGTATTTTTCAAACACATTAATAAAGAACACCTGTTATCTCTTTTCTTTTCCTGCATTCATTTTGTTCCTTGTAGCTGGAATCTTTTTGATTTATGAACAGTTATGAGAATATCTCCTTTTCTGGGGCTAGTTGATCCATCAAAATTGTCAGTTTTACGCCATCTTTGTGCATGACTTTGATTTGTTATCTGCATATAATGTGCGTACAAACAGTTATTGAGATGGTACACAGATCCCAGTTTCAGTATGTTCTAGCCGGCTGGGAAGGCTCAGCCAGATTCTTGTATACGAGGCATAACAAACTTCATGTACCTGAAGGTATGTATATCTCTTAGTACAAATGGTTTAGAACTCTTTAGTTCTTACTTTTTTAGTAGCTGTAATAAATTTGAGCTATTTGTTGATGTTGCAGGGAAATACTATCTCGTGGACAATGAGCATGCAAACGTTTCCAGGTTTCGTTCACCCTTATGATGAATTGCGGTAAGGTATTAGTGAACTTGAAGGTGACAGTTGTTCTCAAAGTGCAAAAGAGCTATTCAATTGTAGTCATTCATTGTTAAGAAAATGTCTTCAAATTCATGCTACCCTTGAAGCTTACTCATGTAACTAACAAACTCTCAGATTTTATATATTTTTTTGCCCCCAACAAAAGAAATCAATTAATTCACCTTTACTTTGTTATTTTCTATATCACCTTGTACACTCATCGCCAAGCGAATATTTTTCTGCTTCAACGATATTATCAAGTATCTGCATATATTAATTGGAAACAATATCACTTGTACATTCAAAAACTTGTCTTACTTCCATTATGTTGTAGAGTCATGGTTCTGCATCATTTTTGGCTTATCATATTCTATACTATCTTGTATGTACCCTGAGTTCCTTTCAATTCTTAGACCTTGATCATGGAGGATCTGTGTTGTTTTCACTCCAATCAACGGTCCCTTATGTGTCAGATACACTATTCCTAACAAATTCTTGCTGCTATGAATATTTTTGTTTCTGTATTAGATTCAGACGCATGCACACCAGAGAAAATTATGTATGTTATTTATCTTATTACAACGCATATATGTAGTATTGGAACTCTCAGGATCCACATATTTCACACTTTACCTGTACTAGATTCCTAATCGCATATCCAAGATTTCAAACTTTTGTTATGCAGTTTTCAGACAATCAAAAATTATAATTTATTCTCGGTATCAAGTAGTTATTTCCTTAATAACGGTTGGTTTTCGTATGCAATTTGGTAGCATTGAAAGTTACTTCTTTTACCTTGTCCTTATACATGCATCTTAGATATCGATTTAACTTGTTATTTTCCTTCTTTGATTCAGATCCTAGATTGTCTTGGAAAATCTTTCGACAGTGATTCTCACTCTCCAGCCGAGTTCTTATCTAGTATATCCAGGTGATGAATTATTTCTAAGATGGCTTGGATTGCATTTCATGTTTCCTTAAATATAATATATCTCTTCTTTTCTTGCAGCCGAAAGACACTGATTTACCTGGTTCTTACAGTTAGTCACATGTATCCAGATTACGATTTCAGGTATTTCTATCTTGTACTTTATGCGGTTCTGGGAGGAGGATCTTGAGTAATGCCAATATCAGCTTGTTGGGCGACATGGCAACCCGCTGTGTGATCCTCTAACCAAAACTGGGAATGTTGTCAAAAGGTTTGACAGACGGTTCAATGAACTGTCGGAGCTGAGAGTTCAATTCTCTCCATTTCCCAAAAACGATATTGTGGATGTGTTTCTACTATAATGAATTCTACTATACTCATATTTTCGTGGATTTGTAAATACTTATTCTTTAAATAACAATATTTGTGTACATATTCCCGGTTAATTAGTGCCATGCAAGCTCACCATTTTTTCAGAAAAGAACTATGGGACGATTTCAGGCAGATCTTTGATACCTACACGTTTGAAGCGGCCAAGGTATGGTACATATATGTAAATTTGTTTTGCTAATTAAGAAGTATTATTTATGTTGAATCATCCTTTATGCTGTAAAAAAATCTCTCTTTCTATATATATATATCTGTTCTAAAATATTTTCTCACAGAAGAAGTGGTGTTTGACTGTGATATGTTTTGTGAGCACTATGAACTAGATTATGTGTCTTACCTTGTTATTGGAATAAAGGGGCATATACGGAGAGTAACGGAGAGGCATGATTTCCGTAGTAAAAGGTGCAACTGCACCCATACAGTACATGGAACTCGGCATCTGCACTAGAGCATGAAATCAACCACACTCAGATTATTATTACACTATGTTACAAGATCCCTTACAGTTGTGGCATACCAAAGGGTCCAAAGATCATTACTTGATCTTGCACAATCTCTGTTAGTCAAGCTCTCGTTGCACCATAGGCCATGTCAGGAAAGAAGTTCTCTTTCTGACAACCTTTATGGTAACTGATCATCTGTAATCAAGGTTATAGCAAATAAGTATAATCCTTCCGATACCCATTCTCTGTAATATGCATCAATCAGGATGTTGAACGTTACTACATTTGGTGAAATCCCACGATTCATCATTTTGTCGAAATAAGATTCAACTTCATTCCACCTACCTGAACTGCATAAGCTATGAATTAATGAGCTGTAAGTAAAGGCATTCGGTACAACACCTTTGGAAACCATTTCCTCAAAGAGGTTCTGAGCCTTATTTATCTGTTCATCCTTACATAAACCGTCGATGAGTGCACTGTACACTACAATGTTAGACTTGCAATTTCCGCTCTCCATATCTTGAAACAACTTAAAAGCCTTATCGACATTCCCACTTTTACATAGTCCGTCCACCATAGTTCCATATGTAAAATCATCACACGCATACCCATTCTCTGTAATTTTGTTAAACAACTTGATTGCATGCTTTACTCTATTCTCCTTGAAAAGCCCTTTGAGCAAAGTGGTGAAAATAAATATATTTGGTTCAAACCCACTCTTGAAAATGTTTCCCACAACAGCAAACCCGAAATCCACCTTACCCATTTCACAAAAACAATTGATTAGCGTGCTAAGTGTAATTACGTTCGATCTAATTCGCGAGGAAGCCATTGATTTAAACATTGAGATTACGGTCGAATACTGATTCAACTTGTTGAGAACTCCTAACAGTTGAGTGAAAGGGTGAATCGAAGGCAAGGGTCGCATTTGAATGGCATTATCGAACAAACCCATTGCTTCTTCTATCCCAAGGTTCCCAGATTTGCATCTATCTCTAACAAAAAAATTAAAATGTGGGTTGGAATGATGGGAATGAGAAGAGGAAGTGAAAGTATTGACCTTATGAAGCTCAGAGATCATCTTCATCTTGTTCTTCTTCTTGTTCATCATGGCTTCAAAGTCTGAGAGTTTCACTTCAAAGATGAGAGTTGGTGTTGCTCTTGAGAGACCCCTAAGAGTGATGTAAGATAATCTCCGAGAGTGCTTGTAGAACTAAGCTGGTCAAGTAGCCCAAGTCTTAAGATATATGTACCAGATTCACAGTTTATCTAAGGTAAATCCATTTATACACCTTGCATAAATACCATATTAGAAAATGTAGTTGTTAAAATCCAAATGTTATATTTATAATCGTCATCAACTAGACGACATTGTAGTACAAAACTCATAAACGTGTAGATCCTGGAGAATAGGGAGAACACATCAGAACTTCTATATATTACAGGTAGAGCACATTTTTAGAGATAACGTGAAAACCAAACCCAAATCTTAATAAACAATTGGGAAATCTTAATAAACATTTCCCAATTCAAAAATTCTGCAAAACCAAAGCAAGAAATAAATAAAAAATCATCAGTTCTAAATGGAGTGCAAAACTGTTATAGGAATCCGTTAGAATCAGTATGATGTAAATTGATTGTGCGGAAGCCAATAATCAAGAAAAACACATTAGTTTAACAAAAAGAATTAATTAGGTTCTTGAGGAACCCTAATTTTATTAACTAGAACTCTTGTTATGAATAACTGAATTAACTAACTAATAAATAAATAACCTAGAACTCCTCCTTTATAGAACACAAGGGGGTTAGAATTAGGAACCCATATTGGATCTCTCCAACAGAGCTTAAGCTAAAACATAAAATATAACATTAAATAAACATAGGTCATATGGTGGGTAGACGATCCTATGAGGGATGTGCTACATCAAACCCTACCTCTGTGGAAGAATTCGACCACGAATTCAACCGGTCGGTGTAATAAAAAAATAGGATAGGGTCCCTCTGTTAAAAATATGCGCCTAAAATCCATGAGTCCTCTGAATCGAGCTTACTCACCCAATGTACCTTGTACATATGATAGACACCCCTCTTTGGCGTCTCATTTGTACTCTGCTCTAGGACGATGTCAATACGGTCATACTCATGTTACTGCGGAAGAGGAATCGGCAACGTAATGGGTGACACATGATTACCAACAAAAGGAGAAATGAGACTCAGTTTAATAACGTGAGAACGTCGCATATGTCGTGGGAGGTCAAGCTCGTAAACATTCTCCCCAATACGCTGAACAATATGGAAATGACCCGTTCGTCGAAGGGCTAATTTGGAACCCACCCCGGAACGATGTTCCTTCTCGATATACAGCATAACCAAATCACCGGTATCACTGCTGCTCTATAGGCCTTCAATATCGAAGGTATCGAGAAGGTATCACTGCTGCTCAATATCGAAGGTATCACTGCTGCTCTATTTGTGCTGCAATTCTTCATAAACAAATTATACAGTCCATATATATTTCACTAGAATGAATCTGAGAAAACAAATAACAAAGTCCTACAGAAATTTCAGCAAAGTCTGCGCCAAAAAATCAAATAACTTAAGGTAGCCTAAAAGAACATAAATACTCAACAAAGATGGCTTTGCCGCTACGCAAACAATGAAGAATTACACTTTAAGATAAGCATTTGAACAAAAAGATTCAGACTTCAAATTGGCATAAAAACAAAATAAATACAGAAATTTATTGTTATTGTAGGCTACCCTCAACGAAGATTGAGTCTTTTTTGGAGAAATATTCAAGTAAGTAGCATGAAAATAAGTTATATGTATGGAAATAAACTAGATCAATGCCTTTTTAACAATCACATTAACGTCTTTTTATAAGGTATCAAGTACACAAAACAAAATTTCAACCTCAAATATTGTCTCTCTAGTAATTTTTTTGTAACGTCATGTTTTAACTACTTGCAAATACAATAACATCGTCATATTAAGAAGCACACCAGTTAATTTTGAAGTAACCTCAAATGGATGAAGTACTTTAAACGTTCTTATTAACGCTTACATTAATTTATCTAATAGATAAACTGCAGCGAAAAGGAAACTTTCAAGCTTAATTACAGGCATAATTTACCCTAAAACCTACAAAGGAATGCTATAAATATCACAAATCCTTATATTTCCTTCTCAAAACAACTAATATTTCACATTTCTACGACTTGTTAACATGGCATCAACCGGTAACATCTTGGGCTTGTTGATAAGCATTTCGTTGCTTCTCGTTATACTTCTAGCAACCCCAGGTTCAGCACAGAGGTCTAGAAACCGTCGTCGTAGTATGAACATGAACGTGATTGATAGATGCTGGAGAAGTGATCCTAACTGGAGCAGAAACCGTCAACAACTAGGGAAATGCTCTGTGGGATTCGTAGGAAAGATGACGAATAATATAGGAAGGGGTGTAACCTATTATACGGTCACGGACCCAAATGATAACCCCTTGAGCCCTAAGTTTGGAACGTTGAGATACGGAACGACTAGGCTCAGAGGGAAGGTTTGGATTACGTTTGCGAGGGACATGAGGATCACGCTAGGGAAACCGCTTCTTGTTAGTAGTTTTACAACCATTGATGGGCGAGGTGCAAGTGTTCACATAGCTGGTGGAGCTTGTTTCTTGCTTAATGAGGTTACGAATGTGATCATCCATGGCCTAATATTCCACCAGTGCCGATCGCAACCTCCAGGTCCCGTAATGGGTCCTGGTTCTAAGATTGTACAACTTGGGAACCTAGATGGCGATGCAATTCGCCTAGTCGCATCAACAAAAATTTGGATTGATCATAACACGCTTTACCAATGCCAAGACGGACTTCTCGACGTCACACGTGGGTCTACAGACATTACGATCTCCAACAACTGGTTTAGAGATCATGACAAGGTCATGCTTCTAGGCCACGACGATGGCTTTGTTCAGGACAGGAGGATGAGAGTGACAGTGGTCTTCAACCATTTCGGTCCCAACTGCAACCAACGGATGCCTAGGGTTCGTCACGGCTATGCACACGTAACAAATAATTTATATCTTGCGTGGGGAGACTACGCCATCGGAGGTAGTATGAACCCTAGTATCAGAAGTGAGTCAAATTTCTTCATTGCACCAAAGACGGGCAACAAAATGGTAACTAATTAACTTTTAATTTACTTCAGTTTAGTCTCGATTTAACTTAAATTTTGAATCGTGAACAAAAAAGCAGGTAACTTGGAAGCAGGACGGAATAGGAAGTGGACAGGCAATGACGTCGGTGAGAGATATGTTTACGAACGGTGCCTATTTCAGTCAAACAGGCCATAGCGGCGCAGGGTCAGGACCACGTTATAACCGCCAACAAAGGTTCAGAATATCAGATGCCAGAGCTGTAAGGTCATTAACAAGATCAGCAGGTGCACTACGATGCTCAAGATCTAGGTGCTGATATCAAACGACTATGGCAAAGCAAAAAATAAGTACACGAGGATACAAGTTTTCGAAGTTCGACACACATATATATATACTGCCACGAACTGAAATTTCTATAAATAAAAGACCGTATTGTAATAGTACAAGCCTGTTGATTATTCTTATTATTCCTCGTCTGAACTTTCGTAAGTTAAACCTAACAAGCTTTTAACAGGACTCTCTGGTTTGCTCTCAACTTCTCCTTTACCAGGTAATGCTGGAGACCGCTCTTTCACGGGGTCGGGTTTGGTTTCCTGGTTCACTGGAGCTCTGGAACTTGACCTGTCGGATGGGCTCGAAACCCTGTGTGTCTCATTGGTCTGATCTCTACAATGTTCTTCAGGAGAATGTATGAATATATAGGAACATATACATGTAGAAGATAGGTTATAAAAGAATGCTTCCTACACAATGTTCTTCAATAGAGCCCACTTGGAGTTTCGTAAAGGTTTCTTTTAAATGAGGATGATCTCCATGAGCAAGGAAATTGTTGTGGGGTGGATTGCATTTGGGTGAATTCACCCACCCTACTAATACTATTACTAATACTAATACTAATACAAATACTAATACCAGAGTGTGTATGAGAAGCTCAAACTTGATTGATGTTTCATCTCTTTGCATTAGTAGTAGTGATCATCAGTTTTCAAGCGTGACAACACATGGATACAAGCTCGTCGCTAAGTTTTCAAAATGGGGACTAATGGATAGTCGTGGCTAAGTTTGCGCTAATACTATAGATGTTTCGAAAATGCCAAATCACTCGGCTTGTTTTAACTTAAATGCCAAATAATTTAGCAAAGTTTGCTTTTTAAATTTGCCAAATCATTTGGCACCTTCAGTATATATGCCAAATCATACGGCAAATTATTCTAAAATTGGGATTTTTCGGAATGCCAAATCATTTGGCATTAGTTCAGCTAAAAGCCAAATCATTCAGCAAGTTCTGCAAAAATTGGAAAGTTTCGGAAATGGCAAATTATTTGGCATTTTCAGTATATATGCCAAATCATTAGGCAAATTCAGCTAAAATTGAGATTTCCCAGAATGCCAAACCATTTGGCATGATATAATCTGAACGGTAAATCATTTGGCAAGTTCTGCTTAAATTGTTCGGAAATGCCAAATTATTTGGCACGTTCAGTATATATGCCAATCATTCAGTAAATTTTGCTAAAATTGGGTTTTTCTAGAATGTCAAATCATTCGGCGTGTTTTGCTAACATTGGAATGTTTTTCAAATGCCAAATCATTAGGCATGTTTACGGTAAAAAGCCAAATCATTCAGCAAGTTCTACTATTGTGAGTTTCGAAAATGCCCAATTATTTGGCAAGTTGTAATATTAATGCCAAATCATTCGACAAATTTTGCTAAAATTGGAATATGATTTTTCTTGTTCACAAATGGTATCAGTGGACATAAAACTTTTATTTCACACTGGTTTTCTTTTTGCAGCATGACATTTTATTCTGATAGTGTTTATATTCCATGGATGCTAAAGGAAATATATGATTTGGTCCCTCTGATTTCTTCTTAGGCAGCTGCCTTTACATGAAATGCGAATACTTTGAAGACTAAAATGAGTAGCTCAGAGAGCCGTATCTAAGAGCATCTCAAATATGACACTGTCCCCCCATTCTGTAAATGAAAAACCTGTATCTCAAGTGTTCCATCATCACACAAGATCATAAAATCATCACTTTTGGGTAAAGATCATCCCACAAAAACGACAATGCTTCATCTCTTTTGATAAATCTAATAATACAGAGAGCTAATAGTTTGAACCACTGATAGTTGAAAGAAGGAGATATAATAGTACAAAATAATTCAAAGTCAAGTTGTCTAAACTTTCTATAAAAATGAAACAAAAGCCAAGTTGTTTCCTCTGATATTTTATCCTCCGTTCAAAGCCAAGTGGACGGAACACTTGTTACCAAAAAAAAGGGGTAGGTTTCTCTAGTATCTCCCTGCCTGCCACTCCATGATATCACCCTGACTTTTCATATATAGGCCTTCAATATCGAAGGTATCACCGCTGCCCTATTTGTGCTGCAATTCTTCATAAACAAATTATACAGTCCATATATATTTCACTAGAATGAATCTGAGAAAACAAATAACAAAGTCCTACAGAAATTTCAGCAAAGTCTGCGCAAAAAAATCAAATAACTTACATTTACTCAACAAAGATGGCTTTGCCGCTACGCAAACAATGAAGGATTACACTTTAAGATAAACATTTGAACAAAAAGATTCAGACTTCAAATTGGCATAAAAAGAAAATAAATACAAATGACTTACATTTACTTTAAACATCTAACTCAACAGTGGTAACAGTACCTTTACTTTGGCGCTTTGGCAAGAATTTATCTACCAAACCAATGAATTTACCTTCTAGTCCATCTGCTGCAAGCAAATCTTCTACACTAGATGTGTTTGTTGCGTCAAGTGTAAAATCCCTGTCAACCATATCATAGAGAAGTTGAACTGCTTTATCAATTTCGTTATTCTGAAAAAATCCGCGAATCATGATATTATATGTAACATTGTTTGGAGTAGGACCCTTATCTACCATTTCTGTGAATAAATCCTAAGATTATTTCAAAATTCCTTTACTTATAAGCCCATTGATCATTGAAGTAAATGTTTGAGTGTTGGGTTAACTCCTTAGAAGGAAGACTATCAAAGAGTTTCTTCCCTTCATCCAAGTTATTTGATTTGCACATGTTATCAATAACTGTATTAGGTAACAATATCAGCTTCCAATCCCTCATTATCCATCTTTTCAAATAGTCTCATCGCTTCCTCATAACTACCATTTGTAAATATGCCATCCAACAATACGTTGTATGTGTAAACATCTCGACCAGGTCTCTGAGTTTGCAGCTCCACAAAAAGCTCCTGCGCCGCTGCGACTCTCTTAACCTTGCATAAACCATCTATTAAGAAAGTGATGTAATGACATTGGGTGTTAATCCCTTGCTACACATATCTTCATCCGACTTCTTAGCCTTGAAATACCCATTTATCAAATTGTTGTAGCTGATAACATCCGGCTCAGAACCCCTAACGGCCATTAAATGAAACATTTTTGCTGCCCCATCGATTTGGATTTGTTAACAATATCCGTTCAACAATGAGTTTTGAAGGTAGCTGTGTTTGGCTCCAACCCTCATTTTGGGATTTTTGTTAGAGATAGATGTAAAGTAGGGACCTTGGGTTTGAAGAAGCCAAGCATTTGTTATATAAGGCTCCTCAACTGCGACCTTCAATTTACCCTTTTAATCAACTGTTAGGAGTCCACAATAAGTTGAATGAGTATTCCATTATACAATGTTTAGAACAATGGACTTCCAAGGAATTACACATGATGTATCTGCATATAATACATTAATCAATAGTTTTGTTGAACTGGGTAAGGTTAAGTTCGGGTTAGTTGTTGTTGGCAAAATTTTTAATAGTGGGTAAGAACCCCATGTTATCATTTTCACTACTCTGCTCAAAGGGATTTTCAAGGACAAAAGAGCAGAGTATGCAATCAAGTTGTTTGTGACTTTTCTATCCTTGCAATGAGCATATATTAATATGTTGTATTGGTGGAATTCCACCATCCGTCATGTACTTGATATAATATTAAACTTCATACCATATACCTATACTGCAATAGCCACGGATTAATGCGGTGTACGTAATGAAATTGGGCTCAACAGTTTTGTAGATAAAAGGTGTTAAGCCTAATGTTATTACTTACACCTCCGTGGCTATTGCAGTGTAGCTATATGATATGAAGTTCAATATTATATGAAGTACGTGACGGATGGTGAAATTCTACCAAACGTAGTAACATATAACATATTGATAGATACTCATTGCAAGAATGGAAAGATAGAAAAGGCACAAACAATTGATTGCATGCTTTACTCTATTCTCCTTAAAAATCCCTTTAATCAATTTCCTTTCTCCATATCCTTGAGCAACTTAATAGCTTGATCAACATTCCCAGTTTTGCATAACCCATCAACTATAGTTACTTAAGTAACATCACTACATGTATACCCATTGTCTAGACTTGCTGCATGAGCGTGCTTTAGTTCTTTCTTTCTTTTTTTATTATTGTAGGCTAACCTCAACAAAGATTGAGTCTTTTTTGGAGAAATATTCAAGTAAGTAGTATGAAAAAAAGTTATGTGTATGGAAATAAACTAGATCAACGCCTTTTTAACAATCACATTAACGTCTTTCTATAAGTTATCAAGTACACAAAACAAAATTTCAACCTCAAATATTGTCTCTTTAGTAATTTTTTTGTAAGGTCATGTTTTAACTACTTGCAAATACCAGTTAATTTTGAAGTAACCTCAAATAAAGATCCATTAGTATGGTGTGGTAATGAAGTACTTAAATTTTTTTATTTTATTTTGCAAGGTAAGTCGGTTTTACATAGAGATCCGTAACCAACATTGGCCAAAGAGGCTTAACACTTAAATTAATTTCTTTAATTGACAAACTACAGTGAAAAGGAAACTTTCAAGCTTAACTACAGACATAATTTACCCTATACCTACAAAGGAAAGGTTTGGATTACGTTTGCGAAGGACATGAGGATCACGCTAGGGAAACTGCTTCTTGTTAGTAGTTTTACTGCCATTGAGGGGCGAGGTGCAAGTGTTCATATAGCTGGTGGGGACTGTTTCTTGCTTAATGAGGTTACGAATGTGATCATCCATGGCCTAATATTCCACCAGTGCCTATCGCAACCTCCAAGTTTTCGAAGTTTTGACACATATATATACTGCCACGAACTGAAATTTCTATAAATAAAATACCGTATTGTAATAGTACAAGCCTGTTTATTCCTCCTCGTCTGAACTTTCATAAGTTAAACCTAACAAGCTTTTAACAGGACTCTCTGGTTTGCTCTCAACTTCTCCTTTACCAGGTAATGCTGGAGACCGCTCTTTCACGGGGTCGGGTTTGGCTTCCTGGTTCACTGGAGCTCTGGAACTTGACCTGTCGGACGGGCTCGAAACCCTGTGTCTCTTTGGTCTGATCTCTACAATGTTCTTCAGGAGATCTTGTTGTCTACAACCCGATGATAAGCACATTTAGCCCATGTCCTCAATTAAATATCTGAGAAACGAAAAATATATATAAGAAGAGATGTACCTTATACCGCTTTTTGGCTTAGGTTCAACACGAAGTGGCAGTGGCGCTGCTATAGGTGTAGAGTCCGCTAAAGTTGCAGCTTTGTGCATATTGATTAAGATAAACAGAAGAAGGAAAATCTATGAATATATACGCACATATACATGTAGAAGATAGGTTATCAAAGAATGCTTCCAACACAATGTTCTTCAATAGAGCCCACTTGGAGTTTCATAAAGGTTTCTTTCAAGTGAGGATGATCTCCATGAGCAAGGAAATTATTCATCCCTAATAAAAATCAATCCCAACAAAAACTCATTAGCCTGTCAAAGTCTATATCTCAAACTATAATCATCATTTGACAGTCAGAAGTTTCAAATCTAAAAAGATTTGGGAGAGAAAGAGATCATTCTAGTGAAAAAAAGCTCACATAGAAATTCCAAGGGCCAACACAACTGTTGTATACGGTGAAATAAATTATCCCTAAAGGGGTTGTGATTAAGGAACATTTTTGAAACTCCTTCAGCATGCAGCAACTTGGAAAATTGAGTACAGAACTCAATTCTGCGAAGAGAATTAACAACTTCTCATCATGAAGATGATTCACATTAAAATATAAGCTCTTTTGAAAAACTAAAAGAGGATAGCAATAACTATGCCATCTATTTTATTGACTACACTTATCGTTAGAAGATACGATCAAAGCTGAATTTTGGTGAAGATGATTTCTTCGTGAAAATAATCATCTTAATATAGAGCTAAATCAAAATCATCTTCTACATTGTTCTACCATCAAAACAGGATTGCAAAATTTGATTGAGCCCTCCATATTATCAAATCACATTTATTGTTAGAAAACCTAATAAAGAACTTAGCCCTGCCGACGAGGAAAGGATAGTTTTCACCAAAAATCAGCCATTCACTTATTATCATGTAAGCATGATTCTCCGAGTGGGTGGGTGTTCAGAAGAGTGATAATAGGTCCAAAACAAATAATTATTCATGTGGGAAGAAAATGTGCTAAAACGGGGTCAAAAGGATATCTTAAATGCAGCGAATGCTCGTTTCTCAGTACGGCGTAAAAGGCGTTCGGCATCTTCCTCAGCTTCCATCTGTTCTTTCAGGTAGAGCAGGTCGTCGCTATCCAAAGCTGCATTTAGTAACTCGGTCAAAATAAATAAATAAAACTACCTCAACTTGTGTGTTGTGTGTGTGTGTGTGTGTGTGGGGGGGGGGGGGGGGGGGGGGGGGTGATAGAGAGAGAAAGAGAGGTATCTACCGCCTCGCCCGTGAAGGTAACCTCCACGTTCTCCAGCAACCTCTTGCATCTGCTTGCATCACACATCCGGAAAAAAAAAACCAAGATCCCTGCCGGGGCATGTAATCAGAAGTATACCTCAAAGTAAAATGTTATAATGCAAAGCAGGAGTCCAGTACTTTATCGGTTGTGTTCCAAAGGCTAACACAGGATTTCCCTGTTAGCATATTTTTAATCTTTTAGATGGTTACTTCCTACTTTAGTTCCTTTGAGAACCCTTTTTTTTTTTTTTTTTTTTAAATTATGTTTTCAACCTTAGATTTCTATATAAACCATGATTATAAGGAAAGATTCGATATAGATTTTTGAGCAATGGCTTAAAGTTTCACTTAATTCTCCATTAGTGAACATTTTAGGATTTTCGTTGATGTATGAATCGCCTAATATTCTCCAAATATCCAAATATCCAAAGTCTGATAATTCTATATGTTTTTGTTAAAAACAACGTTTGCGGAAGCTTAAATTAATCTAAATTAAAACTAAGATCTTTCAATTGCATAAAATAAAGGTTAAAAGACTTAGGGTTTATGAGATTTACCCTAAACTTTGCATATCTCTCTAAGGCTAAGCCTTTCTCTCTCACTCAAAACCAACATAAGAAATAAACTAACCTTAGGCTCTCTTTTATAGAAGAAGAGACCTAGCATAAATAAAAACCCTAGCTAGACTCTAATTAGGAGACTTCTCCTAATTATAATGCAAATCAAATAAACTAATTAAAAATAACCAAAATAGAGAATGTGACCATGCAAGGTGGATAGACAACCGCCTACGTGGGTATTGTGACGACCACGTGACTTATCAAGTTTTCATATGTGATTCTTCAGTAGATTTCATCCTTATTCAATGACTTGGATGTTTTACAGTTCTATAATGTTTTATCCGTACTCGATATTGAGGCAGGAAACCATCAAAGCAAGAGAAATTGAAAATAATATAAACATCAGAGCCGGAGGTCAGGGAATCTTTCAAAATTTAATGATAGCTCCCAGATGTGGGACTACCCCAAGTAGATGAGATTGCTTGGGGGATCAAACCCATTTGTCGGGAATTCGGGATTAATTAATTTTGTACACTGAAAACATTATAGCCTTATAGCCAGTTAGGGGATTTTCTTCATGGTTTATAACATCCAACCATCAAAGGAATAGTAATTCACAGGGGTTAGTCTCAAAAGTTTACATATGGTGCTAGCATCAACAGATCAAGCACCCCATATGAAGAGTGTCTACATAAAACCACCACCACTAGAAGTCCTCTTGAAGCCGTCAAATTTGGTTAAACGGAACAAAGTTTGGAGGTGTTTTAGATTACCACGTGCTTTCCAATCTCGCTAACCTACTAACACGTCAAAGTCCAATCCGCCTAATAGTTAACAAGTCCTCTTTTTGCCAAAACCCCCAGACTGAATTACTTAATTTATCAAACTCAGTTACCGAAACAGAGATTCGATTCAACCAAGGAAGAAAAACCAAAATCTATTTAAACGGTTCTCATTTGAGAAACCGTTGATTCAATCGGAAAGTACGCACTAATCACAGTGACGACTCAAGGGTTTAGAGAAAGGGGAAGAAGAGTTTAAAAGAACTCAACAATCTGTCAAACAGATAAAAATCCGCGGGAAACTATAGAACAAGAAGACAAGGTATGATTTGGCGGTGAAGCATGAAATCTCAAAGATTTATAGGAGCAACCAACACCAACACCAACACCACCACCACCACCAAGTATTTGAAGAAATCACTCAATGTTCTCCCTTTCTCTTAGACTTGTAGTCTGCACCGTTGTCTCTCTTTTGTGTTGAAATTTGGGTCTTTCTCAAATTGTTGCTTTTTGGAGCTTTGTGACGATTTTTTTTGTTGACATTTCCCCAATAGCAAATTACAGTAAACAAATTTTAAGAAGATAGAAATTACCAACTTCCCAAGTTTAACAATATTAAGTTTGTTTTCAAACTAATATCCTCGCACCCAGGGAAACTTATATATTAGGAATTGGTTTTGCTTTATTTTGCACGAATGAAGCAATTCGCTTTTATGGAAAATAAATAATCTTACCAGCACTTCATTTCCAGACTAAATTGAGTTAAACCTTAGATTTTCTATTAAGGAAACCACGAACGTCTAACGCATTATTACTAAGCTCAACTAAAACATGTGTGGTGGACAAAACCTAGCCAATCTAAATTTCATAACAACCAACCAATGTACATAGGGTTTTTAGTATATAGATGATAAGGCCGAATTAGCTAACCTTTGCAACCATGCGCTGAAACGTAACGTCTTCGTCGTCGATTTTATCCTTCCCTTTACCATATTTCTTATCTGAAATCACAAAATTAAGTTACAGCATTACTAAAGATTGAAAATTTAAGAGAAACCCTAACAATCAATGAATGGGGAAACAAGTATACCTTTGGGGTCGCTCAGATTAGTGTACTCTCGAACTTCTCTTCCAGACATTGTTAGGATCACAACAATCAATCAATCAATCAGAAGACCTAAGAACCTAAGAAGCAAACCCTAATTACTGATTTCACCCAAAGAGATTAATTTCAAGTTTTGATTTTGACCTAAAGAGAGAGATGTGGGAACTGAGAAACCCTAAAATTAATTTGGTAATTTTGATTCAAACATTGACGAACGGTTCTCCCGAGTTGGGCTTTTAGTGAGTTCTTTACGAACTTCTAGTTAATACTGGAGATCTAGAAATCAAGCGGGGATAGCTCAGTTGGGAGAGCGTCAGACTGAAGATCTGAAGGTCGCGTGTTCGATCCACGCTCACCGCATTTTTTATTTGCATTTTTCTTATTTGCACCTTCCGAAACATGAGCTAAACCTCTACTAGTATAAGTATCATATAAATGCATGCATGCACGGGGATAGATAGTAATGGTCCCAAACTCAACTCTTAAAACCCCGTTGAGCTTGAACTTCATGGTGTTGAACTACTACTATTTTTATTTATTTATTTTGCTGTAATACATAAGAAGGAAATTAGCAAAAAAAAAATGGGGGTGCCCCGACCCCGCCTCAAAATTCGCCCCTGACTTTATCGTTCTGCATGGATCATCATATAATGTTCATAAAAGAACAAGGCATTCCAACATTTCTAAGAACTTTCCAAATTATAGTAGTAGTTGATCATATATATATAATTAGAATCAAGGAAGACTTAATTATTTTAATATCATCACCGCCCATGCCAAGCTGTGATGACAAATATAAGGGTCTCCTAGTCCTTTGTGATGTTGATGTAAGTTAAGTATAAACTTATAGGTAATTAGAAGACTTACACATAAACATGTGGAGGCCTTTCCCACCACAAAACATGCTTAATTATATATCTCCTAGCTGCTGACTTCATGTTTAATGATTTAAGAACACAAAGTCTACTACAATAGGGAGTTGTTTTTTCCTCCAGATGATAGAAATTGTATATCTGCACAAGTTCAGGGTCTTGTGTTTAGTTTCGACTTTAGTACATGTGAGAACTTCATTAGTTACTTGCAAGTTGTGATAAGGGTCATCTTATTCTTAGACAGGGCGATTCAGGATTCCCCTAGGTTATAATTCATCAGTATTTGTTGTATATACTACTCGGAGAATATACAAATAGACTGAATATTGTGGTTAGATCGAGCCCAACTGAAATATATAAGTCTAAGTCAAATCTATCCTCTCATCCAAAAGGTGCAATCTAAAATATCAAATAATACATAGAAACATCTAAGAAAGGGAGCTTTAGTATGAAGCAATTAACTACAAGGTCAAACTTTTGTTGCTTAAGCTTCTATTTATTCAACTATAAGATCATTTTATTTCCCCTCAAATACAACTCTCATCAACATCGGTTTAAAGGAAGCTCCAGGACTAAGTGTAGCCTCACAAGGTTAGTATAAGTTGTAATCTGTCGAATATCTTTATAACTATATATTTCCAAAGGTTTTAACAACTTGTTAGCACATCTATAGAAATATGTCACAACTGCGCGAGTCCATATAGGTTATTCCTATATGCAACTCTGGACAGGTTTTTTTTACGTTAACTTTTATCCTTTGTGATGAACTTAATGAAGAATACGCAGGACAAATTCAGAATAATCAAGGAGTTAGTGACTTTTGTAAGAGTGTTTTTTTGAGGTCGATAGACTTAATGTAATGTGAAAGAGTTTTATGTCAATAGGCCAGCTGCCATTTATACTTTTCTAATCAGTATTGTTAAGTCTAATCCAAGAATTTTACTCGACGTGAGCATTAAGTACTTCTTAGTTTTCCTGAATAATTTATTCTGACAGGTCTGAGCAGACTATTCCATCTCTCAAGTCTCAACAACAAACTTCAGATAGGTTGTTGGAGCATTTGAAGGTCCCCCCGTAAAATGATTTTGAATGAAATGGAAGTGAAATATCCCCTTTTTTGCAGTTCTATAATTGCAACATTGTTCTTCGCCTTTATACTTGTAAAACTAGTAAAAAATAAAAAGGGGAAGAAGGCAGGTAAGTTTCCACCAGGAAGAAGAGGGTGGCCATTAATAGGAGATAGCCTTAACTGGTATAATGCTGTTGCTAGTTCTCATCCGCCCCGATTTGTTAGCGATCAAATCAAAAGGTATATTATAATTAAGTTACATATCCAACCTCCAGTTTCCAATAATAGTGCTTTTATGTTGGATTTAAACCAAAACTGAAGCTAGTCTTCGTATGTATTTTCAGGTATGGAAGAATATTCTCATGCAGCCTATTTGGAAAATGGGCAGTAGTTTCAGCTGATCCGACTTTTAATCGATTTATAATGCAAAATGAAGGGAAGCTATTCCAATCCAGTTATCCAAAATCTTTCAGAGATTTGGTTGGAAAAAATGGGCTGATCACAGTTCATGGAGATCAACAAAGGAAACTTCATGGGATCGCCTCAAATATGATGAGACTAGACAAACTCAAGTTCCATTTCTTGAAGGATATTCAAATGATTATGCTTCAAATCTTCAATAATCTCGATAAAAATCTGGAACAAGTCATACCGCTTCAGGATGTTTGCAGAAAGGTAACAGACCTCTGAACACGTATTTTTGCTTTGAAAACAAATGTTTGGAGTCTGCAAAATCTGCTATAGTATTATAATTTTGTCTTATTTATAATAGGTAGCAATTAATTTGATGGTTAATCAACTACTTGGAGTATCGAGTGAATCTGAAGTAAACGAGATGGCTCGCTTGTTCTCAGACTTTGTTGATGGTTGTCTTTCTGTACCAATCAATGTGCCAGGATTCACATACCATACCGCAATGAAGGTACATAAATCTCCATATATAGGCAACATATTTTCTCAGCTAATAGTTGCCGTGCACCTATATATGTACTCAGTACTTATATCATACATGTTTTAAGGAAGTTAATTTCATTCATAGCAGGCAAGGGAAACTATCATTAGCAAGATTAAGAAGATCATAGAAATAAGGAGACAACAAAAGCCTGCATCAGAAGTTAGTAATGGTGTTCTTGGTAGATTGGTAGAGGAAGAAAGTTTGCCGGACAATGTAGTGGCTGATGTCATTATCAACTTACTCTTTGCTGGAAACGAAACGACATCCAAAACGATGCTTTTTGCAGTTTATTTTCTTACTAAATGCCCTAGAGCATTGAAGCAACTAATGGTAAATATGTTAATCAACATTTATATATCTCTTACTTGCTCTTGCTCTCTCACTCACTCTTATAGCTTTTTCTTCCCTTAAACAGGAAGAGCAAGAAGGCTTGAGGAGTACTTGCGATGACAAGAACATGCTTAGCTGGGAGGACTATAAAGCTATGCCCTTCACTCAATGCGTAAGTTTGAAAGCTCAACTATATATCTAGTGCTAAGATCTTTTGACTAAAAGGTTAAATCAGAGAACTTATTTTACCTTCCAAACTGCAACATAATTATCGTACGATGTAATCCTTGCAGGTAATTGACGAGACGCTTAGAGTTGGAGGAATTGCAATATGGTTAATGAGAGAGGCAAAAGAAGACGTGGAATATCAAGGTACATGTTAAAAGGAATCATATCAACTTTAATCCATTTGATAACCGTTGTATGTTTTCGTATAAAAGAGTCACCTCAAGGACAAACCTTTAGTTCACAAGTTTGATATTATTCTGATACGGTATTGGGATGTTGTTTCACAGATTTTGTTATCCCAAAAGGATGCTTTGTAGTACCATTTCTTTCTGCAGTCCATCTAGATGAGAGCTTCTATAGAGGACCCTTGAATTTCAATCCTTGGAGATGGATGGAACCAGAGAACCAGGTTTAGATTTGATTCGTTTTTATTATCCGTAGATACTAGATTGTTTCTAGACATGCATGTTTCTCATTATGTTCTAAAGAGTTGTATCATTGTGGTTTGCAGGAAAAGAAAAATTGGAAAAGTAGTCCGTTTTACACTCCATTTGGAGGAGGGGCAAGATTATGTCCTGGTGCAGAACTGGCTAGACTTCAAATTGCTCTATTTCTCCATTATTTCGTCACCAGATACAGGTTTGCTTCAACTCTCTTTCACTCTCACTCAAGTTTTTCTCCGTCCAAGACAGTCGCCTGAAATCAACACTTAATCAAGTCCTCTTAGTAGTCATTGTTTCACCTGATTATATTTTACGACATTTTTATCAGGTGGAGCCAAGTCAAAGAAGATCGTATGTCATTCTTTCCTTCAGCTCGGTTGGTGAATGGCTTTCATATCCGTGTTACCAAGACTGGCTGCAATGATGTAAATACAAGAAAACAATATTGACAAGATTTTCAAAACAACAATTCTAACTTAATTCTTTTTGTTGAGCTGATCTCACAATTTGTGTAATTTTAGGTGTTCTGTGTACATTAGAAATTAAATCTTTAATGGCATAAATTTGTAGTTTTACGTTCTAATTGTGATCTTGGAAACTGGAAGAATTGTGGCCTGGGTCATATATTTTTCAGTAACATCGATCAACCAAAGCAGTATATGCAAATGGTCTCTGCATGTATGCTCTTAAAAGAGTTGCACCATATTATTCACCACATTATCCAACATAACTGACATCGTCTTCAAATCAAACATGCATACATTACTTCATACTCATCATACTCATCTTCATAAGATGCTTATGTTCCATCATGTAAAAAGCACATTTTGTACCATAAGTTAAAGATACTGCAGTATTCGTATATAATGATACGCTGAAGTTTTTACTGGAAGGCTATAGAGGAACTCTCAACACATCTGTTTATCACGACAAAGTACAGTAAACAAGACGGGTAACCTTACGTCTATTACTGCCTCAAATACCAGAAAATAACAATCTCCCAATCTACAATACAATGGAACAAAAGACAAACCAAAACTTTTCCTCGCTCTATATTTTCAGAGGATAAGGTATATTTAAGGTAATCTCTTCCTGACAATTTTCTCTTAAACCATCTCATAGGCGGTAACACCCTACATTTAACGGCTATACATTCCATCTCCGCCACCGAGTGTTTTCACATTAATTTTGAGAAACATCTGATGGCTCGTCATCTGATTCTTCTGTATCTGAACCACCCAACATCTTCTCAAGTGAATCGACATCCCCAGCTTCTGAAAGGGTGTGTGTTCTAAGAGCTACCGCGTCTTCACTGAGTACAAAAGATAAGGAAAAAATATTAGTACTCATAATTTTCAAAGTGTGCTAGAAAAGTAGAAATGCTTGTCCTCCTAAATATTCTTCATTGATGGTTACTAATAGCTAACAAACACAAAGACTCAAGGAGAAAGGTAACGCGTAACAATGGCAAAATGCAAGATAAACAATACAGTGGCAGTAAAATATTTTGAATTGTTTCAGAGGGGTGAAAGGTGGCTTACTCTGTAACTCCAAACATGTCCTTGATGATCAAGGAGCTATCATTCGAGCAGAACTCTGGTAACTGTTCCAGAAAGTAAAATGCAAGAAGAAACAAATTAGCAAGCTAAATAACAAAGTTATGTTGGTTGAAATAATCATATGAAGAACAGACCAAGGGTAGAGAAGGGTACTTTTGTATCATTATTTCCACATAACCTTCTCAAACATAACCTTAATTTTTGAATACACCTAAGGGTCCTTATTTTATGTCTTTCAAAAACTCCTCTCTCCTCAAATTGAACATGTATGGAGAGGAAAAACTCGTATGCATCTCTATTTTCTTTCTTTCAAAAAAGTAATTTAGCAACGTAATGATAACAACCTTTTACATTATAAACAATTTTAAGAACTGTCTCTTGTAATTTATAGATGGACTTCTGGAGGCATTTAGCCCATAAAAAATTCGTCCCAAGAAGCCTTACTAACAATTACTGAGGTATGTTTAGATCACACTTTCAAAAAATTAATGCACATATTTGTGCTAAAGAGGTTTTATAAATACCAAGTTGTTAGCAATGCATGAATTTGATCCAAAGTCCCAAATACGTCTTTAGATTCAGCTATTATCCATAAATCCTAATATATACTATTATCATTTGATACATTATACCTAATACTTTAGTACCATAAAAGATAAAAAATACCTCAGATAAATAGAAGATCTTCCCAAAAAGGGCCTGCACAGCAAGTTTTCTCTTGAATCCTTTTTCTGAATATCCAGAAATATTCATAACAACTGGACCTGAAAATGATAGGTAAGTTGTCAGATACCCAGAGCAATGAATAATCTTTAAGCAATTTATAAGGTTGTTAGTGGCTCTTTATAATACAAAAATGCATTTACTGCGATATTTAGCCCTTGACGTTACATTCTTAGCACGGAAAAAAAAGGTAGCCGCGGAGACACATTTCAAGTAAAGCATAGTTGAAAAGGACTATTTGAATCAAGATACGGCCCTACTTAGTGAGTTTTACATAATTCGTGTGTAAGACTCAAATTTTATGTTTTTGTCAATAGATGATTAGAGTTTACATATACTGTAAGGGTTCAAATAATACTTTGATGCTTTTCCTAAATGTATTCTAGAAGTTTTATGCACATGTTGCTCTGTTTCTGTTTCTGACTTCTTGTTAATAAATACTCAGCTTATAGAAAAAATAAAAAATTCAGCAGTAAGTTTTTCAATTTAGGAAAATTCCTTATGCCAATTTATAGTTTTCCGTTTTTTTTATTTTAAGAACTCTCAAATATCAAATCCAATTAACCTAACTTATTCCCTTATTCAGGATTGGTATAAAGTCACTAACTAGGGGGTCTCACTGTGAATTTTTTTATTTTTTTTGGCAAGGTAAGATGAGAAATCTTATGACTTATCAGACAAAAATAACCCAAGCAAATGACATAAACTTGCATTCTCTTCCACGTTAGGAGTCTAGAATAAATATTCCTATATGTATGATGCATGGGTTTATATCAGAATAAGCCATAAGGTTAACTTTTATATGAAGCCCACCTGAGGGTTTATGATTACATGCGCATAATTATAATTACGGTATAAGTGGTGAAAGTAAAGCTGTTTTCCCAGTCCCAATCCGAACTAGCAATTAGAAAGTGTAGAAAACTTATGTAACTTTAATAATCTATATAATAATTGGGTCTTTCCATCACTGTGTATCATACACTTCTAATATGCGTACATTTTTAAACATGTGTTATTCTGAAAAAAGGATTTAGGTAATAAAAATACCAGTTTTTTTACTTTTTTTTTTTTTTTTTTTTTCAGTTCTATATATAAGAGTTTACGAATTCCTAACAAGGTATCAACCATACTTGTTCATCTCATTTCCATGAGGTGGAGACCGCATTGGTAGTAGGTACATTACCTTTATCTCGTACAATTCGCCTTGAGATCTCATTCAAAATTTGAGCAACCTGGGCATCATCCAACATTGAAGACTTCCTGAGTTGGATAAGATCTGCAACCACATTCGCATTGAAGGGCTTTTCGTTCAATGTATAGCGAATGTACTTCCTCAAAATTTCCTCTAAACCAAAACCTGTCTATAAACGAGCATTGGTATAAAGACCCAGATGGAATAGAATCACAAAATGCAATGGTGCATAAATTTTTAGATAACATTGTCTGTGTATTGGCGTATGAGGTCAGTGTCATTAACTTGTACGATGTCGGACATCGACATTCGCGTATGTGTCCTTGTTATATAGGACAAAGCCAATTGAGTGGACTTGGAGAGTAGGAGATGATATAGGTAGTGGGACCACCGAAATAGAGAATTTTACCGGAAACTACTTTGCAAGTTGAATACTGCTACGAGGCATAAAGAAAAATTTGTGGGGGTATTCCAGATTTTGTTTCATTAGTGTTTACAGTAACTAAAATGTTACATAAATACGAGTATAATTGTACCCCTTTTTATTTTTCCTATGTTGTTCAAGCTAGTCTCCTCTATTGTCCTTGTCCTTCGCTCTCTTTTTCTCTCTTTTCTACTTTCTCTTAGTCTCTCCATATTTTAACTACCAGAAACACATGCATACAGATAAGAAAATTTCGTATGGTAGCCCACACCAAAACGAGATACTGAGTTTAAGCTGTACCTTCCAAGTTTTTCAGTCGTGTACAATAACCCCCTGTATATTCAATATTGACATACTACCCTATCTTTAATTAACAATGATCTAAAGAACTAAGACCCACCCTAAACCCACCCGTTGATATTTTGAGGTCCATTGGTGATGCCCCGTGGATATAAAGGGAATCCAAATTCTTTTACCAGTTGCTGAAGGGAAAGGGTAGTATCTTTTACTATTGAGCAGACAATAGGTGTATTGCAACCCTAAAATATAGGCGGTATTTCCAGTTTGAAGATATTCCTGCTACCAGTATCAAACGTTTTCCATTTATAAGATGCATTATCAACTGACGATTTACTTCAATTTCATCTTTGACAAAGCTTGAAAAGAATATCCTTAACCCAAACAATTCATAAAAAATATCATAGTGATCCATTATCATATGCTTTGAGTTCTGAATAATGAAACAAAACAATATGTTTAAATGAAAATGTAATAATCATTATGGTTTTTTTCGAATAAACAGCAGTCAAACAAGTAAGAGGCTAAATGTGACAAAATTAATGCATAAAAAATCAAGTTAATGAGACTATATGCTTAGTTTTCTTTCATATATAAATAATAAAACGAGAATATAAGCATCCGCCGTCTGACTAGTACAGACTTATACACAAAATTATCATAATCTTTACATTTCTCACCTTTTGAGTAAGAGTGATAAGAGCTGAATTCTGTACTTCGTCCCTTCCTTTTTGAAACAACTCATCTACTGATTGGCACAAGAAAGCATTTTTGTTGACCTGCAAACCCACCCATCTCAAATGAAATACAGTACAACAAATAATATGTTTTCGTAGTCTCACATAATGATTTGCTCTTAACTGTGAAGGCCAGGGACAAAAAATACTAACGGACATTTTGCTCAGACACGATTTTTTTTATATCTGCTGGCTTAATAAACAAAATTTCTGGAAAATATTGAACATAATGGCCTATATATTCAATATGTAGTGATTTACAATTCTTCCTCTGTTCATTATTTTTGTTTTGTATAACACAAGGTATTGTATAAAAATAAGGCCAACTATCCAAATAATGAGATAATTTCGCTTTTTTTAACTGGTAACATCATATACATACACCATTCAGTACTTTCTTTTGAAAACTATAGCCGATATTATCCTACATGCCAGTCAATTTTCCCATAAGTTTGTCTGTCTAGTCTGGAATTAATATGAAGGGCGGTAAAAGAACGGAAAAACAGGGTTACGGTCCTTACGGAAGCTTTCAGGAGTGTATATGTATGAGACACTGAAAGTTTGGTGATAATAGCTTTTATTTTGGAAGGTAAGCCGGTTTTGGAGATCCATAACTACTGAAACGAATCCCCGAAGTGTGTCTAAAGCCGACGACCTGGAAGGTGATGCTCGAAGGCAACCACAAGCCCCAAGGGCACACAACACAGCCCAAAGGCATCCTATAATTCTCACCCCGTGGGGGTTTGAAGTCACGACGACCTCTCCATTGGTGGAGGCTCACACCACCATTGAGCTCAAGAGCTCAGTGGCGGTGACAATAGTTGGTGTATGTGGGGAGGTCCAAATACCGGCTTGAGGTTTCTCAATTATCTCCTTTGCTACTTTGAGCTAGTGTTTGGTCTCAATATTAACCTTAAGATGAGCATAGTGATGGGATAACTCACCCTTGCTGGATAATACCCTTAGACATGGCACCAAGGAGTTACCTTCTTCCTGTCTATCACGACCAACCTTACAATCTTGCTCTAAATGAGTGTCCCCTTGGATAGAGTACCCCATGTTGGACAATACCTGTAGATATGGCACCGAGGAGTTGCCTTCTTCCTACCAATCACAACCAACCTTAAAACTCTAAATGAGTGTCTCCTTGGATAGGGCACAGTGATCTTGGATATTTCATATTATTAATCGCCATCTCATTAAAATGCGCATTAAGGTTGTGCTTGGATGGCAGCACCCGGATGCATATGCACCGGCTTGCACCTACTCGAGGCTTGCGGGCGATTGGTTTGGGCAGATGCATTACAGTGCATTGCAGAAGGAATAAAGTTTTTTAACAAAACGAATGCACCGCCTTGCAGGTACAAAACTGCTGCAGTGGGTTGCAATAATCGTGATTGCATCAGCTTGCCAATTGAAGCTGCTTGCGGTGAAGCAAGCACAGCCTAAGCATGCAAATAATGGAAACCCCAACATCCAGTACAACATTACTACTAAGGGTGTTGATTATCTCTATTTCTTCAACTCTTGAAGCATGTAATGCCATTTCCACTAATAACTCCAGTCGAACTGCATTCTCCCTGTCATGCCAATTTCTTGGGTTCACCGATCATGCAGTGACTGGGTATACACATCAAACTTAAAGACTATAGTTCTTTGTGGAATCCCACTTAAGAATGAAGACAAGCTTCAAGTTTTCATTTCTAAACATCTGAGAAAAATAAATGAACCAAAACCTATCCCAACTGTAAATGGAGTTCTCCACTAAAATTTTTATTATCATTGACAAATATAGAAGCAAATACCATGGTTCCTCTTAATAAATCGTTAACCACCCACCGAGTCGTCAACCTACGCCATGATTTCGTTCCGCATGCCATGGAAGAATTCCAAAGACAAAAAGAGGTAGTCTACCGATAGAGAAAATAACATCTGAAATATCATTAGTATTTCTGGCTAACAACTAGGATTATCCCATTCGATAGCTTCTTTTTAGGGGAGTCCCAGGGGATAATTTGAGTTTCATAACGCGAATCCACCATAGATTCCCAAAGACGAATTATCCTTAGGTATGAATCACATAACAGTTCTATCTACAAGCCCAGCTACACACCCACTGAAATAGATAATGTCTTACATCCCATTTCCTCTATTCGTTAAAAACGAAAGTTCAAGGCTTACTTATGGGCATTTCTTATACATCTAAATTATGAGTATTTCTTATACTGAATGATTTTTAGCTCTACAAACTGAAACCTACATTGCATTATTCATTACTTGTTAACAATCAACATAAACCACAAAAAAAAACTAAAACTTACCAATTTGCGCCTTTTCTCCTTGGGTGAGTTAAACTTCCTGACAGTCTTAACAAATGCAACAACAAAAGTGATCCCTGCATAAGCAAGCGGAACCGCGAGTAACCATGGTAGTTTGCTTTCACCAACTCTAGGGCCAGGGAGAGCTTGGGAAACTGAGCCAGTGAACTCCACTAAGTCCATTGCCTTCTCTTGAATCCATGGCAACTCTTCTTCTTCTTCTTCTGTTTCTTCTTCAACAACAGAGGTTTTAGGGTTCTTTTGTTGTTGTTGGATTGTTGGGGTTTGTTCGTTTCTAGCTTTGGCCTTAGTTGAAACCAGACGAACAGAAGAGAAGGAGGAGAGTGTTTGTGATCGACGAAGACGAATAGGTAAGATTGGGTATAGTGAGCTACTAGTATGGCGCAGGTTAGCAGCGACACTAGCGTTTGAAGGTCGAATCACGAATGAAGATGATGATGAAGACGCCATTGTTGGAGCTTGCTCTCTCTCACTCACTCTCAGGTCTTGGTTTTATCGATAATACCAATTGCGCCAAACCATTTGGAGACTTTTATAAAAAAGGCCAAATCTTTCGGCAGTTCGTTTGAAAATCTCTAATCAAGGACTCTCTCTAGTAGAGAGCGAAAGAGAGAGAGATGGGTCAAGTTGAGAGCAACAGTGATGTTCCTCCTCCAGTTGATGATGCACCCAAAGCTCAAGAACAACCCAAATCCATTGAAGCTCTCATTGCAGGTACCTCTTCGTTCTCTCTATTATTGATTGATTGATTGATTATAAGTAGCTTCACTCAATTGGTATGTATGAACAACCCAAGTCATACTTATTTAATGCTGAAAATGACTCAATTCACATGACTGCCATCTTATTCTTTTGTATGAAGTTATAGTTTTCCATAAGTAAAAGGTTTACCATTGTTGGTTTTTATCATTAATATTCTAGTATGCATATAAACTATATTTTGACAAATTCCACTCAAACTAAAATATTGGAGGTAACTAAAGAAATGGAAACTTTGTAATATTTTGTAGGGACCGTTGGTCGAAGTTGCTATTATGCAAAACAAAGTGTTAAATTTATACAAAAAGTAGTAACGATGTTGTTCAAGAAGATCTTTACTTATTTAACTTCGCTCTTTACGGGGACAAGAACTAGAAGAATTGGACCAACATTAACATGCTAAGTTAATCAGAAGCGGGAATATGTTAATAACGGATAAGCTAATAACACCAGAGACATGAAGAATTAAATTCAAAAACTATTGGGTTAATAAACATATAATCATTTTTGTTCCAAGGTATTAGCATTTGTAGACGGTAATCTTATATATCTAACTAGGTAGGCCGGGTTAAGCATATTGTCCTCTAAAAATTCCTTGATTTTCTCATTCTGTTCTTTTTCTTTTTTGTTTATCCAAAATATAGAGCATTGTTGCCCTTTTATGTAGTTGGAGATTTACTTATTACTAGACCTATTTATTGAAATTTGACAGAGGCTACAGCATTTGGGGACGATGAAAATGAGGTTAGCTTGGCTCCCTTTTGAAATAGTTGATTATCATTTACTTATTTCACTGAAGGTCCGAGTTAAAAGTCACAATATGTCCCTTGTAATTTCAACAACAATAAGTTGAGCTTTCTTTGTTTCAGTCTCTTGATGCAAAGGCACAAAAAGCCCTGGAATGCCCTTGCATAGCTGAACTGCGAAAAGGCCCATGCGGGACCCAATTTTCAGAGGCTTTTGTCTGTTTTCTCAAGAGTACTGCTGAAGAGAAGGTAACAGTCCAATTGACTCCTATTGACTAAATGTGTCTTAACGTTATGAGCTAGATCATGTCTTCCATGATTGTCTTAAAATGTTAACAAAGTATGTTGGGTGACAATATTTAATGCTTTAACATATATGATCATTATAGTCTTCAATAATTCAGCTTCTCTATGAACACCCCATTTGTTTATGACTCACGAAATCTCAGGAACGTCTTATGCACTACAACTTATACGGTGTTTTCTTATGTATATTCTAATATTTAACAACATTGCATGAAAATGTTTTTTAATGGCAACTCTTTATGGAATGTAGTTATCTAATTTTGTGATATCAGTGTATCTGATATATATTATTGTCTTAAACCAATATAGAATTTACCATACATATCATGATATGTTATGCTATTTTCGACCGTCATCTTACGCATTGTGTAATTGCCACATGAATATTGTGCGTAGTCTGATGGGTAGACATCATAAACCTTACAGTTTATTAACCTCGTGGAAGCAATTAGGATTAAGATAATTTATATTAACGAAAATTAGGGTTTATTGAAACTCAGAAAATTTTAAACAGTATGTAACTCTTAATCAAATCCTTACCCGATAGCTTTATAATGGAAGCATTTCCAAATTCTTCTCCAACTCCTATTAAGGAAGTTCCCCCCTTCATAAATTGTCTCAAAGCAGTCTAAAATAAAAAATAAAAAATAATAGTAAACTGCTACTAAAATCCTGGGCATGTAGGACAGATTTCCACACCAAAATATGATAAATGTCTCTATTGTTATGTGTGAATATGATTGTTATTCTGTAGGGCTCAGATTGCGTGAATCCATTTGTGGGCAAGCAATGACTCAATTGATTATAAGTATAATTACTACATCTATGACATTGTATTTAGAGACTATATTTAGACTTATTTCAACAAATTCCACCCAAGCTAAGATATTGGAGGCAACTAAAGGATTGAAGAATTCTTACCTAAGATATAATATATTATTCTGTAGCAAGATATAGTTCGAGATTCAGAGACACTCAGAACTTGACAAGTGTTCGTTAAATGGATTTCCGAATTGAGAAACCATTCCGAGGAGACTTGACGCAAGAAGATCGTTCCTTATTTAACTTCGTTCTTGATTTTTTGATCGGATTAGTTGTATTTATAAGTTTTTTTTTGCAAAATAGTCGCCATTCAAATTTATTGAATTTAGTACTGCCAATCGAGCAATCGCCTCCCTCCTCCAGCACCAGGGGCGGACCCACTTTTTTTTTCAGATTTCCCTTTTATACATATTAGTATACCACATATAAAAATAAAAACACACACACACACACACACCTCTCTCTCTGATTTTCATCATCTCTTCATCAAACACATACCTTCGACCTTCACCGCTCCAATTTCTGATTTCAGATTTCAGATTTCAGATTTTAGATTTGGTTGATTTCAAGATATTGCTCTTGATTACAGGTAACACCTTCACCTGTAATCAAGATATTACTCTTGATTTCAAAATTTCAATGGCATTATTAGTCCGTTTTAACGTACTATTTTTTATGTTTTATCTTAATAGATTAATAATTGCGATATTGTTCTAGAGAATATGCATTTGGAAATTAATATAAGTAAAATTACCAAAATACCCTTTAAATTTCTTTTTCTTTTTTTTTTCGGGGGCAGAGCCCCCGAACCCCCAGCACCCCCACTTCTAAATCTCTGGCTCCGCCCCTGTCCAGTACAATGTGTGTTTCTACTTATATAGTCATTTGTGTTTAAAAATGTAATATTTACTTTAACTTTGGCTTACTCCAACAGAGACGTAATCGTGTGGTGATTTGGCACCGCATGGTATTATTCCAATTTTAGTGGCATTACATAAAAATATTTTTTAAGGGTAAACCTTTATGTAATGTAATTATTTATGGAAAGATTAATTTTTTTGCTATTTTTGTGATATTAGTGTAGCTAATATATATTACTTTATATCGTAATAGAATTTACCATACATATCATGATATGTTATGCTATTCTCAACTGTGATCTTACATATCGTGTAATTGCCACATGAATATTGTGCGTAGTCTGACGACTAGACTATTAACCTCGTGGAAGCATTTAGGATTAAGATAATTTATATTCTCTCAAAGTAGTCTAAAGAAAATTAAAATAATTTAAACTACTAATAAAATCATGGGCATGTAGCCACAGATTTCCATAACAAAACCTGATAAACTTTCAATTCTTATGCATGAATAATAAAATGATTGTTACTCTGCAGGGCTCAGATTGCGTGAATCCATTCGTGGCTTTACAGAACTGCATCAAAGAGAACCCTGATGCATTTTCTAAAGATGTTTTAGATGAAGAGGAGAGTGATAAAGAGGAAGAACAACAGCCGGCACAAGAGTACAAAATTATCCCTCCTTCATGGTCCAAAGAACCTAAACAAAAGCTCTAGAAGTCTTTTTAAGATCACAGTTTTGCAAATTCAACATGTGGAAATAAATTCTTGTCTCGCTGTCCAGGGTGAATTACACAACTGCCTAATTTTTTCGATTATGAACTTTTTTTTTAACCGGTTAAGAGGGACCCAACTCCCATCGATATCTTTTTTGTGTTGAGTAGCAACTAGAAAGTAGAAAGTTGTAAGCAGATATTGTTACAGAAGGACGGATATATATTGTATGCTATCAGGTATTATATATTCATATGATTTATCATTTTATCTATACATCCGTGAGAATCTTTTTATTTTTGTGTGTGTGGACAGTTCTCTAATATGTCGTTCATGTGACTGACTATTGTGCTTCTATCTAAAATTAATACCAACCTCTTTACCTGTACACTTTCATTTTTCCGCTCCTGGCCCTGGGTCCTGGAAGAGCATCTATGTAGATCTGTGAAACTATTGATACTTATTCATTGCTGGCTCAAATGTTTGATCAAACGCGAAGGAAATTGTAGCAATGGGTGCAAAGAAGATACTAATGAAAATATGAATAAACTTTACACTGTCAAAAGTGATCTAGTAATGAAACTAATGAAAGGCCGTGGATATGAAACGGCTCATAAAAAGATACCTTAAGAGGAAGAAAGTTATCTGCAAAGCGTCCATCTCAATCAAATTCAAAATCACCTTTTTCAATCTGATTGATTGTCTTTAGTGAGTGAGAGACGGAAGATACAGTAGTTAATGAAAATCACAATCACAATTTTCAGTCATGTTTTTTGCTGAACAAGAACGCTTGTAAATTGTCAAATTCAACATGAAAATGTTGCCAAAAGTCAATTTCAAACTCTAGTTTCACACACAAAAGTGCAAGCTTCCATGCTGGCGTTATGAACTGGTACACAGTACAACATTCCGTAAGTAAATACACAACGGCTAACAGGAGATATTTTCATCAACAGACTACTTGTAATCAAAGAATATATTTGTAACATCAACAAAATATTGTCAACAGAGAATCTTTTCAGTGAACCTTTCTATGTTAGCCTAGAATTACAAGCGCTAGTCACATACAGATGTTTTAACAATGACTTTGTGATTGACCTGTACGGCTGTACTATATTTCTGCATTATAAGCTAATATGCTAAAGAAGCAGATGTCGTGAACACCATATTCACATATCTGAATTGGAGGTGCATAGGGGTGATGTACGTGGAGCTTCAAACATTTTCAGGCCAAAACTCCCTACGAAAAGCTATCTCAAATTCTCTCTCTTGGAACAGCTTTTCTCTTGCCAGCGTCTTCCTCACTCTTTTGGACAGTGTCTTTTCTTTCTTTCTAGATTCCGAATGTCCCTGAGCAATGCAGAAATAAGCGAGTGAGTATCTCAAAAATTCTTAGAAACAACATTAAACAACCATAACATTTTGAATTCAGTATCCAGGATATTTTTTGGAGCTACTGGCTTTTCTTCTCTAACATTAAAGGAGGTAAAGTTGTTTACTGGGAAAAATAAAAGAGAGAGAGGGAGAGAGTGAAGGTGGATGTTAATGGTAAGTTATGGAATCGGTCCAGGTCTTTCACGGTTTAATAGATATATATCTTGTAGAAATACAAAGGAAAAAACGCAACAACGCAGCAAAATAAAATGAAGTATAATATGTTATGTCTTTCCAACAAGGGAGAGACAACAGGCTCACACTAGCAAACTTAAAAAGACTAGAGGAAAAACCCAATCTAGCTACCAAATAGATTGCTCATAGCCAACTCCTTCCCACCCAACCATAAGAGAATAAGGAAAGACCTCAAGTCAATTCCCAATAGCTAAAACATGAAACTGGCAATAAAAATAATAAAATCTCCTCACAACTTCTCTTCAAAATTTCTGGCATTCTAATGAAGCAATACTTTGCCCAAACACCTTGAAGGGGAGAAACCAATACATTTCTCAATTGACCTGCATAGGTTTCTCAACTTTGATTTAATAAATGCTCCTTGATGTTGTTAAAATGTCGCATTCACTCATGCGTAAACAATGAAGGTCGAAAAGGCGAGGTTGGTGTTGACTATCCTAAGAACCACCGCTCCTGCATCATAATAGTGAGTTTCCTAGCATTTTCAAGAGGCAAGGAAAACAACACACATGCAGAAAAGGGGCAACTAGGCCATAGCCACCATTGGGCTGCATCAGTAAGAAAACAATCAAAAAAAGGCATATGCAGTTACGTAAGGCTGCAAAATTGAAACACAAGAAAGATTTAAGTCCAAGATTGTTTAATCGACTTAGGTAATGAAACAATGGTCGAAAGATTCTGACATTCTCAAATAATATCGACACAGAATTTGGGACTCATCTAAGACCTCATCCTACTCTTCTCTTTCTCTCAAGAAACTCCCCCAAGAAGCTAGAGCCACAACTCCTCTAAGTTCCGACCACCGCAAAAATTGGACTTGCAACTAGGTCTGGCGCACGTTAGAGCAGGGTCCTTGAAGACTTAACCCTATCTCACTCATGAGAAGTGGCCATGTGCTGAGAAACCAAATTCTGCGGTTTTGTGGTAATGTCTATAAGAGCTATTCTATTAGGCTGTGTGAGGCGCCTAGTATGCCCAAGCATGAAAAATTGAGAATTTTTATGATAGAAGATCAAAGTGTTTTTCCTTGGACACAATTTTTTGAACAGAAATGTTGCTAATGACTTGAAAAAGAACCTGTATGCATTATTAAAAACTTACATTGTCATTACAAGAGGCAGGATCTTCTGAGAGTGGCAAAGTTCTCTTCTTTATTTTCTCTGCACCGAGACCACGCTTGTTATTCTTCACATGAGCTTCTAGTGGCTCCAGCCTTCCCTATTAGTACAACAAATGAATTGCTTGCAATTTAGAAAACTGAAGTAATAAATAATACTATACAAGGTTATGATCTCGATAAACTTCAAGTCAATGCAGAAAACACTTAAGCAACAAACAGAAAATGAAGTTATTTTCGCCCATTTTGTAAGTCATTTTCATACAATCCCATAATAAGAAATCACTCTTCTTCTGTTAGCAACCGTAAAACGAACAGGGATACCCCGCTATGTTTTGGTAATTTCTTTCATGCACCACCACTCGAGAAGTAACTACACCAAAACAAAATGTGTGTGTGTGTGCACCATCTGTGTGGGTATGTAAGAGACAAAGAGACAGTCAGTTACATGTCTCATCATCTCCTCCGCTCCAACCATGAAGTCGTCAAGAAAAACTTCACTATAACCGAGGTTACGGTCTCGAAGGTCATCATGTTAAAAGTTCTTCTTCTTGGATTTCTTCTTCCATGGTGAATATAACCCAGAAGATCTCTCTTTAATTAGATGATGATATAACCCAGAGATCTCTCTTTACCATCGTCTACACTATGGTCCCTTTAACTCCATATACCGCGCACACACAAAAAATGCAAAGGGGCAGCCTTTGAGTTAAAAATAGATTTCTTCAGATGTGGTTAGCTCATCAACATATCCTCTACTAACCTATAAATTACCTAATCCAGTCGATCAAACTAATAAAAAAAAGTGCCATATCTCAAAACCTAGCAGAGAAGCCAAACCAACAAGGGTATGCGCGTTACTGTCCATTGGTCCTCCAGGCCCCTTGGTGATTATCAGAGGTTTTGTGGTCACTTCGCCAACGCTTCGTATCTGGGTTCAGCCCCTAAAGAACGACCTACCTCACCTTAGTGTAGGGGAATAAGGTGTTGGATAAGGCTACTAGAAAGTAAACGAATCGCGGACACTGAAGTAAAAATTAATATTAGTGTTTTCTTTTTCAGTTCTCTTATAATGATCTTAACATAATGTGTTGTAATTCCTTCCTCGTCCATCTTTATGTAACTATTTTGTTGAATGAGAGATCATTAAAGTTTGTTAGCTCCTAACATAACGTAACGAATCAAACTGCATTCTCCATACCAAACACCAAATTCAACACTACTCATACAGCACAATTTGCTTCACCAACAAATACTAACAAAAATCAAATGGGGTGTCCCTAAATTTAATTAAAATAACACTCAACAACATCTAATGCAACCAAATCAATTCAAAGAAAAGAAAAAAACTGAAATTTATCTAAAACAATTCAACCAACCTGCTCTGTTGCCCCCAATCCAGTGCCCTCTGTCCATCCACACTTCTTCAACAACTAAAAACAACAACAACAACAACAACAACATTAGGTGAGATTGTGAGAATCATACATGATGGGGTTTAATAATTTCAGAAAGAAAAAAAAACCCAAAACTAAAAAAACATTGAGACAAACCTGAAACCCAATGTTAGAAGAAGCGATTGTTGTTGAATTCGACTCTAATCCTCGCTCCATCATCGTAAAAAATAAAATAAAAATCGAATCTTTAATCAAAAAACAACACCGACTCAAAGAAAACGACTAAACCCCAATGTTATTGACTTAAAACGACGTAACTTTTGTGTTGAAACCAAACCAGATCTCTAAAACCTTCACTTCAAGTCTTCAACCATGGAAGAAGAAGAAGAAGAAATCGAACTCGTTCTGGTTCAACTCGGATCATACACCACTCCGATTCAACTCGTTCGTGACTCGTCAGAAGAGATACTGTTACTATGGTCGATTCAACAACCCACTCATTTCAAACAAAATGCATTAGTTCATCAATCCTCGCTTCGCCTCGATCTCGAGGCATGTGGACGTTCATTAACCATCTTCCAATCTCCTTCGTCCATGAGTACACCTGGCGTAACGGGCGCGGTTATGTGGGACAGTGGGGTCATCTTGGCTAAGTTTTTAGAGCACTCTGTTGATTCAGGAACACTGCTGCTTCAGTCTAAGAAGGTCGTAGAACTCGGTTCGGGCTGTGGTCTAGTTGGGTACGGTTTATTATTTATATGACATAGTTAAAAGCAGAAGATATCACAAAATGTGTCTGTCCGTCCGTCTGTCTGTCTGTCACTTATTATGTGTGTTTAAGTATGTTGATTGTGGTTTTTATGTGTTTTGAGTAGGTGTGTTGCAGCGCTTATGGGTGCACAAGTGGTTATGACTGATTTGTATGATCGCCTGAAGCTCATAAATAAGAATGTAGAAGCTAATGTGAGAGATGGATATTCTCGAGGTGCGGTAACTGTGAGTGAGCTTGTATGGGGAGACGATGTTGAATCTGACTTGATTGAACCTCCACCGGATTATGGTAATATTGATCATCTCTTACTTCATCGCTCGAAATGTTTCCTAAATGCAAGTGTGTTAATTACTTCATTGATCATCTATTACACTATATACTCGTCATATCCAAATTAAGCGTGATTAATTGAGTAGCAGTAGTATATACGTGTTTTTTTGTCCTACACAGTGATATCATTTTCTTTAGGAAATAGACGTTTAGTCATCAAGCCTTAGTCGTCATTCATATCCAAAATACGTATATATAGGATGGGAAGAAGTGCCTTTGCATCCCAATGCCACAGAAATGGTGCATATACCATATGAACTTGCTGATGGCCTTTATGGGAGTTCGAGGTAGTTCCATCAAAGTTTATATTCTTTGCTTGGGGAGCTTGAGTGGAGAAGCTTCATGGTGTTGTAAAATAGTACTCAAGAGAACCTTATCATTTATGAAATGAAATTTTGTTTAATGAGTCAAATTTTGAGATTTTCATGTTTGGTTGTTCTTCATCCAGTTAATCGATTTCTTGGGATACACAGAGGAAGGTGGAGTTTTTTTTTCTCTTCGGCCTTGTTCGTGTGATCAAATGAGGGGACAATAGCATACACTATGAAGCTACTTCCATTTCCCATAATATGGGACTTAAGTAAGGAGGTCCATTTGCCATAATATTAGTGAAGATTAATTCAACCATCTGGTCAGCTGCTACAAAGAACTAAATAAGTCTGGCATGTTCTATCAGAATTTACTGAGAGTGGAAACCTGCTTCCATGCATGTTGAAGGGGGTAATCAGTGAAAGCAGATAACATGAAAAGCTTACTGTTATTTAGGAAAAGTTATATTAACTCATGCCCACCTTCTGTCCACTTCGGTGAGATACTTGGAGTTGTTCATGCATTTCCTGCAGTTAGAGGAACTTACTTCGCATCCAGCCTCAGCTAGGTATTTTGCAGGCTGGTTGTGGAAAAGAGTCCTCTAACAATCATCTTATGCTAGAGGACTCATACTTGCAACATGTTTTTGTGAACCATTATTATTATCGTTGAGCCAAGAAACGTTTTCAGTTGCACAAGATTATAAAGACTTACAGCTGCAAAACTTTACAGCATAGGCAATTTTATTTTTTAAACGTTGTTGGTGGTTCAAAAAAATTACTAGAGCAACTCAATCGACATCAAGGCTGTTTCAGAAATCTTTCTAGAGGACTGTACTATTTATCTGTTTTACTTGCGCCGAAGGGATCTTAGATTGTGCCAGTTTCACGCACATCAACAGAATTGCAACTGTCTTATGATGCTTTCACAACCCCCCAGGTTGTCATCTCTGGATTGGGGAATGATCATCAGGTGTTACATGAGATATTAGGAACAAGTTCTGATATTCTATTCCCAGTCCCTAGAAAGGAATGTATGAAGTTTGCTTTAGTTCATGCAAACTGCATAAATCCACTTACCTTTTGTGGATGAGCTTTTTGATCTTTCGAGGTTTATAGTGATTGAGCAGAAGGCCTGAATCTGATGATGTGTTCTGTCTGCCACCTGTCAGACAGTTTTCTCGGGATTAAGGACCGAGAACTGTTTGATGTATATAGCTATATATATATATAGCTACTTCACTTCTTAATAAGAGGTTATTATGAGGGGTCTCTATCAGTTTCCCGGTTACGCATATCTGATCTTTAGAACTTTGAGGAAGGCTCCGTCTATAGATCTTTCGAGGTTCAGATATTGGTGTAGTAGGACGGAACAGGGTGAGTGGATGAGGTTATTTGAAGTCGTGAAAGAGGATTCAAGCAAGGACCATGCTAGTTATTTCTGGTTTCATTCAGATGCCAAAACTCTTAAAGCTAAAAGCTGATATACTGAATTTGAATTCAGAGAGTATCTGGGACGTGCCTGTAGAAGCATTGGGGCCACTGGGGCAGCGGCGCAACGCAAAATGCGGAAGGTTCTATTAAGTTCTGCATAACAAAGTAGCCATCCACCACATTGCGTGTTCTTGGCCTGTTATAGAGGAAATGCGGTGAAGATATGCATCTTTTGTTTGTGATCATGTTATTATGTTAAGTGGCTTGTCTGTCACGCTCCTCTCTTTTTTTTCTGACAGCAACTTGTGGTCGGCGCAGACCCTGTTGCTTTGAAAATATAGAGATAAAACAAGCGTAGTTACAAATGGCTGAGATGTTTACTTAGTGAGAATTTTGGACCTGGCTCACAATTTATTTGCGATAGTGAGTTTCTCACGTGTGTAATGCACCGTACAATAGCTGTGTTTCTTTGAATTGTATTTGCTTCCCCAGAAGCTGTTGACCCACACCAATATGGTGGTTCCTTGAATACAATTGGGTGCACACTGTGACCGGAAATTACAATTTGTCAAAAGTCTTGGAGTTGGCCGTTTTATAGAAGATTCCTGCATCAAGGCCAATGTGTTAAGATCTTGGGAGACTCTGAAAGTGTGTCCTATTAGGCGAGATATCTTCCATTCTCGTAAACCTCCTGGAACAGAACCTCTGATGAGAGCATTAAGAAGAATCCCCAACTGATGCTAAGGACCATCACCAACTGTTAGATGCCTTAAAATAATCTGCTCGACTTTGTACTTAAATAGGATATGTTCTTATGGATTATCCATTCTCCAAGGCCTTTTTTCTGCATTTTGAAAGGCATTTATTTTAATTTTTTGCAAAAAGCACACACTACTGAAAAAAATCTCAATAAGAAAATCCATGTTTAGATAAAACGGTATATTAAGTTAATACTAAGCAATTGCATTATTATCACAGTTTTGGCATCCGATGTGATCTACAGTGAAGGGGCAGTAGCAGATTTGTTATTAACATTGCTACAACTTTGTGGGACCCAAACAACAATCATGTTGACCGGTGAACTCCGAAACGGTGAGAACTTCCTGTTTCTTTTCCTTTTCACTCAATTTGTTTCAAGTTTCAACTACAAAGTAGTTAGAGAATTCTAATATTCTTTCTTATAATTGTGACTTTTGCAGATGCTGTTCTAGAGCACTTCTTAGATTTGGCAATGAAGGACTTTGTAGTTGGACGAGTAGATCAAGAGCACTGGCATCCAGAATATCACAGTAGTCGAGTTATGATGCTTGTCTTAGTCAAAAAATCAGTAAAAATAGGAACCGAGGATTAGATTACCTTGTTTACTAAAGGAGCAATTAAGGATCATTTAAAAGTTGTGTATATGAACTATGTTCATTTAAGACCAAATAGAGGTTATATTGCTTTCTGTCTTTACAGTTGCAATTATCTATGAAATCCCAAAACCAGATTTATACTGATCGTCTAATTTATATTAAACATTCCTCTCTAGTTTTTTGTCTCCCTGTATTACTCATCACACACACAAAAATCTTCGCAAAATTTCAACAATGATCTCTCTCTCTCTCATGAAAATTATTTTGATTGAGAAATGTGTATGTGTATTGAGAAATGTGTATGTGTATTGAGAAATGTGTATTTTGATTGAATATTTTAAAGAATTTTATTATTATGATTTTTTCAATAAGACGCCTAAGACTTGGGCGCCCAATTCCAAGACTCAACATTACTTTTGGAGACTCAAATCCAAGTCAACGAGGCACTGTTGAATGAAGAAAATCCCAGATGGCACCTTGGATCCCAAGTCACTTCTTATAGGACCTCGTCATAGAACATTACTGTAAACACCACACCACTGGAAACAATCCTAGAAAACACCAAAGAAAAAAAACTTCTCTTAAATACTCCAAAGAGTCTCCCCCAAGTCCCCAACTCTCTCTCTCTCAAACCTCCAACCTCTCCTCAAAGGTAAAACCAATCTCTCCTTCTCTCTTATATTATCATCAAACAAATTTCAAACTGAAGATTTCCCTCATCTAAGTTACCAATTATCCCCTAAACAGGTAACCTGTTATTATGCTATATGACTAACTCAGCATTCGTTAGCTTACTCTTTGCCGCTGTTATTTGGTGCACTGCTTACGCTACTGTTGCACTTCTCGGCTCCTTTCGAATAGTCCATTACATTCGTTCTTCTATCAACTGGTAGTTGAATAATAATGGGATTTGCACAGCTTGTTATTGGTCCTGCAGGAAGTGGAAAGGTATATTTTGCCACAAATTATTGTAAACATCAATTGTGATATATTCTATTGAATTGTTTTGAATTGTAAACAGTCGACTTATTGTTCGAGTTTGCAAAAGCATTGCGAAACTGTTGGAAGGAACATACATATTGTGAATCTAGATCCTGCAGCTGAAAGATTTGACTATCCTGTAGCAATGGGTAAGGAAAGGAGATTTTTTAATTACTTAGGTTTCAGTATGTTAGTCGAGACGAGACGAGACGAGACGCTTACCGTGTTGTTTTCTTGTAGATATTAGAGAGCTTGTATCTTTGGAAGATGTTATGGATCAGTTTGGGTTAGGTCCTAATGGGGGTCTTATTTGGTGCATGGAGTATCCTTTAGTTTTCGTTACTTTTCTTTTAATAAGATATGGTTGCCATACTAAATTCTAATCGTCTCTTATTGAAAACTGAAATTTAGTGTTGTAGTATCTTTAAATTAGGACATGGGTGATTTTTTATTTTTATTTTAGAAAACATGATATTCCTATGTATAAAATTATAAATGAAATAAAATAAAAGGTGATTGTGAAAGTTTGGTGTAGGAGTGAGGGAGTGTGCCATCATGCATATAGATAGAGAGGAAGAGATTCCTTGAGATCCATATCATGATACACCGGTATCATACTCGTAAATTTATAAAAAGTTAAGTGGAGAGCGTATAGAGGCTGATTCATTGTTTAAGGATAAAAATAACTAGTTCTAGATCAACTCTTTAACTGATTCATTGTTTAAGGCTGATTCATTGTTTTAGGAATGAGAAGTGGTGAATTTTGATGGAAAACTCTCTTGTGGAAGGAAATAATAAAACACCAATTTAGGGATTTGATTGTGTTTTTAATCTCTTATAATTTTAATAGGCATAAATTACTCTTTATTTTTCTACTTTAAACTTGTACAAAAATTAAGTGAAGATCTGACTTAGGCTAATTACTTATTTAATGCTTCAAACGACGAAACTCTAGAAAAAAAAACTTTTGTACTAGATGGAATTTAGTTTCAAAACTTATTGGATTTTCTCTTATTGAAGGAACAAGATATTCTAAATACAATATAATAAAAATAAACAAAAAGGAAAGCTAGTGTGGCCATTTGACGAAGAAGATAGATGAAACGATAGCATTATATTTTGACTCGGATCTGAGGGGATCGCTTTCCTCTTTTTTATGCGTAATGTTAGCACCCTTTTTTTATCTCTCGCGTCTCACTGAGTGATTCTTATTTTGATTTTTATATTTATTTATTTAGTAGATTGTATTAAAATAGTGTTGTTTTCAAAAGTGAATGAAAATCACATAGGTTATGAAACTAAAGTCCAACTAGTTTAGAAGTCTTTTTCCTTCACAAGCTCTCCTAGACACCTTGAAGATAATCTGGATGATTGGTTGGGCGAGGAGTTAGAAAATTACATGGAAGATGACTATCTTGTTTTCGACTGCCCAGGTACATATACACTTGCAACCTCATACTTTTGGCTTTGATAATTTAGTAATATATGGTTTGAACTGTTGGCTTCCTCGTGAACTTTAATTTTTTGTGCAGCTGATATCTGGTTACTCTTTCTTGAAAATACTTTTTTATATTGTGGCATATGTACCTTACAAAGTAGCTATTCGTTAATTTAAAATGCCAACTTTGTGTGGGTCAGTGAAATTCTCATATCCTTGGCAATTTGGTGAGATAGTTATTCATGACCTAAGTTTCGCCAAAACTCATCTAAGAGGATTGGTAGTTGATAAAAGGGGTTTGATCTCGTGTATGTTAAGCTTCTATTATAAGAAACCCAATGTGAGTTTAAGAAGAGTAATAATGCACAACACTTACATGTAACACTCCCCTCAAACTTGTGATGATCAAAGATCGACGTGAGTTTGGTAAATTCATAAGTTCGAACTGCATTTTTGGACGTAGTTGTTGATGAATAGCATCCACTTCGTAAGCAATGCCGGGGAGATAACAACCAATATAGGCAGAGTAAAGTTAGTGCCATCAGTAGGGCTTGGGTCGTGAATCATGGTTAGATAAGACAAGAAGATATTCCTCGTGGTCATAAAACATTCAGAGGCTTAGGAGCTTGGTCATAAAATATTCAGAGGCTTAAAATTCGGAGCTTGGTTATAACATATTCAAGAGGGTTGGAGCCTGATCACGTATGTTTAAGATGTTGATATAAATGACCGGATTGGAGTAAGAGGCGTCTTATGCCATAAACCCGAGAGGTGAATGGCCACATGATCATAAACCGCCTCTTTTTTGCTTTCGGTCTCACTTGTGAGTTAATCCTGCCATGGGCTTTTGGATTTGCCCATACGAATTTCATATTTCCTTCTCTATTTGTTTATTAATTGTTTTTGTATTTAAGTCACTGATAGGCTACAAACTATCTATTTGGTGGCAGCGGAAGCTTGCATATGGGTCTCTATCTCTCTCTCTCTCTCACACACACACCCAAATCCCTTCTGCGTTCGAGTTTATTAACACCCCAATGGTAGGCTTGACTTTCATTATCCTCTTACTAAATGTAGGGAGCGTGGGTGTCGGTAAGGTTATATTGAATGCTGACAGAATTTGAAATAATTGGTGGGAAGAAGGCAACAGGCTTTGGCATTTATAATTTTCTTGGTGTTTGAAATAATTGGTGGGAAGAAGGCAACAGGCTTTGGCATTTATAATTTTCT